>OX101784.1:65322748-65479712 GCA_944452715.1 Ophion slaviceki | reverse complement strand
AAGCGCCAGAACGACACAGCGCCGCGCAGCTTTGAGCGGCCTGTGGGTGGGAACATTGATTTCTTTAAGGGGCTATACGAGTGTGACACGTTAAAAAATCCATTTTTTTGGCTTTTTCCGACAGTTTATACTTTCAAGAATATCATTATCATTCACATCATTTATATCAATATCATTTTATCTTGCAAAAATCGATAGTTAATTCTTTAAACGCGTTTCTCTCGAAATGAGATTTTTCAAATTTGCCGACATTGTAACTCAAAGAGCAATTATCCGATTGACTTGAAATTTGAACTGAGTACTCTTGAATATATTTACTCTGCAATGACGTAGGATATTTTCGATTGGATGAAAATTGACGATTTGGCATTGAAAAAATGACCATTTTATAGGCGAGAAAACAGACTTTTTTTTTCATAACTACGCCATTTTGTTAGATTTTGATATTTTTCGAAAATCCTACGTCATTGTACAGGAAATACCTTCCAGTTTAACGACATTTTTTCCTTTTTCGGTTTCAGCTACTCAATCGGCCGGAATCATGTCAGCAGTGGAGGAACTTTTTTTTTGGCGCCTCCGAAGGCAGCGCATAAGTAGCTTGGATCTGAATATTTTTCTATGAAAAAATTATGCAATATAGGCCAAATATAGCGAAATATATTCTTAATTTTCCAAAACATTTAATTGAGTACTTTTCTTCCAAAAAATTCCTGGAAATCACCCAAATTTTCAGCGTTCACACTGGTACAGCCCCTTAAATCACCCTGATTTTCGGATCATCACAGTCGCCTAACCCCTTAAAGAAGCGCACGCAGACCGTTAAAAGAACATTTACGCGATTCGACTAGGATCTACTTAGGGAGTTTCGGGACCGTTGGTTGGCTACAAGAGGGGTGATGAAGATACAATGAGTTACCACTTGCGAATATAAAATTTGATGTGAAAATTAATTATTGGGTTATATTCCAACTCGTAATATTGTCGAAAAATCTTTTCAAGCCGGGAAATGATATTGATAGATATAATTTTTGCAATTAAATGTCGATATATACATTGAAATTGTGTTTGGGGGAAGAATAACCGATGGACTTGACGACAGCGACAGTTTCTGCCACTGGCACCACTGACTACCTTTAAGGATGACATTGAAGTTTGCACCGTTGGCGTGCAACGAAAATTCATTTTTCTTCCAATTGCTCAATCTTTCGTGAAAGTTCCTCACTCCTTCGTAAGATAATTATTTAAAGATCGAAAATTGAAATCTGCGGGATAAAGTGTTCGCCATTAGGTGACAAAATTTTGGAGTCTAGAAACTTTAACCGCGTTTTTCTGAAAACCACTTTTTCGTGAACCTCGTGCAAGATAACTGAAAAACTGTTTAATCGATCGTTGAAAATTTTTGCACACTTTTAGATAACGAAATTACCGTCTACGTGAACCTAAAATTCCTTGAATGATATTTTTAAAAAACTACTTTATCATTAACAAATTAACATTACTGTAGTAAAAATTTCATGAAAAATCGACCATTTTTTTTCAGACACGGACAATTTTTCGAATTTTCAATTTTCTTTGGTTTTTTCGGGTGGTAGATTTACTGAAAAACCATAAAAAGTCTTTTTTTAGTACTTTTGTCAACTTAATGTTAAGGGTGAACATTTTTTTTTTAAATCAACGAAAGTGTCTTGTAGGTAATTCATTCAAGTTTTCAAAGCTGCCCTTTAATTCCCTGTGGGGTCATTGGTTGCTGAGAAATCGATGATCAAAGACAAAAGGATCTTTTTTCATTCAAAGTCGAATATCACAGCAAAAGATTGACGCAGAGAGACCCAACAAAAAACAAATTGAAGCTGAATGAGCAAGCTAACTGACCTATACATTGATTTAACTGAAAACAAAATTCCCTAGCTAGTGAATCCATGAAAAAAAAAAACGAAAATTCGGGGAAAAAAATCTCCCGCTATTTCTTATGATTGCGCGATAACCGTCGCTCACGAAAAAATGTTTCCAAAAGATCTCGAAACTAGAAACTCGAAGCTTGAAAATCTCTTCACGGCGCTTCGGAAAACACAATAAAAATTGAAGAAATTTTTGGTTCTCTTAATTTTTGTAGTGCATTAAAAAAAATTAGAAAATTAAAAAATCTGATAAAATTCACATAAAATGTTAATTATGAAGAATAAAAAGTTTCGACACATTTTTTTTTCAATTCGGTTATTTTCGGGATGAATTTTTCAACCAAATCTGAATATTTCGATTTTAGTCTCGAAACTCCTCAAGTACGTGTATAGTCCAAAAAAACAGGCAAACTTTTCGAGATTTGAAATAAAAAATAAAAGATGACGGGGAAAGACCTCGAAAGAAAATTTAGAAAGAGAGAGAGATGGAGCGAGAGAGCGAGAGAGAGCGAGAAATAAAGTGAGAAAGCTGTAAAAACGCAAAGTACCGTCGATGGTAGTTGACTCGATATTAGTATACTTATTTCCGGCGCTAAGTGCGTCATCTCCGACGACGTCTATGTCCTCGTCGATCTTTAATTTTTCATGGACTCTTCGTCTGTTTTTCGTACCGACTGACTGCATTGCCAGAAGCACATTCGGGGATTGTATTCCCAACGACGTGATCAACATGTCCGTTCCGTAAACAAACGCGGCACCGAAGAGAAAACCCATCGCCACCGGCAAAAACGCGTACTCGCCGGCCTCCCCGTAACTGCCGCTCGTCGCCGCCATTTCGATCGCTGGGGCCAGCAGCGACCAGTAACTCGCGGCTATCATCACGCCGCCCGCGAAGCCGAGGCTCGCGTCCAACAGTTTTCTCTGAAACGGACAACACATTTTACGTTTTTTGGATTTATTTTTTCAAAATTCAACATTCTTTTTTTCCATTGCATATTCTTGTAGATTGTGTTGAGTTTTTCAAAACACTACTTATAAGTTTTTTTTTTCACCGAGTACTTTTGCCGCTGTGAGTTTCTGGCGATCTACAGGGTGGGCCATTGGAAGTGTCACGAGCTGACAGCTCGAAAAGTACGCATCGTAGTGCAAAACGTTTCGAATAAAAGTTGTATGGTTGTGAGGGGTTGAGAAGACGGGGATCTCAGTTTGACCTTAGAAGCAACGGCCAAGGTCATGGGAAGGTCAACGTCCAAATTTAGAATAGGGACACTAGTTTTTGATTGCATATTCTTGTAGCTTATGTCGAGAGCTTTTCAAAACACTACTTATAAGTTTTTTTTCACCGAGTACTTTTGCCGCTGTGAGTTTCTGGCGATCTACAGGGTGGGCCATTGGAAGTGTCACGAGCTGACAGCTCGAAAAGTACGCATCGTAGTGCAAAACGTTTCGAATAAAAGTTGTATGGTTGTGAGGGGTTGAGAAGACGGGGATCTCAGTTTGACCTTAGAAGCAACGGCCAAGGTCATGGGAAGGTCAACGTCCAAATTTAGAATAGGGACACTAGTTTTTGATTGCATATTCTTGTAGCTTATGTCGAGAGCTTTTCAAAACACTACTTATAAGTTTTTTTTCACCGAGTACTTTTGCCGCTGTGAGTTTCTGGCGATCTACCTACAGGGTGGGCCATTGGAAGTGTCACGAGTTGGCAGCTCGAAAAGTACGCATCGTAATGAAAAACGTTTCGAATAAAAGTTGTATGGTTGTGAGGGGTTGAGAAGACGGGGATATCAGTTTGACCTTAGAAGCAACGGCCAAGGTCATGGGAAGGTCAACGTCCAAATTTAGAATAGGGACACTAGTTTTTGATTGCATATTCTTGTAGCTTATGTCGAGAGCTTTTCAAAACACTACTTATAAGTTTTTTTTCACCGAGTACTTTTGCCGCTGTGAGTTTCTGGCGATCTACCTACAGGGTGGGCCATTGGAAGTGTCACGAGTTGACAGCTCGAAAAGTATGCATCGTAGTGAAAAACGTTTCGAATAAAAGTTGTATGGTTGTGAGGGGTTGAGAAGACGGGAATCTGAGTTTGACTTTGGAGGCAACGGCCAAGGTCATGGGAAGGTCAACATCCAAATTTTGAATAGGAACACTAATTTTTGATTGCATATTCTTGTAACTTATGTCGAGAGCTTTTCAAAACACTACTTATAAGTTTTTTTTCACCGAGTACTTTTGCCGCTGTGAGTTTCTGGCGATCTACAGGGTGGGCCATTGGAATTGTCACAGCTGACAACTCGAAAAGTACGCATCGTAGTGAAAAACGTTTGGAATAAAAGTTGTGTGGTTGCGAGGGGTCGAGAAGACGACAATCACAATTTGGCTTTGGAGGCAACGGCCAAGGTCATGGGAAGGTCAACGTCCAAATTTTGAATAGGAACACTAATTTTTTATTGCATATTCTTGTAGCTTATGTCGAGAGCTTTTCAGAACACTATTCACAAGCATTTTTTTTGCCAAGAACTGTTCCAACTAAGACCCTGAAGAGACCTGCAACTGCATTAAAACGACACCGTTGCCGAAATAATTTGCACCAGAACATTTTTTGAATTCTCACATAATTATTTCATTGCATCGTGTATACGAGTAATCGCGTGAGTAGTCGAATGATTAGCCTGAGCAACCTCACGACTCGTTTGCCTCGAACGCGAACCATTAAAAGGTTACGGGGATAACGGAACGTGCCAATTTCCAATAGGTTACGACGGAAAACGCACATCTGTATAACTTATAATCGTTATGCGTTAGAAAATAATATTTAAACATAAAATCATGTAAATTATTAATCTTACATTTATCACTTGAATTGGAGGCTTATATTATTATCATTATATCAATGATTATGTACAATTATAGAATTACACTTAATATTATTTGAACATTAGAAAGACGTTTTTTTCAATGACCATGTTTTTTTAATCTACGTAAGTACTAATGTTTTTTTTTTCATGTTTCCGATATTCCGTATAATTTTGTAAATTTAAGTTGTCATCTAAAATATGCTGCTATTATTAATAGTATTGTTATTATTATTATTTTAATATTATTTTTATAATAATCTTGTTATTAGTATTAGTAATATTACAGTCATCATTAGAACTATTGTTGTGAATTTTATTATTATTTCTCTTTGATTATGAATGCCACTGTAATCGTTATTGTTGTTATTGTTATTATTTAACGTGGATCTTTTCCACAACTTTGTTGCCAAAATAATAGGAAACACGTTGCTGAAGAACTTTATTACTTTTTATTAAAATATATTTTTTCTACGTTTTTCTAACTTTTTATTAGAATTTTTGGTGTCTCCTTTTTTTACTCTTTGTTAGAATATTTTTTTTATTTGAAAAAAAAAATAGTTTTTTTCTTCTTCATTTTATTAACAATTTTTGTACTGTGCGAAGGTTCTTTGTCGTCCATTCAACAAATGGAAGAGAGTCAATGCATTTTCGTATTTGCTAAAATAAAGAAAGTGTTCTTTGAAAAAAAAAACATGTTTTTCAAATGCATTGAAAAAAATACGTTTTTGAGAAAAAATGCTTTCGTTTTTCTGCCTGTTCAGCACAAGGAACGAACGCTCGTTTCGCGATGGCGCGTCCTCGTCGAGTCATGTGTGTGTGTGTATTTATATATATATATATATATATATTATACGGGTATTCTACGTCGCGAAGAAATTGTTAGTGCGATAAGTAAACATATACATATGTGTATAGTGCCTCTATTAATTTTTCTAGTACGTCGAGTTCTTCGCGTGAACTTATCGGAGGTGTCACGCGATTGCTTCGTTCATGGCGAACAAACGAGTGCTCGTTTTCCGCCACAAATTCAAAACTCCCGCGCTTTTTCGTCCGCGTTGGACGATCAACGCCAGAAACGCCGCGGGACGAGTGACGATAATGACGAAGGAGGCAAAAAAATGTACAATTCGTAAAAAAAAAAGTAAATCGTACGATGGCAACGAGGGGGGGCCTCGAGCTGTCGTGAAACTCACTTGTTTGCCTCGTATGACAATGACGAGAGCGGCGCCGGCGGCTGTCAGTGCCCATGTGAATAGCGTGCCCAGAAGTGTCTGCGCGATCGGCGAATAGTCCTTGATCATCTTCGAGCTTTTTATTTCGACACTGTGTACCGAACGGCTATAGATGAGCCGGCAGTGAAAGTTCGCGAATTTTGTAAATAACTTTGGAGATGCGGTATACTTTGTATATAGGCAAATATATATCTATATGTACAGGTAAATATTCATTAATGTGTACATATATGTATATAGATATATGTTGATATAGATATAGATTGCCAAGGGATGAAGTCCGGAAGCGAACTGCGTTTGTTCAGGAATCGCGTACAGATCTGAACGAAATCACGCCGGTCTCTGACGAGTTTAGTCCGCCCCCACCCCCCTGAAGGTGCTTATCTTAAGCCACTTCCATTTCCACTAATCACACCCCCACTGCACTCGCCTCTCCTTTATATCTTATTCAGCGAATTGTCTCTCTCACTATATTTTATTCTCGCGCGTTCGTACAGGGTGTCCCGTCTGAATTAAGGCGAGTTTGTTTGAGATGCTTAGTAGTTTGGTTCGGGTTGGTTGGCAGTTTGGTTTCGGTTGATCGGTAGTTTCATTAGGATTAGGTTTGTGTAAGTAGGTAGGGCGTCCCGTCGAAAATAGGTCGATATTGTTTGGATTGCTTAGTTTTTTGGATCGGGTTGGTTGGTAGTTTACTTCAGGTTGAACGATAGTTTGGTTTGGGTTGGTAGGGTGTCCCGTCTGAAGGCGGGCGTGTTTGCTTGGCTTGGCGTTTATTTGGGTTTCTTAGTGGTTTGATTTCGGTTGGGTTGGCTCGGTAGTGTGGTTTGAGATTTTTGTTGGTTTAGGTTAGTAGGTAGGGTGTTCCGTCTAACGTGAGGCGCGTTTTTTTTTGTTTCGTTGGCAATTCGGTTTTGATTAGTTTGGTTATGCACTTTTTGGTTGGATGTTTGGTTTGGGTTTGCGTTTGCGTTTTTTGGATTGGATTTTCGCTTTTTTGGGTTGGTCGGTAGATTGGCTTTGGTTTCCGAAGAGCTTTTGGAATGAGCGATAAAAAATGGGGCTTCTCGTTTGAAATGTTGGCATTGAGGGTCGTATGACCTTGGAAATTGCCGTGAAGGTCAAGTTGGGAATGCTGTCTTCGGGTACGATTGGAACCAACCAACTTTCGTTTAAAACATTTCTCGGTAGGATGCGTATTTTGTGGGATAACAGGCACAATTCAAATGGGACACTCTGTATACGGTGTGTCCCGTTTTAAGTGTTGCGACCGAAATGATTCGCGTCGAGCGAAATAAATTGAAAAAACACCCGAGACAGGTGTCGAATAGATTGATGAAAAGTAGAAAAAAAAAGTTCGAAAATAATGGCCAGATGAAATTGAAAAACGAAGATTGACCTTGAAATGACCTTGAAAATGTCGACTACATGCAAAGTGATTTTGCTATTTACTCCATGTTTCAATCAATTTATCACGTGTCTAGGTATTTTTAAGTCAACTTCGCTGTTCTCGAGTTATTTCGATGTCTCCGAATGGGACACTTTGTATACCACTACACACCCGTAACTCTACGTGTACACCGGCCGGCGATCGAGCAACGGACGAATTGCCTCTTCACGCGTGGCACTGTGTTGACATTTGCGGTTGCGCAAAATCGCCGCGAGGCGCCTACCGCCTGTCCAAGATTTAACTCGTGGCTAACCTCAAAGTGTCAAGTCTGGACGTGGCCCTCCGCACACTTTCGACGGATTCGCGAATATTTCACGAGCTCGCGCACAAAGTTCACAAGGCAAGACCGACGTTCGATTACGAGATTTATTTGCATTTAGGACACAGAGTGGCGTCTCGATGTTCGTACAGACACACACGGAAGAGTAGCGTTCACGCACACCGCGTCTGTTCGGCGACTCGTCGCCGCGGGGCCTGCTGACGCTCCGACTTTTCGATTGGTCGGGCGAGCACGGAACTCGTTTTTTTTAATCCCATGTAGAAACACGATAGACACAAAAGTAACGACGCGACGGCGGATCTGAGCGCGATCGGGGGAATAGAAAAGTAGACCACGACCGGGAGAGGTTACTTCCGCGGTTCGTCCGTCGGCCGCGAGAGGCGCTGACGCACTGAGCAGCTCGAGCGGCAGCGGCGTTCGATTCGTGCAGCGAATTTCTCGAGCTGCGTGAACTTGGCGTCTTCACTTTGACTTTTTTGTCGTTTTTTAAAAATCGTTCGTGAAACGCTTGTGGTTGATTGTGAGAATTAAAACACTACGATTGCCCAGTTAACCAAGTGTACCTTTAGTACAGCGTATCGCAAATGTGGAGTACGCCGTACTCCACAGTACCGGTAATGTACGGGTACAGGATACCAGCGTAGTCGTACCTCCACGGTATCGCTACCGTGGAGTTACACCGTACTGCAGTGCACGGTAGCTCCACGGTGGCGATACTGTACCGGTACCGTACTAGCACATTGGCGGTACAGCGAACCGTACGGCGTACCGGTCATGTACCAGTACCGTCCGCACGTACGAGGTGGCAACAGTAGGCCTATTCTGTAACTCGTTATATCTCGGTAACGACAGTTTTCGTTATCGTTAGCTTGCGACAGCCAATTGCATGCACGTTCCAAGACGAAAGGGGGCCTCTTATTGGCTGTCGCTAGCTAACGATAACGAAAGCTGTCGTTACCGAGTTATAACGAGTTACAGAATAGGCCTACTGTAGGCCTATTCTGTAACTCGTTATGTCTCGGTAACGACAGTTTTCGTTATCGTTAGCTAGCGACAGCCAATAAGAGGCCCCCTTTCGTCTTGGAACGTGCATGCGATTGGCTGTCGCAAGCTAACGATAACGAAAAGTGTCGTTACCGAGTTATAACGAGTTACAGAATAGGCCTACTGTAGCGGTACGGCCCTCTCCACATGAGCGGTACATTTCCGATACTTGGTTAGCTGGGTGGTGTGTAATTGAAAAATGGAAGTTAAGAGTTACTGGTAAGTTACCGACTCAACTTTGTCTATTTCGTCGTTTTGTTTTAATCGTTTGTGAAACGCTTGTGGTTGATTGTGAGAATTAAACCACTACGATTGGTGTGTAATTGAAAAATAAAAGTTAAGAGTTACCGGTAAGTTACCGACTGAACTTTGTCTTTTTCGACTTTTCTTTTCTAATCTTGTGAGGTTTATTGTGAGAATGATTGAAAGGTTTGTAAGACCAGTGTTCAATTGGCGAATGAAATTTAAGAATTACCGGTTAATTACTGAGTCAATTTCGACTTTTTGTTCTTTTTTTTGTTGCTGTAATTGTTTGTAACTCGCTCGGGGTTGAGTGTGGGACCAATTAAAACGTTTGTGAGATCAGTCTGGTTGAAAAAATTATTTAAGAATTACCGGTAAGTTACCGACTTGACTTTTTGGTTTTTTTGCTCTCATCGTTTGTGCGTCGCTTGTGGTTGATTGTGAGAAAGATTTAAACTGTTGTAAGATCAGTCTTTACTTAAAAAATGAGAGTCAAGAATGACCGCTAAGTTACTGACTCGGCTTGGACTTGTTCGATTTTATTCAATCGTTTGTGAGTCATTTATGGTTTATTCTGAGAGTTATTAAAATGTGTGACACATGTCTTTAAAACGTTTACGAGATGAGTCTCTAATTTAAACATTAGAGTTGAGAATTACCGGTAAGTTGTTGACTCGACTTTGACTTTTTGTTTTGCTTTAATTGTTTGTGAGTTATTTGTGGTTGATTATCTGTACAATCAAGACGTTTGTGATTGTACTTGACTTGCCAAACGGGAGTTAAGAATTACCGGTAAGTTACCGACATGACCTTTGTGATTCTTTAAAATAGTTTCTGGTTCGATTGTGCTTGATTGTAAGAACAATTGACACGTTTCTGAGACTATAATTGCCGAAGCAAAAGGTAAACACATATCTACTCACAAGCGATTGACGCAAAGAAAAAAATCAAAGTCGAGTTGCCAAGTTCACGGATTTGAATTCCCGGCCCCTTTGCTTCCGTGGTAAATCACTATTCCTCCGTAGGTAAGAAGACCCACGTCCCGAGATTCTTATCGACCGAGCTTGCGATGTAATATTCCATATCCATTTTCATTAATATTTTAACCATAATCTCTCAACGACAGTCTTGTAAATAAATCCTGCGTACAATTAAAAAACAAACAATTCGGAATTATTCGACTTCGCACCACTTATCGACCGAGCTGCCGACGTTCGGGGAATCGCCGCTCGGCGACAGCACCGCGGCCTTGCGCCGCTGGCAAGCAAACATCGCGCTCGCATCGGCCAAGTGTCAAACATGGCCTCTGCTTCGGTAAGCTCATCTCCGCGCAAAAAACTCCCAACAATTGCTTCATTTGTCGCAATAACAACGCGCGTGATTTACGAAAAACTCCAGCGCACCTCGGTGACACGAAATATCCATTTTTTCCACGATCTGTCGAAATTAGAGCCAACATTGTCGACGTTGATAGAGACGCATTCTACGTGTACTCGCGGCCAGACGGCTCTCGAACTTGTCAAACGTTTCCGGCTATTTACCACGTTGCCTGACAGTAGTTTTTTTTTTCGGAAAAATAAATCGTGTAAAAAGATTCGAAATTTGCAGTTTTGTGGTGACCAATGAATAATACACGCATCGAGAGTAAAGTGCGGGTAATGATATCACCAAAAGTTGCTAATGTCGATAACGCGGTTATGTTTTCTTTCGACAATATTTAAAGAAACTATGTAGGGTAAGGTGCCCAATTATTGACACTGAGCCCAATTATTGGCACTGTAAGGGTCCAAGGACCACTGTTAAGTAGGAGAGAAGTGTCAATAATTGGTGCAGTGCCAAAATAAGGTCACTTTACCCTATTCGCTACTTTTTATTGTAAAAACCCAAACGACCTTTACTTTCGTAATTTAAAAAAGTTGGATCCCAAACAAACAAGAACGGACTTTATACTCGTAATTTTTTTCGTGAGACAATCTCGAAACACTTTATATTCGTAATTTTTTCATGAGCAAACCCAAACAATGTCTATATCCGTGCTTTTTCGTGTGAAAACTCGAACAAATCCAAACAAACTTTATATTCGTGATTTTTGTATTGAAAACAAAACAAACTTCATCTTTGTATTTTTTTTTCTATACCGTAACCCAAACAAATTCGAACAAACCTTTTATTCGTAATTTTCTCATGTAGAAACCCAAACAACCCTCATATCCATAATTATGTCATGTGTAAACTCAAGTAATCCCTGCATCTACAATTCTTCATACTCAAATCCAAACAAACTCAAACAAATTCTACATTTGCAATTGTTTCCACGCAAATCCAAACAAAATCAGTTCCGTTATAACGTTTTTATCGCGTCGTGAATTTTGCAACGAAACAATATGGAAATGTACTGACGTTTCGCATGGTATCCTGGCATTGAAAAAAAACAACTTTACAAAAAGATAAGATCCAAAACTAAACGTACCATTCATTTTATCGAATAAGAAGAAGCCTCTCGATCGCGAATATTAATAACGACGGTTTGTTCTTGTCGAAACGTCGAAACGTCGAGTCGTTGAAGGGCCCGTAGAATATTCTCCCACGGCGTTTACCGCTCGGTCTTGCCTCTTCGAGATGATGTTCGCCCTATTCGCAGGTCCCTCTGCTGATGGATGACGACACGCTGGCCTTCGGCGAAGAGGAGGAAGTCCACCGAGCCGACAAACTCAAGTACGGACAAATTGTTCAGCGTCTAATTAAAGTTAGAAGCTTCCGGTTACCGTGACTCTAAGTTACAGCCCTGCTTCGATTTTGACGACGCCGTCGATCGTCGCTCGAAAATTGAACTTGGCGAAAAACATTTCCGCGCTGTGTAACGGTCGGAGTTTTGATGCGAAGTTTGTACATTGCGTGAAAGATGTTAACGTGTCGCACGATCCGACGCAGGCACCCCTACGTGACGACGTTCCATCTGGCGTTCAGGATCGCCGCCATAGTGGTCTACCTGGTCTGCGGAGCGTTCTCCAGTAGCTTCATAGCCAGCTACGTCGTCGTGGTACTCCTGCTGTCCATGGACTTCTGGACGGTGAAGAACATAACCGGAAGACTGATGGTCGGGCTCAGGTGGTGGAACTACGTGGACGACAACGGCAAGAGCCACTGGGTCTTCGAGTCGAGGAAGGTTAGATCGATTTGGGCCAAGGGGGTGCGAAACACGCTTTAGCCGCCTGTAGAAACTCGGGGCCTTAAGGGGAGGGTAGGGGTCTCAGCGTGAAAAAAAAAACACTTTTTTCCGAATTTTTTTCATCTATACGGATAGAGTAAATTTATTGAAACCTTTTGTACATTGTTAAGTGTCATTTCAAGAACATTCCGTGAAATTTGTACGCGAAAATATCCACAAACAAGCCGGTGACGAAGCTTTTCCAAGAACGCCTTTGGAAGAACACGATTTGCGGTGTTCATTGTATCTCAGCTAGAAACTTTTTTAAATTTTGATATTTACTAATTTTTTTTTTGCCAAAAACGGTGAAAAAACACGTTTTTTTCGAAAAATGTCCGCCATTTTGTTATTTTTGCATATATCAAAAATCGGTAAAAAATTAAGGTCATTAACATAATATTAACCAATCAAAAAAAATCACGAAAATAGCCTTTTTTTAACGTTCAAAGTGAGAAGACCCCTCAACATCGAACGGGAATAATAAGGAAATCAGTTTCGAAAATGGGTGTTTCAAAGTGGCAGGCGGATCGAGGATATTCGATGGTTTAAGTTGGAGCTGCTATGTGCCCTTTGTTTCAGGGTTCTCAGCAGAATCGGATACACCCGTCCGAGGCGAGAATCTTCTGGCTCGCTCTGATCTTCTGTCCGGTTATCTGGTCCATCTTCTTCGTCGTCGCGTTCTTTCGCTTCGAGTACAAATGGCTGCTACTCGTCTGCGTCGCCATTCTCTTCAATGGTGCCAATCTTTACGGCTACGTCAAATGCAAAATGGGCAATACGCAGAATATATCGACAGCGACGAAAGACTTTTTGCGAAAACAAGTAATGCAAAACGTACGTGTATTTATCATGAATTTATTTATATTTACTTATTTAGTTTCTTCTGTTAATTTATTTCATTTTATCGATTTATATCGTTACATTAATTGATTTAATTTTATCCATTTATCTAATTATATTAATTTATTTATTTTCATCAATTTATTCTCTTCTATTAATTTTTGCCATGGTGTCAATTCTCTTTATTCGATTATTTTATTCGTAGTATTAGCAGTATTTTATTCCTTGTATACCGATTTTAAGGGTGTTTACATAAATGCCACTCTAGCGGCGGAAAATAAGGCCTAACTTTGACGACTCGTTTTGGGAGTATGAAAAGAGGAATAGGATTTCTTTTGACAGGGTTTATTTAACACATATTAAAGTATAAAAAAAATGTTATTATAATTTTCATACAAAATGGCGGCGACAGAGCCCATCTTGAAAAACGTGTTTTTTTTACAAATAGCTTCACGGGAGGACGGTTTTCTCGTAAAGTATTAGACCTGGAGCAAAAACCAAAAAAATATAATCTATATATTATTAGCTATGGGACTACGTAGGGATTTTTTAAATCAAATTTTGAAAAAATGGAGCACTTTGAAAGAAATATATCGATTTTTTGCCCAAAAAATAAGCAGTAAATTGTTTCTAAAAAAAAGAGTTTACATTTAATCAAAAAACGGCTACGTACTCCCATGGAGAATGTAATTGCCAAGCTACTATCAACATTTCAGATCGATCCATGCAAAGGTGTTGAAGTAATCCGTCCTCCCAGTTTGAAAAAAGTGGTTTCGAGAAAAACGCGTTTAATGCGGACCTCTAGTTTCTCGGCTGTTTTTTTACGGCTTTTTAAATAATTTTTTACGGGCAAAGCATCGAAATAATCAATCTCATTGTTCTTGCATAATCTTTATTAACATTTAAATAAGCTTTACAAATTTTTTGAAGTCAAAATATATAATAGAATAACAGTTATAGTGGCCGACAGGAAGACATCAAGTAAAAGAGGTGCTTGACGGTGACCAAGATTGCGGCTGTTCTACTTATCCGAAATCAAAAAACCAAACGGCATTTTAATCTTCATATTTAAGAATAGCGATTGAACTAGAGTGAATTCAAAATTACACAAATTGACTTTTTTATACACTTTTGAAAATTACATTCTATTTTTTACTCATTTTTTCTTAAGTTTTTCGCTCGTACAAAAAAAACTATGGAAGCAATCATGATAATCCTAGTTCAATCGCTGGCTTATAACATATTAAAGATGCTGTATAAATTTGAACAAGATCGGTGCAGTAGTTTCTGAAATATCGTGGTCACCGTTTCCAAAAATGGTGTTTCGAGAAAAACGCGTTTGAAAGTATACCTGCTCCGTTCCAGGGCCGTAACTTGTGAACCACTTCGAATATCGAAAAATCATTTGGCACACATTTTCTACACATGTTGTAGATGTGATTTATGAAAAAAAAATCGATTTTTTCGACCCGAGAAACTAGAGGACTGCCTTAAGGGGCTATACCAGTGTGAACGCTGAAAATTTGGGTGATTTTCGGGAATTTTTTGAAAGAAAAGTACTCAATTAAATGTTTCGGAAAATTACGAAAATATTTGCCTATATTTGACTTATATTAGATAATTTTATCATTGAAAAATATTGAGATCCAAGCGACTTATGCGCTGCATTCGGAGGCGCGAAAAAAAAGTTCCTCCACTGCTGACATGATTCCGGCCAATTGAGTTGCTGAAACCGAAAAAGGAAAAAAATGTCGTTAAACTGGAAGGTATTTCCTGTACAATGACTAAGGATTTTCGAAAAATATCAAAATCTGACAAAATGACGTAGTTATGAAAAAAGTCTGTTTTCTTGCCTATAAAATGGTCGTTTTTTTCAATGCCAAATCGTCAATTTTCATCCAATCAAAAATATCCTACGTCATTGTAGAGTAAATATATTCAAGAGTACTCAGTTGAAATTTCAAGTAAATCGGATAATTGCTCTTTGAGTTACAATGTCAGCAAATTTGAAAAATCTCATTTCGAGAAAAACGCGTTTAAAGATTTAACTACTGAATTTTGCAGGATAAAACGATTAGAGATACGGCCTTGAAATTTTTACAGGATATTCTTGAAAGTCGACTGTCGAAAAAGGCAAAAAAATCGATTTTTTTAAAGCGTCACACTGGTATAGCCCCTTAAAGTTGTACGAGGCGCCTGAAAGAAGAACAGCGCCAATGCGCTGCGGTAAAATCGATAATCGAACCATTAAAAAAAATATTTTCGCTACAGGGCCATTTGCATATTGTTCTTACGACCCCAAAGTATTTTTTAAGCTAAAAAATCATTTTTCCAAAATCCTAGAGTGGTGTTATCCCTTAATGTATGTCGTTTTACGTGCGGTTAGATATGCAAGACATTCACGCTACGGGTAATGTAATTTTTTTGACTATTTAGCACCGAGACAAACCATTTCTAACAACGGATTAACGCAACGTAAACGTTTGTGAACATTTAGAGAAAAAAACCCATCCTGCCCATCGTAAAATCGTTTGATTAAAGATGACGCAGTTTTTTTTCCATAATAATCATCGATAATGTTATACTTTAAAGTTAGTAGTAACCAATAGTTTTTTATTTACGCAATGAAAATATTAAAATGCATAATTTTGCCCTGTAATTATATATTTTATGAAAAATTAGCATCTACAGGATAAATGTAGATGAATACCTCGTACGTATTTTTTTGAGGTTCATTGACAAAAGAATGTATAAACCGTCATTTGACTCAACTGGAGCGCACCAACCTCCTTGACTTCGGTACATTCGAAAATACGTCTCAAATATTCAATTGCCTGCTTGCATATTCTACATTTGGCATGTACATGCCCTTTTTTCTCGTCTTTTCCGACATCACCACATTGTATCCTCGGCTACGTTTCTTTTAATTCTTCGCTAGTCATCTTGTCCTACCATTATTTTTTCATATATATTTTTTCTCATTTTTATATTCCTTGCGGTATGTCGACCCATTGATTTTGCTCTTATTGTATTGAATTTATTGTTAATTTATTATTTTTACGTCTCTTTTTCTTTCCAGCTCCCTTACATTTTCATTCCATACGGCTTGCCAGATCGACCCATCCCTTCCATTTCTTCTTTTATTTATTTTCCCCATTTTGATGGAATTGATTATTGCTTTGACTTTTTCCCTTGGGCATTTTTTTGGCCTGCTACCATCCCCCATCTTTATTATTTCGAGAAGATACCTTGCGGCCCTTTTCCATACTTCAACTTCCATTCACCTGCACCCCGCTTTCAGTCGCCAAATATAGTTTCGGGTGTTTTTACTAATTTCTAGACTATTCTAACATACCTTGCTTGAAAATTTTCCACCTGTTTGCTCCTCTTCCATATTATTACTTTATCATTAATGTTTTATTAATTCATTTATTTCGGTTTATCGATTGATATCACTATATTAATTAATCTCCTTACATCAATTAAATTAACTTCATTAATTTACCTTGTTTCACTAATCAATTTATTTTGATTAATTTATCTTGTTCTGTTAATTTAATTATTTCATTAATTTATATCATTATATTAATTCATTTCGCTATATTAATTTATTACACTGTGTCTATTTCGTTCTATTATTAATGTATTATTAATTTTTTCCATTTATCGATTTATATCGTTATATCAATTCATCTAGTTGCATTAATTACTTGAATATTATCAATTTATTTTTTCTTATTACCTCATTTATTTTTATTAATTCTTTTTTATTATATTAATTTATCAAGTTTTTGTTTATTATATTAATTTTTTTTTAATTATTTCACTTCGTTAATTTTCTCAAATTTATTTCATTCCATTTACACTTTATCATTAATTTATTTTCAATATACAGAAAAAATGAATGCTATATTTTCAATATGTAGGCATAAAAAACCGATTCTTTTTGCTCCACTGCAAAAAAATCGACTCCCCCTCCCGTCCTTTTTTCTCACAACGCTATGTTCCGAAAATTCTGAAACAATGCATAGCAGCAAGTAAAATAATCGTCCTGGAGGGTGAGAAAAATCCTTCTTAATTTGACGAGCACCGTATTGTGTTTGTCTCGTGAAAAATAGTGAAATTCGGCCCGCTGTGGGCACTTGACCGTTACTTTCTATTTGCAGGTAATGGCGTCAATGATGACGGATAAGAGTCCGCCTACGACGACGCCCAACCAACAAGCCAACGTCATCTGAACATCGGACTCGCCATAAATGTGATTTGATCCTTCCAAAGTCATTGTTTCATTCCTAATTATATATTTTACATATATATATTAATATACGTCTATATAAACACGTGTGCGTATTCAGAGGGTGTCCCATCAGCGTCGCAATGAGTTTTTTTGTCAACCCCCATAGCTCCAAAACTACTCGATGAAAAAACATTCATTTGTAGTGTTTTGAAAAGCTCTCGACGAGAGCTGCAAGAATACGCTATAAAAAATGGCAGTTCGCCCTCGAAATTTCGAATTTGACCTTAACTTGACCTTGACGCTTGGTACCAAGGTCAAACCAAGCGCGCTAGTTTTTCCGACTCTTAAAACCGAACAACGTTCATCCAAAGCGCTTCTCAATATCAGCCACTCGTTGCAGTATGTTATTTTACGTAAAATCTCATAGCTCAAAAACTAGATGAAAAAAACATTCATTTGTAGTGTTTTGAAAAGCTCTCGACGAGAGCTATAAGAATTCGCGATGAAAAATAACGGTTCCTATTGGTATTTTCGAATTTGACCTTGACATGACCTTGGCGCTTAGTTCCAAGGTCAAGCCAAGCGCGCTTTCTTTACCTGCCGCCGGAACCGAACAACTTTCACTCGAAGCGTTTCTCAATAGAATGCGTACTTTCCGCCACGGCAGCTCGTGACACTTCGAGCGGGACACCCTGTATACACAAACCGGAAACGGCTGATACAGCGTCAAACTTTTCCGTCTCGTTGATGTAAAACACGCGGTGTGAATGGTTTCTTTTTTTTTCACGAATTAAAATGGAGCGGACATTAAGGGGGAGCAATAAATAAAACGGCGATTATTCGTACACTGTCGAGTCGCTACTCTATTTGACGCGCCACTGGGCAATACAATAATAATGTACATGGTATTCTTCCTCCTCGTTTCACATATTCGTCCTATTACACAATAATTAATTTTAGTTAATTTATATTATAATAATCAGTAACATCGTATTTTACTTTCCCCCCCCCCCCCTCATCATCATTATCATTATTATTATTATTTTCGCCTCAGCCTGTTGTATTCTTTCTGGCAAGAAAGTATCACAAAATAATTTACCATTATCTCAACGTTATTTAGTATTTGACTTCCCCCCTCCACCCCTCGCGCGTGTGTCCGGATTTTTATATTTATTTTTCCGGTGTGGGTTCGCGTGGGTGCTACGATTAAAAATCTCCCAACGAGAGATCGAGTCAACAGTGTTATTTGTTTTCTTTCTTTTTTTTCAATCCGTTAGTACGCGTATACCGGATGTCCGGTTCGAATATTCGCCGAACCGTCGACGGGACGAAATTACGCGTAAAGAACAATCGCGTCTGAAAAATTCTCGAGTTTTGTTGGGGGAAAAAAAAACGAGCTTGAGCTTCGTGCGACCTCTACGCGTGGATGCGGAAAAAATGTACTCGGGACGAAAGATGGGTCCCACGAAATCGTTCGACTTTCGTTCGAAACTTGTTCCCGTAGCGTCAACGGTTGGGAAGATATTCGAGGGGGGCCGATCCGGAAGGAACACCCGGTATATCGGCTCTGCGCGAGATCTCCCGATTGTTCAAGCCCGGATTTTCTTCGTCAACAATGGGAAATAAGTGGCAGGATGAATTTTTCACGATAGGGATCATTTTTTTTTTCATTGTTAAAGATTCATTCGGTGAAATTCACGTTGAAAAATGGAACTTCCGGTTGGAAACGGTGGAAAGTAACGTGTCGCGTGGGTACAACGATATGTGTCTGTACGATAACGAAATTGAATAAAAAAAAAAAGAAACATGAAAAATGCGGATGAGGATCGTCCTGGAGAGGAGAGTATCTCTTTGAATACGGCCAAGTTTCCCTCCTCTATTTCCTCCCACAATATACGTTTGATACGTTCTTGCGTATGTACGTCGGACGAAGTTCCGTTGAGAAAAATGGAAACGGCCAGAAATTTGCGATAAAAACAAACGATCAACGTACTGTACATCTGTTTTCTCCCTCTTTTTTCTTTAGTTTTTTGTTTTTCACTTCCCTCCGAGGCTACTAGCCGATCGAAGGATGGCCCAGTAACGATGAACATGGTAAATGCGGCGATTACGCGAACGTATCTTATACAGGGTGTTTTACGAGAAGTTGGTCACTCGAAATACTATTAAAAAAATCATTTGCCTCTCAAACCACCGTCTTTTTTGCTAGCCTTGCGCGAATTGTCGGTTTGCAATTTTTTTTCCTATTTCAAGGTCACTCCAAGGTCATTGGTCTTGTTTTTCGTGCTCTACATTTGTGGCCAATGAAAAAAGGGGGGTTTTCTTGAAAAAAGTGGAGGTGACCTTGAAATCAGGTTAAATCCCTTGGATGACCTTGAAACCGGGTTACCTCCACTTGGGAAGAAATTTAAGGCTAGCAAAATTAAGACATTGACAAACTATTTGAATTTTGTCTGTGACGTTTTTGTCTGAAATTCAATATTTATAGGTCTTTTCGGGTGACTAACTCCTAGTGAATCATCGTGTATATATATATATATATATACATGTGTGTGTATAAAGAAATTACAAATGTGTCGGAATGTGACGAACTTATCGATAAATGGTAAGTAATCCGCACAAGTTTAAGTAAGTTGGCCCTTTTTCGTTCATCAACTATATATATATATATATATATATATATATATATATATATATATATATACATATATATATACATATACATTAGAAGATGATCATCACATCAAGGATGTCTCGTGAGCATAAATCGTAGCAAAAAGTGAGAAAAGGAAGAGACCCCAAGCACATCGATTTTTCATAATAATCGCAAAACAATTATCGTTGAATTATTTCGAAAACAATTGAACATGTAACGAGTGTGCAAAAAAAAAGTTTTTCCCAATAGAAAATAAATTCCGTTTTTCGCGAAATATAAATTATTATTATTGTTATTATTATTATTTAAAACCGTCCGTATGATTATGATCGCCCGTTTCTTTTGAGTTTTCTGTGAAAAATGATCATCTAATTGTTGGGAAAACAATTTAACGTTTGGGGAACACAGAAAACAAAAAATTCGTATACGAAATAAATTCGTTGTTTTTCGTTAGATGCGTATTATTATTATTATTATTTCTGTTTTGAAACTTGGATTTAAAAAAATGAGCACGAAATGATTTGGAAAGTAACTTAACGTTTAGGGAATAGAGAAAAAAAAAGAGGTTTTTTCGTATACGAAATAAATGTGTGTGTTTTAGAATGTAAATTATTATAAGTTTTCTTTTCAGACTTGCTCGTATGATTTATTTTAGTAATTATTTGGAAAATTATTTAACGTTTGAAGAATATAGAAAAGAATTTTTTTTTTCGTATAGGAAATTAATTCGTTCGTTTTTTCAGAATAAAAATTATACGTTTTGTCTTAGAATTCTCCGGATACTTTGGAATACGTTTAAAATTTTTTTTTCTTCATAGGAACAACGTAAAATGTAACGTAGAATTTTGGGCGAAAATAAATTTAAGAGTATATAGTTTTTTTTGCAAAAAAATTTGCATAACAAAAAGAAGAAGAAAATCGAAGAGAACATTATTTTTTTAAGTTTAAAAAACGCACGTCCATTTGGCGAAAAATATCAAATTACGAATTTGATGAATTCACAAGGAATTTCTCATAAATCGACACTACATTTTCTTCGCTCAATTGATTTTCGAAAATCCATGTTCTCGTATTCCTGCGATCGAACGAAACTTTCAGCTACGACCGTACCCGCGATCCATCCTAGATCGTAAGGGCACGCAAAAAAGTATTTAAAAAAATGCAATATAAAAAAAAAACCGAGCGTTTCGTCGACGAATCGGAGCTGCTTCGCACGAATGGCCGTCCATTCGTCAAATATTAGCTAAACCGAGACACTTTTTACATCGATACAACGTTGTAAAATCCTAAGTAAATACAAATCTAGACTACATCAAGAGCCGCCGCGCATCGTCTAACCGATGCGACAATTTTCGGACGCATACCAAAAAAAACGTCCTCCCGTCAACGAAATACATTATTTCTTAAAAAAAAAAAAGAAAAGTATTACACGCGAGTCAGTTCGTGAAAAAAATTCGAAAAAAGAAACAAAAAAGAACGAGCGGATACGAAGAGTATCGGAACAAGGGAGATCGAGAGAAAATTTGAAGAAACGTCGTGACGCACGTACAAATTTCGGGTTCCCGCTCATCGCGTCTTTGTCACGGGAGATTAATTTTTTGTTTCACTCTTTTATTGCAGACCTTTTTTTTACTCTGGTTATTTTAATCTGGCAAATATCCAAACGTGTTTTTTTTCTACTACTCGTATCCACGCCTCGTTTCCCCTCACTTTTTTCTTCTTTTAGAATAATATTTATAACTATTTCATTATATATATATATATATATATATATATATATATATATTTATTTATTTACGGAGTGACAATTACAAGCTGACCGTGTGTTTTTTCAAGGTCCGGTGCGGAGATTTTGCGAGCGAGAAAAATATATTCCGTTTTTCATGTCCTCTTCAAAAAAAAATATATCCTATTTCTGTGACGTGTGCGATCTGCCAGAAAAATTTGAGAATTCTCGAAAAAAATCAACATTTTTAATTCATCGGAATGAAGATAATTAAATTCCGAATACCTAGTACGCAAAAAAAAATTGACTTTCTTCGATCCACTTTAATCGCGTCTTTGATGATACTTTTTCCCGACGAGGGGTGCACGAAAAAAGTTTTTCGTCAATATTTCGCATTCGGAATTTAACAAGCTTCATTCCGCTGTACTCAAAATGGAATTTCGATTTGTTTCCAGAATGCTCGATTTTTTCTGATTGATACTACTTATCACAAACATACGCAATATTTTTTTTTCGAAAACTCTTGCGAAACGATCAAAAGTCATATTTTTCTCAGTCGCGAAATCCGCGCGCAAGACCCTCAAAAAATCCATGACCACTTTGTAACTGTCAGCCTGTAGATATTATTTTTGTTGTATTTTTTTCTTCTCATTTAATTCTTACGTATAAAGTATATATATGTATGTATATATAATAATAATAATAATAATAATAATAATTATAATAATTATAATAATGCTATTAATAATGACAAACGGTGCATTTATGTACACATAGTCGTGAATTCCCGGCCCTCTCACCGCACATGTCAGCCCCATAATTAATTAATCATATATATATATATATATATATATATATATATATATATATATATATATATATATATATATGTAGATGTATATATCGGAGACACACAGTGTCTAAAGTAGTGTGGACCATATGATTGAACTAAATGATAAATGTATGGCTATACAAAGGTATCGTATTTGTTATATTGTCAAATGTACGCGTCGTGGTGTATAATGCTTCGTCGGAGAGACTGAATGAATGAGTAATTCAGAACGGGAGGGGGAGAGGGAGGGAGGGAGGGAGGGAGAGAGAGAGAGAGAGAGAGAGAGAGAGAGAGAGAGAGAGAGAGAGAGAGAGAGAGAGAGAGAGAGAGAGAGAGAGAGAGAGAGAGAGAGAGAGAGAGAGAGAGAGAGAGAGAGAGAGAGAGAGAGAGAGAGAGAAAACAAAGAGAGAGTGAGCGAGGGAGGATGACAGTTACAAGTAAATGGAAAACGTCAAATGATTGTAGGAATCATCGCTTGTGATGTATACGTACAACGTATGTGTGGACGGCAATGTATTCATTTCAGTTGAACTTTGTGACGAACGAAGAGAAAAAAATTAATTCGCACATTCTGCAGGGCCGTATGTATGTGTGTGTTTGTTATAGAAACAAAAAATCAGGTATTTTATGCGAGCTTTTTCACTTCCGGTGTGCGCGAGTGTTTTTTTTTTAATTTCCAGGTTCCACGAGCTTTTTTACTTCCGGTCTAATCGAGCTTTCTCACTTCCGGGTCTTCGCGAGCTTTCTATTGGCGAGTCTACGCGAGCTTTTCACTTCCGGGTCTCAGTGGGATTTTTATTACCGAGTTTGAGCGAGCTTTTTCACTTCCGGTCTAATCGAGCTTTCTCACTTCCGGGTCTTGGAGAGCTTTATATTCTCGAGTCTACGCGAGCTTTTCACTTCCGGGTCGCCGTGGGATTTTTATTACCGAGTTTGAGCGAGCTTTTTCACTTCCGGTCTAATCGAGCTTTCTCACTTCCGGGTCGTGAAGAGCTTTCTATTGGCGAGTTTACGCGAGCTTTTTACTTCCGGTCTCCGTAGGATTTTTATTACCGAGTTTGAACGAGCTTTTTCACTTCCGATACCAGGCGAGCTTTCCTACTTCCGGCCCTACGCGCGCTTATTCAGCTTCCGGTTTACGCGAGCTTTTTTTTCATTCCCGGGTCGACGGGAGTTTCTTCACTTCCGGTTCTAAGCTACCTTTTCCATTTTCGGTTCCAAGCAAGCTTTCTCACTTCCGGTTCCAGGCAAGCTTCCCCACTTCCGGTTCCAGGCAAGCTTCCCCACTTCCGGGTCCAAGCGAGTTTCTTCACTGTCGTTCCTAAGCTACCTTTTGCACATCCGGTCCCAGTCGAGCTTTTTTGCTTCCGGCTCTACGCAAACCTTTTACTTCCGGTATACGCACGATTTTCAACTTCCCGATCTACACTAGCCCTTTTTTTTCCTCCGCGAGTGACGCTCGTAATTTCTACGACGCACTCGATTGTGAAAATGGAAAAAACGAAACTAGAAAAACGATCACGCGCTGTAAATAAATCTTCGCTTATTGTCATTTACACAGTGGGTCGTTACGCGAGACGAGGTTGGTGGAAGCGCACCGTTTTACGCGAGTACACGAGACGACATCACGCGAGTCGTTCGACCTTACAGTTGTGTCCAAAAGAAAGCGCTACGTACGAACTCTTTCGACAATTGTTTCTGCGATTTCGGCCCGTTCGATTACTGCCTATTTCCGGACTATTTACTGCGCGGAATTATCCTATTTAATCGAGGAGAAGTGCGATGCAATAACGATTATCACAAATCGATAAACACCACTTTTAAGCGCGTCGTACTACTCGCGTTCGGTACACTTCCGGTTTACCTCCCGAATCTTCGCGCGCATCTACAAGCGGTACACTTTTTTTTTTAATCTGGTCACTCGCGTCTTTTCGAACAACTGACGTGCGCGTTTACGAGTTTGGTGAAACGGAAAGTCGAAAAAACGAAAAAAAAAAGAAAAACAAAAAAAGAAAAAAGAAAAACAAAGGAAGAAAAGAAAAAGAGAAACAAAAAGGTAGTGAAAAATGAAAATGAAGCGAAGAGTGAGTGGAGGAAGATGAGATTTTTTGTTCGAACAATGGCATTAATAAACTTTGTACAATGCACGCGTGTTAGACGAACGAGGAATGTGTGTGGCAAGCTCGAGGGCACGGGATCGGCGTCTTCGCGTGAGTTTCAACGTACAGTGCTTTTTCGTAGGTACATTATGTTTATCCTCTCTCTCCCGCTCTCGCTCTCTCTCTCACTCCCTCTCTCTCCCTCATTCGACTTACGTAAATAATTATTCGCGTGTGTCTGTTTTTCTTTCCTTACGCTTTATCCGTTTTTATCTAGTCCCTTAAACGACTACATTTACGTTAACAGTTTTTTGTTCGCTTACGAGCTAATTAAATTCACAGTAGAATATAATGAGAATACCCCCAAGCCCCCACCCGTCTCAGTCGTGCGTAATTGGTACACAGCATTTTGTTAATAATTGTCGATTTTGGCAGTATGGCAATTTTCTCGTGTGAGCTCAATTTTTTCTCTTTACGTTTTTTTAATTCGCTTCCTCTGTCTCTCTCTCTCTCGCCCTCGTTAGGGTTCCTTGATAGGGGAATTAAAATGGATTTTTCGCGATCCATTTATCGCAAAGTCACATCGAGAGATCTGGAGAGAGAGAGAGAGGGAGAGAGGGAGGGAGAGAGAGACGAGGACAGAGAGACGTGGGAAACGCCTCCGTCGATGAGTCCCAATGGAATGAAGAATAATAAAAGGCTGAGGTCATGGTAACAATTTACACATACGTGTGTCAGTCTATCTTAGAAGGAAAGGAGATGGAAAAATGTGTGAATTCGTCACGTATATTTATATTTGTACGTGTGTTCGAAGAGAATAATAAAAAGGTTTTCATTTTCTCTGAGGAGATTGTAGATCGAATGTGAACGACGCACTCGGAGATATGTTTCGTTTCAACGAGTCTTGAGTCCGTTTTCCTTTTTTTTTGCCCTCACCCTTTACCCGCTCGTCTGCGCCTCGCGACCTTTTTTTTAAGTCTCGCTTCCACAGTGTTTATCTCTACAACGCTGCAAGTCCGCTTTTCGACTTTACAACGACTTTATCTGTCATCTGTATAAACTCGGAAGTCCACCAACTGTACAAGAGTCTGAAGTTTGGAATCATCAACTGGGCCACTTTTTTTTCAACCTCTCCAATTTTCTTCAAAATCTGCCAGTTTGAAATATTAGTCCAAAGAATCGTCTGTGATTTTTTTTAGATTTTTTAGGCGTCCGTTCGGGATTTTCAATTTTTCATTACGAACACTGTATCCGAAAAAATATTCATTAAACAAAAAAAACATAAGAATGGAGACTTTATTTTTTCCGCTTTATCGAAAAAAATTATAATTTTTCTGCATTGAGAAAATTGAAATTTGGCAAAAAAACGAGAATAACATTTTTTTTAAACCTAATAACACACTTTCGATCTCGAGACAAATTTTACAGGATGTCTGACATTGGATAAAGAGTCTGCGAAAAAAAATTCAGAATGGTACCTGCATTGGTTAGGATGAAAAAAAACCCTGCGAAATCTCATAACCGCATATATGCGTTTTTATTTATTTTTTCATCCTAACCGTTGCAGGTACCATTCTGAAAAAACTTTCGCAGACTCTTTACCCAATGACAGACATCCTGTAAAATTTGTACCGAAATTGAAAGTGTGTTATTAGGTTTAAAAAATATTATTCT
This sequence comes from Ophion slaviceki, assembly GCA_944452715.1. NCBI lineage: Eukaryota > Metazoa > Arthropoda > Insecta > Hymenoptera > Ichneumonidae > Ophion > Ophion slaviceki. The sequence goes on along the minus strand of OX101784.1, from coordinate 65,453,437 downwards.
TATTTTTTTGCCAAATTTCAATTTTCTCAATGCAGAAAAATTATGATTTTGATTTTTTTAGATAAAGCGGAAAAAATAATAAGTTTTTATTCTTATGTTTTTTTTTGTTTGATGAATATTTTTTCGGATACAGTGTTCATAATGAAAAATTGAAAATCCTGAACGGACCCCTAAGAAAATCTAAAAAAATCACAGACGTTGCTTTTGACTAATATTTCAAAGTGGCAGATTTAAAAAAAAAATTGGAGAGGTTGAAAAAAAAAATGGCCCAGTTGACGAAGAATGCCTCATATATAAGAATACAAATATACATTGAAGAAGATATTTTACATTCTCATACGCTGTATGAGCCAAATTCGTGAAATTTATACCAAAACGAGTAAGAATACGTTTTTAGCTATTAAAAATATTTTTTCCATACATTTGTCCACGAATGTATGGTCACGAGTCAAAGATAATGCCACAAATCGGAAGAACCGGCGATTTTACCTATAGGGTGACATTATTTGTGCTGTAGACTGCAAAAAACATTATTTTTCTGTCAAGTGTTGAAACATAGTCGCTTGGGCATTAATGGGCTAATATATCGCTCCTTCAATTGATACACCTGACGTATCAACTGTTGTAGAGTTAACGAGAATATTGTCCAGCTGAACGTTGAGTACTCAAAGTTCTTGTAGAATTGATACATTATAGAATTAATGCATACTGCAAATCCGTCATTGTGTAGTTGATACCGAATAAATACGTTGCAGTGATCATCATAAGGCTCGTTATAGAGGTTCAATATTGCAAACTTGAAACTCTCGTAGGCTTGCTAAATTTCAGAGTTGATACAGACAAGAGATAAAGTCACTGTAAAGTTGAAAAACGGACTTTCAACGTTGCAGAGATAAACATTGTGAAAACGAAAACCTTCTTTTTTTTTCTCCGGCGAAATCGATTCGTTTTCGTTTTTCCATAAAAAATTCTCCTCTTTTTACTCCGATAAAATTTTCCTTGAGTAAAAAAAGAATCGGAAAAGTCCCTATACAGGGATGATAGTTCGGTGGACAAAACGTCGAATATATTAACGAGGCTATGTATAGATAAAGTTTGTATAGATCTTTTCGTCGCCCGCGTTTAACGCGGCCCGCGACCTCAACGTCGCGTTACGCGATTAAGGCTTCATCGAAGGTGTCTCGCGACGCTACGCGAAGAAGCGCGGGAGGATCGAGGATGTCGCCGATAAATGTTGGCAGGGGACTGATTTTTTTGCGCTCTTTTTTCACGGGGGAATCGATGATACTTGGCAGGGACGAAGTTTCCATGAGAAAATGTAGACGAACTTTGATTTGGGGAAAATTTCAGTCTGGGGGAAAATTCGATCTAGGGGAAAAATAGATCTAGGGACAATTGTAATTGGAGGAAGATTTCAATATGCTCAATGTGAAATTTCAATCTAGGAAAATACCCAATGTCAGGGAAATCTGGGGAAAAAATAGATCTAGGGGAATTTTAATAGGCGGAAGATTTCAATCTGGGCCGAATTTCCATCTACGGAGATATTAAATTTAAGGAAAATTGTTATTCGCGGGAAATATACAATGTGGGGAAGATGTCAATCAAGGAAAATATCCAATCTTCCAGGGAAAATGTCAATCTGGGGTTTATTTGAATCTAGGGGAGTATTCAATCTGGGGGAAAATGCGATCCGAGGGTAATTTCCATTTAGGAGAATATTCACTCTGGAGACAATATCTGTCTAGGGGAAATTTCAATCTAGGGGGATATTCAATCTGGGCGAAAATTCCGATCCGAGGGTTATTTCCATTTAGTATAATATTCAATCTGGAGACAATGTCTGTCTAGGTGAAACTTCAATCTAGGGGAATATTCAGTGTGGGGGAAAATTCCGATCCGAGGGTAATTTATATTTAGTAGAATATTCAATCTGGGGACAATGTCTGTCTAAGGGGAAATTTCAATTTATGGGAATATTCAATCGGGGAAAATGTAAATCTGGGGATTTTTTAAATCTAGGGTAAATGCTCAAATCTGGGGGAAATTCCAAACGAGGGGAATAATCAATCTGGGGAGTTTTCAATTTAGGGAAAATTTAAATCTGGGGCAAATTTTAAACTGCGGGAAATATTTATCTAGACAATAATGACAATTTCTGCGAAATTGTCGAATTCGGTCTCAAATGAATTTTTCGAACTAGAATACTATTCCCCATTTTTCTCCCTCGAAACCGATTTAGTGGAACTGATGAAATTTCGAATTCGCGACGTTACACGTATCTGGGTCTAAAACGGAAAAAACAATGGCGACGTATCCCAACATTCAGGGGTGAAGAGATGGACGATCCTCGAGGACAAGGGAAAGGACGAGGTGGAGGAGGAGGATAGGACACGTTGCCCTATACACGTGTGGCAAACTTGCTCCGTCTATTTTTCCTTATTTGTGTCTTGTTCATTTTTTTAACGTTTTTTCTCTTCCAAGAGCGCGTTTCTTCTTCGTCAGTTTCTTCTTATAACAACAACGTATACCCTAAGTCAAGATCTATCAATGCGGAACGATATTTTTTTCGATCCTCGCGATCGTGACTAATTTAATTAATTATTATTTTTCCATCCCTCACTCTCTCTGTCTCTCTATCTCAGTTCTCTCTCTCTCTCTTCCTCGTCGTGAAACAATAAATCTACATCGCGTTTGAATTTTTTTTGTTAATGGTTGGTTAATGATGCACACAAGTTCGTATATATCTATTTAAATAAATTCTGTAGTTTACAAGAAAAAGCGTGAAATTAATGAATTTCTTTTTTCGCTTGTAATCTTCGAAATTCATTGATAAAAGTGTAGGAAAGATTTTAATCGACAAGTCTCGATCGTTTTCGAATCAAAAAAATTCCGGGCCATATTTTATCGGTCGAAATCTTTCTCGTACTTTTATATATACGTCACGTGTGTGTTTGTATACATGTATATGCATATACGTATATATGTATCTTGGGCAAGAGTGTCTGAGTTTTTTTTTAGTATTGTCGTTGCGAGCAAGTGACCCTCATATACAGACACAACGAGCGAGCGTGCGGCAATCGCGAGAAACAGTATCTCGAATATCGAAGAACAAATGTCAAAGAAAATCCGCACTTTTACGCTCTCGCGAGATTTCATTTTTTTTCTCTTCATCGGTCTCTCTATCTCAGTCCCGAGAAAATCTCGTTAGACGCGTCGGACCTTGGCCCTAATTTCGGCGCTTTCGCGGTTCCTCGCGTTGCTGCTGTGCTGCCGATCGCCTCGGTCCCTGCTGCTCGGCGGCTGTTGTTGTTGTTGCTGCTGTTGCTCCCTCGGCTCGCGAGTTTCCGCTTGTCAGTTGGCGTAATGATCGAACGAGCCCAGGTATTCCAGACTTGCTCGGTAACAGAATTGATACTGGTCCTGAAATTCATAGTTACGTTTCAATCGTGATCGAGTTATTGACCGATCGATATCGAACGATATCAATCGATTGGTTGACGTCAGTTGATGGCATTTATTTTCTTTGTTGTGACAGATAGTATGTAAATAATGGTAATAGTTTATTAAACATTTAAGTTCATTAAATATTTATTAGTTTAGTTATTTAAGTTAGTTAGTTTTAGTTTTAAGTTAGAGTTAAGTTAGTTTTAAGTTTAGTTCTAAGTTAGTTAGCTAGTTATGAGTTTAGTTATTTGAGTTTATTGAATATTTAAATAATGGTAATAGTTGGAGTAATTCATTTTTAACGAGGGTCCAAAAAATTATTAAAAAATTCATTAATAATAATTAAATTGTTCGATTGTATTCATTGTAACTAATACTGTATTGATGGCATTGAATATGACGAATATAAGTGTAATTCAAATGACTAATGGTGAATAGTTCGATAGTGTGCTCGGTATAATGAACGGGAGGATGATTATATTCATTAAGGGGGAGGATACCTTTAGGCGAGGGAAAAATTTGTTGATTTACATGATTTTTTTTTAAAGAAAAGATTTTGCCACCATTTTTTGAGACTCAGGGTATGTTTTATTACGACTTTTGGCTGTGTCATGGTATATACGCTACCGGCGAAAAGTTTTCGGACAAAAATTCTAAAACGTTCCGGAACGATTTTTTATGTCATTTCGCTGATAGTTGACATAAATTAATGTAATAAACGGCTTTTTGAAAGGGGGGGGAATTTAACAATTTTTTATCGTATGAAAAAGTGATTCACTCATAAAATTAATTACACATCTATCTAGTATGAATATCAAACTATTAGAAAATATGTATTTTTTTTCGATGTACAAAATGGCCGACTGCTCGAAACTTCTCGAAACAGCTTTTTTCCAATTGACTTCAACAATTTTCACTCGATCTGTTCTGAAATTTCACTCAAACATGCATAATGATATGAACAATGTCTGGTTAAAATTTGAACAAAATCTATAGAAATCAAGATTGCGCGCTCGTACTACCTTAAGTTCAAATACCTACAACTTTTGAATAAAACTATATTTCTTTAATTCCGTACGCACTTCTCCAGGTATTCTAATGTAGATTGACGAGAATTTTTGTTTTTTCGTTCTAGGTAAAAAATTGTGGATGCTAAATGTTACGCCGTGGAGCGCCTAAAAAAAAGACAAAAGAAAATATTCGTAGTCGCCCAATTTGTACATCGAAAAAAAATTTTTTTTCTCACAGCTTGACATTCATACTAAATAGATGTGTAATTAATTCCACGAGTGAATCACTTTTTCCTACGAAAAAAAAATTGTTAAATTCGCACATGATTTTATACCCGTGGCGTAAGGCCTTAAGGGAGACTTTGTCCTTGAAATTTTCAAAAAATCAATTTGAGCTCAACATGAGCAGCAAGAAGAAGAGGAGGGATGCCTCTATGGACCGGGCATTGCCGATTAGCGGTAATTATAAACACATTTGTGTAAACACATTACAAAACTTTAAACGCGTTTTTCTCGAAAACACGTTTTTAAAAACGGCTGACATTCTCCTGACCGCTGTAATTAACATATCGACCTGAAATTTGGAGAGCATACTCAGAAAATATGTCTTCACGGAATGACGGATCGTTTTTTCGATAGATACATTTTTGCATTTATTATTGATCTTTTTATGCGAAAAAAACGCGAAAATTCGATTTTTTTTAAATTGCCGCCATTTTCCGAAATTTGTACTAAACGAAAAACCCATCCGTCATTCCATGACCAAAGGGTCACAGATTGATAATATGCTTGGAATTTGTGTTTCAGATCAACAAAGAGGGGGCAGTGATGTCAGCCGTTTACCTCCCGCGATTTGAGGACCTGTTTTCGCGGAGCTGCAACGGCCGCCATTTTGGTTTTATTTTCAAAAAAATTTTTTTAACTTTCTGTACATCATGAATAAAAGGCAGAAAAAAACCGCACTCAAAAAGCTTTACTCGTTTCCTTTAAAAAAAATAAAATGTAAACACCCGAAATACGGCACTCCAAGGACAAAGTCTCCGTTAAAATAAAATAACGAAAAACAGCTTTTTTTTCCTCGCCTAAAGGTATCTCTCCCCCAAATGTGGAATTCTCATTATTATTAAAATAACTATCATTCGAGAATAATTTCAGTCCCGAGACTCGCGCGTACCAATACCGCGTTCCGGCAAGCCTCGTAATTCTCGACGCGCGCCCTCTGTGTAAGAATCTGCTCGCCGCGTAAAATTACCTCGGTCTGGACCATAGCGGGGCGTTGGGTCCGTAGTATCCGAACAGTCTGAAAGATATCAACGACGCCCTCGTACTGCATTCTCTCGAGTACGATGCTGAGTGTGATGAAAACACCGGTGCGTCCGACGCCTGCGCTGCAGTGTACGGTGATCGGTCCGTCCTGTCCGAACTGTTCCTTGGTCTTGTGTACCTGTCCGATGAAGTCGATGAAGCCGTCGCCCGACTTGGGCACGCCTTGCTCGGGCCAGTCGATGAATTGGAACTGTCTCACGGTGCGGCTGGCTCCGTCCCTGGCGTCGGTCACCTTGAACTCCCGCAGTATGTACTGCGGCATGTTGTATTCGGCGATTGGATCAACGACGAAGCACTGGTATCTGATCGAGCGATCGGACGGCCAGTACTGATGGCACTTTTCGCGTCCCATCTCCTTGAGTTTCGTGAGCATAACAACAATGGTGGAATTGTGTTCCCACAGCATTCGCCAGAAGTCGTCGGTGGTGTCGTTGAGGGGTCCCTGTGTGGCGATGTAGGCGGTTCGATATCGATAGCCGTCGATGAGGCTGGCGTTTATGTAGTCGGAACCCTCGATGTTGCGTTGCGGCTGAAGACATACGCGTGTGCACTCGTAAGGCAATATGTGAACGAGGCGATTTTTGTGCTTGTTGCATGGCAAATTGGCCGATATGAATCTCGTCGAGTCGGCCTTGATGTTCGAGAGTTTCTTAAACTCGAGCTCCATGCCCGTGATGTTGTCGAGTTCCGGTTGCATGAGTTTTTGTATGTGAGAGTGAAGATTTCTCGCTGGTACTTCGGTGTTGCCGCAGAGTACGGCCTCGAAGAGAGCGTCGTGAATGAATATGTACTGATCCTCGGTCTGCACCATGTAGTTGCGTTGAGCTCGTAGGCAAGTCACGTGGCCGTAAATATCGATCATTTTCTCGTGTTTGATGCGTTCGAGCATGGAGTCGATGACGATGAAGCATCCGGTTCTGCCGACCCCGGCGCTGCAATGAACTACCAGAGGCCCGCAATCGGGCAGGTTGAGAGTTCTGACGCGACGAAGGAACTGAAGAAAGGGGGCAGGATGCTCGGGCACGCCGTGATCGGGCCACGCGGTGAACTGCAGTTGTTTGATCTCTCGCCTCTCGGAGTAGCCGTTACGGGATACCTGAAAGGTCCGTATGCAGTAGGTAGCGAGTTCTTGAAGGTCGCTTATCGTGACGGTCATTTGGCCGTAGGTCTCGGCGCCTCGGGTCGGCCAATACTGGTCGCACTTGATTCTCGTGCGCTCCTCGAGTTTGGTCATCATGACGATCGTGCCGGTTCTCAGCTCCCAGCACATGCGCCAAAAATCGGCAAAGGTCTCCTGGAGGGGTCCCTGGGTGGCTACGTAGGCGTTCTGCTTGCGATAGCCGTCGCAGTAGTTGGCGTTGATGTAGTCCGAGCCGGGTATGCCGTCGATCGTTTGGAGTATGACGCGCGAGTGATCGTAAGCAATGACGTTGGCGTAACGATTCTTCGACGTGTTAACCTCCATGTTGGAGTGGTCCCAGGTGAATTGCTGGCCAGGCTCGATAGACTCGTACTCCTGGCTGAACTTGAGATTGTCGTTGGCTTTGAGGCGCTCGATGTGGTTGCCGAGTTCGCTTATCGGTATCGGCGGATGGGATATCATTCCGGGTGTCTGGAAATTCATGCGTCGCATCTCGACGGGATCGAGGGGCGCGTGGTTCGAGCTTATGTCCGCCGCCATCAGCGGCCTCGTCACGGCTGCCTGATCCGGCGCCTTGCACGGCTGTCTGCGTCTTGAGGCATAGGAGAAAGAGACACGTGAGCGGGAGAACATTTCATCGTGGCGAGATCGTGAATTATGGATGCGCTTCAACCCATCAACCCTTCGTTCCTAACCTCCATCCCCCCCCCCCCACATACCAACTGCAGTGCTCTCAACGTGCCAACTTCTCGCTTGGGCTTCTCAGAACCGACGCGCGGTTCGCTCTCACGCCTCGGAATTCGCGCCGCACGATCCTAACCCGAATGGATTATTTCCTCGGAGATGGGCTTGCACAGCTGGGTGAACCTCATTGCGAGGGGTTGGGGGAGAGGAGAGTTGCACGCAAAAGTCCCCGGACAAAGATAATTTTATGACGGAGTAACGTTTAAAGGATGCAACATGGAAACACAAATATATCATCGTAAAGTTCTTTTATTATGCAATTGAAAGGTTGTTGAAAAATTATATATTAGGCGATCCAGGGCACTTCAGCTAGTGAAAATAAAATTCCACAAATAATTTTGAAACATCGAGTTACTGTATTGAAAAATGTTCACCGAGTGTCGAAATTTACAAAATTAAAAATCTGACATTTTTTCTCGTTGATTACCATTTTTTAACATTTTTTCATTCAAATGGCTGTTTCTTTGGCAGGATTTGACGTATTTACATTCGTAAAAAACGAAAATGTGCGTCTTTTTATGGCCTTCCAGAAAAAAATTAATTTAGATTTTATTGAGTATTTCGAACGTCCGTTTCAGGGCAAAAAGTGCAAAAATATTTTTTTTCTCAAGGAAAGACACTCGATATTTTATTTTTAAAAATTTTCCCGCATTGTGAATACGAAAAACGGATTTTTGGTATTTTTTATATTATGGGATTCCTAAACGCCGTGAAGTAACAGCTATTTTATTTATTTTTTTCAATTATATATTATATATTATATATTATATTATATTTTTTATTATATATGTCATATGTATTTCAAAAACCTGGTAAACATACAGCGAGTGCTCCACACTCTTCAATCGAATATTAATAATAAAAATAAAAAAAATAGCCGTTACTTCATTTCACGGTGTTTAGGAATCCCATAATATAAAAAACACCAAAAATCCGTTTTTCGGATTCACAAGTCGGGGAAATTAAAAAAAATAAAATAACGAGTGTCTTACGAAGGAGAGAAGGAGAGGAAATACGAACGGGCCATCAGAAAATCAAAATCGGCGGAAGATGGCGCCGATGGAACGAGCTGGAAGGAGACTGGGAAGAGGATCACGGAAGATTCGACGACGAAACAAGAAGAGGGGGGGCTAGAGGGGGGTTTCGGGGGTTTCGCGAAGACGAAAGAAGGAATAAGCGATACGGGGGGTTCAACTAGGATAATATCTTGGAATATTGCGGGGGGGAAAAAAATTAGTGACTCGTGGGACTTTCTGAAAAAATATGACGTAATTGCTTTACAAGAAACCTGGATTGAGGAGAAAAATGAAAATAAAATGTTAAGCGGTTTGGATAAACAATTTAAATGGTATACGAAACCGGCGGCAAGATTGAATAAAAAAGGGAGGGCGATGGGGGGGCACTTGTTGGGAATAAGAAGAAACATTGCACATAAGGTTTCGATAACAAGGTGGAAGGAAGGGCTAATAATAAAGGGGTTTAAAATGGGTAAAAGCGCCGAGAAAATAGCGATCGTAACAATGTACAATAACTGCGGTATCGGAAAGCTATCCCATGAGCTGTCAGAAGAGGTGAAAGAATTAGAGGAAGAAGGGGAAAGTGTAATTATAATTGGGGACTGGAATGCAAGAACTGGGGAAGAGGGGGGGAGCATAGGCGAAGATGTTGATGGAAAAGGAAGAAGGAAGTCCAAGGACAAAACGAAAAATTCAGAGGGGCGAAAGCTTTTAAACTTTTGTTATAACAATGGACTGGTGATACTAAACGGGCGTTGTGAAGGGGATTGGGAGGGACAATTTACGTATGTCGGAGAAAAAGAAAGAGACGGTTCGGTAATAGATTACATTATTATCAATGAGGCAAAAGACTATCTGGTAGCGAAATTGAAAATAGAAACGAGGGTGGAATCGGACCACCTGCCAGTAACAATTGAGATAGACTCACAGCCAGGAGGAAGCGAGAGAATGGAAAAGGAAAAGGTGAACAATGAAGGAGTAAGAATTCTCAGGTGGAAAGAGGAGCTAAGAAAGGAATACGAGGAAAAATTTCGAGAAAACTGGGCGAAAACAGACCCGGTACAGGGGGGAGAAGATAGGTGGGAGAGGCTAAAGAACATCATAGAAATGACGGCAGAAGAAGTAGGGATGACCGCGAAGATAGGAGGAAATAATCAAGGGGAAAAGAGAATACCGGTAGAAATAAGAGAACAAAGGAAAACAGTGTGGACACACCTGAAACGATATCTACGGGCGAAAACCAGCGAAGAGAAGGGAGAATTGAAGGGAGGCCTAAAGGAAGCACGCAAAGAGTTAAAAGCAATAAAGAAAAGAATACAGAGACAGAACTTGGAAACCAAATGGAAGATGGTGGAAAGATGTAGGAACGTAGGGGATCTGTGGAAGGCGATCCAACCCTTCAGATCGAAGCGACTAAACGTAGGCAGACACGTTAGCAAAGAGGACTGGAGGAACCATTTCTGCGAATTATTAGGAGGAGAGGGAAGAGAAGGGACAGAGGGAGGCGAGGAATTAAGGGGAGAGGAAGAGGAAGAGGAGGAGGAAGACATATGGACGTTAAGGGCGAACCGGGAAATAGATTTGAAGGAAGTGGCGAAAGCCCTAAAGGGGATCAAAAATGGAAAAGCAGCAGGGGAAGACGGGGTGGCGATAGAATTTTTGAAAGCCATGACAAGGGAGGGATACGAAGAACTAAAAGAGATCATAAATGAATTTTGGCACAGAGGGGTGTTGGCGAGGGGATGGGAGGTAGGGAGAATCTTTCCCATATATAAAGCAGGGGATGTCAGCTGTGCAAAAAACTATAGGGGAATTTCGCTACTAAACACGGGATATAAACTACTAGCTTCCATAGTAACAGGTCGGCTTAGAGGATGGCTGGAAGGTAAGAAAATTTTGAAAGAGAGTCAGGCGGGCTTCAGGAGCGGACGGGGGACGAGGGACCACTTGTTTGTTTTGAATGCTTTAGTTAACAACAAACTAAAGAATAAAGGGGGTAAGTTATTTGCGGCATTCGTAGATTTTAAGGCGGCTTTCGACACAGTAGACAGGGAATTGCTGATAAAGAAATTGGGCGAGATAGGGGTGAGAGGGAGAATGTATAGGATGATTAGAAAAATATATGAAAAAAATATAAACGAGGTCATTACAGGGGAAGGGGTTACTGAACGGTTTGAGACAATGAGAGGGGTGAGGCAGGGTTGTCCCTTGAGCCCGTCCCTCTTTAGTCTCTTCATAGAAGACATGGATAACATATGGAAGTCGAGAAATGAAGGAGGTACGGTGATAGGAGGGGAGAAGATATTTGCCCTTAAATTTGCAGACGATATAGTGTTGGTGGCAGATGAAGAGGAGGGACTGGGGGCGATGTTAAGATCACTGGAAAAGTATGTTAAAAGAAATAGGCTAACTGTCAACATAAAAAAGACTAAAATAGTTAGATTCAAGAGGGGGGGCAGAAGCAAGGAGAAGCAGAAATGGAAATACGGGAAGGAAGAACTGGAAATAGTTAAAGAATACCGGTACCTAGGGGTAGTTTTCTCGACGGGTAATACCTTTGAGAAACACCTGAAAATCATAACAGGAAAAATAAGAGGAGCAACAAACGCGACATGGGGAACCTTTAAAAGGGCAGGGATAAACAGTCTGAAGAGGAGAATGTATCTAATGGGGGCCATAGTTAAAAGTGGGATGCTATACGGAAGCGAAGTTTGGGGGTGGAAGAGACGGGAGGTAGTTGAGAGGCTACAAGCGGGGTATGTTAAAATGGCAATGGGCCTCAATAGGAACACGCCGGGTTATATTTGGCGGATGGAAGCGGGGTGCAGGAGCATAACGGTGGAAATGTGGAAAAGAGCGGCAAACTATTTATTAGAAATTATGAAGATGGGAGACGAAAGATGGCCGAAAAAATGTCTAGAAGAGGAAGCGAGAGGAATACTAAATGGGAAACCAACAAAATGGGGAAAGGAGGTGAAGGAAGCATTGGAAGAAGTGGGAGAAGGAGGGCTGTGGAAAGCCATCGCAAATAACGACGTAAGAGAAATGAAGAGAATATTGGAAAGGGGAAAGAAAACAAAAATAGACCAGGAAATTCAGCAGGACTGGATTAAGATCGAAAAATCAACATACTGTAAACAGTACAAAAATAGGAAACACACAATAGAAGCGGAAAAATATTGGGAAGAAAGAAACATATCAATGGATATGAAGGAAACATGGGCGAGGTTAAGATGCGGAAACGTGGGAAAAGATGGTAAGAAGGGATACAACGATAACAGATGCAGGGCGTGCGAAAAGGAGGAGGAAAACTTAGGACACATTTGCACGTGTCCTAAAATCAGAGAAAAAATCAAAAAAGAAATCGTAGAAGACCTAGACCGGTGGTTGGGAGACGAGGAGGGAGAACGGATAGAGGAGAAAATAGAGGCGGAATTAAAAAAGAAGCCGACGACACAACTGTGTACTTATGTTAAAGAATTCGAAAGGTTGGTTAGGGAAATGACAAATGATGAAAGGGAAAAGAGACAAAGAGAGCTGTGAAAAGAAATAGAATAAGGAATAGAATATAAGTAGATATAAGAGAACGTATGTAAAGACGACGGGACATGGCGGAGGGGGTCAATTATGTAAACACCCGGAGAGGGTATACTTGAAATAAACTGAATATATATAATAACGAGTGTCTTTCCTTGAGAAAAAAAATATTTTTGCACATTTTGCTGTGAAACGGACGTTCGACTTGCTCAATAAAGTCTAAATTAATTATTTTCTCCAAGGCCATAAAAATACGCACATTTTCTTTTTTTAACAATGTAAATACGTCAGATCCTGCCAAAGATACAGCCATTTGAATGGAAAAACGTTAAAAAATGGTAATCAACGAGAAAAAACGTCTGAATTTTTTTTTTCTTATTTCGACACTCGGTGAATATTTTTCAATAAAGTTACTCGATTTTTCAAAATTATTTGTGGATTTTTTTTACTGGCTAAAGTGACATGGGTCGTCTCATATAACTATTCATAATTATTTGTAACTAAAATAACAATTTTCGCTTTTTCATAATTATCCGGCCAAGTACGAATTGGGCACTATATACAGAGAAAAAATATAGTAACTCAAGAAAAAAATTGAAAACGGTAGTAAATGTAAGATTTTCATCGATACTTGGTAGCCATGCCCTTTGAAGGTATCACGGCAGCACATCCGTGAGGCATCGATTCAATAAGTTTGATGATTCTATCTTGAGAGATATTTTTCCACTCTTCTTGAACTTTTCCCCACAAAGCAGCGTTATTGACACAATGTTCATTTCGTACTCTTAGTTTTAATTCTTGCCATAAATGTTCTATGGGATTCAAGTCCGGAGATTGACTCGTCCACTCTAAAACTCGAATATTTTTCTTGCTAAAAACCTGCTGAAGGAGCTGTGATCGATGTTTTGGATCATTATCTTGCTGAAAAATCCATCCTCGTGGCAGATTCTGACGAGCATAAGGCAGCATTTCTTTTAATATAATATCTCTGTACACAGCAAAGTTCATAGTGCCTTCAATTTTAAAGATTGGACCGACGCCTTTCCAAGAGAATGCACCCCATAGCATAATGCTACCTCCACCGCGTTTCACAGTTGGTGTTTGATATCGCGAATCATTTCTAGTTCCTTTTGGTCCTCGAACGTACCTTCTCCCATCATTTCCAAACAAATTAATTTTACAAGGGGACAGTACGGCAGTCGGATTTTTGTAATTTTTCGTACTCATGGTACGCGAAGTTCAGAGCTCGAATATTAATATCCCAAAGCAGTTCGACGCCATATTCAGAAATTTTCGAGAAAATTGACTTTGAAGTTTTCGAGCGCACTCTTATCCCACAAAGATGCAACGATATTCGAACCGGGCTCGTGGCGTACCCGGTAGCGCTCGAGTCTAGTAATCGCGGGGTCGCTGGTTCGAGTCTCACTTCGAATTTTTTTTTTTTTTTTTTTTTTCATTTTTTTTTAAATGAAAAAACGCAAGTCATATTTTTAATTATCTCTTGATTATAAACATACATTTTCAAGTATCAATATTTATAACCAACAACATTTTTAGGATGAAAATGAAAAACGTCGGGTAAGGAATTGAATACGTTATTATTCGGTCTGTATTCGTTTGTTTTATACATCGGGTGTAATGTTACACGAGCCAGAGTGATAACCATCGTAAAAACAAGGAAAACAGTAATTTTCACGGCATCTCGCACACCGTACAAACGCTGCATTATTCTTCTATTTATATTCCTATTAATCTACAAGGGAGTTTATGTAAATATTATTACTGGATATTTTTACGTCGCCTATTCGCAATTTCAAGCAAGAGATAATCAAAAATAAGACTTGCATTTATCATTGACAACTATAATTACATATATGTGAATTAGCATAGATTTTATGATTTTTATCCCGGGATTATTTATTTATTTTTTTATAAATAATCACCTATTGTTATATATAAATAATATATGATCATATATGAGAAAATATATAATTATGTATAACTATAATGAATTTTGTACATAAATAACTATATATGGATTTTGTCCATATATAAACATATATAGATATATTATATTAATTATATATAATAATATGTGATTATATACAACAAAAATTTATCGGGATATTTAAATGACGGAGGTATGCGAATTTAAAAAAAAAAAGGAAAAAAAAAATTTCGAAGTGAGCCTCGAACCAGCGACCCCGCGATTACTAGACTCGAGCGCTACCGGGTACGCCACGAGCCCGGTTCGAATATCGCTGCATCTTTGTGGGATAAGAGTGCGCTCGAAAACTTCAAAGTCAATTTTCTCGAAAATTTCTGAATATGGCGTCGAACTGCTTTGGGATATTAATATTCGAGCTCTGAACTTCACGTACCATGAGTACGAAAAATTACAAAAATCCAACTGCAGTACTGTCCCCTTGTTAGTTTCGTCTGAGAACGGCACTTTGTTCCAATCTTCAACAGTCCAGCTCTGGTATTTTTTCGCGAATTCTAATCTGGCCTTCTTATTTTTCTTTACTGATGAGCGGTTTTTAAACTCCAACACGTCCGGAAAAGTCCCACTTCTGTCAGTCTACGTGAAACAGTACTTTGGCTAATGTCAGCCAAATATTCTTCGCGTAATTCACGCGCGATGATTGCAGCGTTCTTTTTTACGTCTGCGACAGCCTTTCTTCTGATCCCTTTATCGACACGATCAGTTGCTTTCCTAGGTCTCCCAGGACAGTATTTATCTTCTAGAGTACCTGTAGTCTTGAATTTATTTATTATATCGTTGACAGTCGATTTTCCAATCGCCAAAATTTTAGCTATTTCACGTGAAACTTTTCCTTCGTTGTGCAATATTTGTGTTTCCATTTTGCATCCTTTAAACGTTACTTAATCATAAAATTATCTTTGGCCGGAGAAATATTATCTGAGTAACACGTTTCTATTGAAGAATACCTGTAGCGGAGCCCCGGGCTCCGTTCCTTCCGGAGGTTACTGGGGCCCCGATTTCACGGGGGTAGAAAAAGCGCGAGGGAAAATGTTAAAAGTTCAAGTAACCCTGAAATTCGGTTGCAAAGGACTTTGGACCCGGGTACCCTGACCTCCCTATCTTTCGCCTCAATGCCACACTCGTGGAGTACTCACTTCTTTATTACGGACAGGAGGACCAGGCAGACGCAGACCATCAAGACCGCGATTATCGGGCCAACCACCCAAACCATTCCCGGCTCTTGGTCGCTGTTCGTCACCGACACTTCCGGATTTCCGTCCACCGGGCTGTTCGGGTTCGGACGACTGGGCGGGTCACCCGGCGGGACCTCTCTCATGTCTAGGGACAGGTACTCCGAAAACGGCGACGAGGTGTAGAGATGCTAAATTAAAAAAAAAAAAAAAACGTGAAGAATCGTCGCAATTATCAACAGCAGATTATTACGATTAAAAAAAGAGATTATTAGTCGTGATGAATATGACGGTAATATTAATTGTATTGAATATATATATATATATATATATATATATATATATATATATATATATATATATATATATATATATATATATATATATATATATATGTACACACACACACACACATACACACACACACACACACACACACACACACACACACACACACACACCACATGGGGAGTCTGAAACCCCTACGTGGCGCGTCCCCAGGCGGCGGATAGGGGGAAGCTCTCGTATATAAATATAGACATAGATGTACAAATATCTATATAGATATAGATATACATATAGAGATATCTATCTGGATATAGATATGGGTATTGAAATGTCTATATAGATATACAGGGCAGGAGGCAATTAAAATACCTCCCGTGGACCAACAGACACGGGGAACAAACCTCGATACCAAATGATTATGGGCAGTCCAATAAAGGATATACCGATTAGGGTGCAGGGGCACGGAACCCCAGTACCGGCGCCTTCAGGGAGTGACCAAGCGGGCTCCCGGGCGTCGTCATCGAACAACCGCAGTACCACGGAGGTGGGCCACTTGGCCTCCATGGCGCATAATGTTTCAAGTGAAGAAAAGGAAGAGACAGGTGGAAATCGAAAGGAGATTTTAAAGTTGGTGGAGAGGCACGGAAAGACGCTGGAGAGCCTAGCCTCTTTTATCCAGCAGAAGAAAAACCTCCACAAGGAGATCCAGCGATGGGTTCCTATGCTTACCAGTACTTGGAAAGGCATAGAGGACCTGGTAACGTGGAGTGCAAAGCCACAGGCGGCAACGTTGACTGGAGGAACGCAAACCACGCCGACCATAAGCCAAGCGAAATCTACTCTCCCTAACAAGGAGCGGAACGATGAAGGCATGGACGTGGGCGGTACCTCAACGCAAGTAAGCAAGGCGAAGAGGAAAAAGAGGGTTACACCGACGTCGACCGACGGAAAGGAGCCGAAGGAGAAGCAGCTGGTGGAGCCATTGGCTGGTCAATCCGGGGATAAGGGCGAGAGATCGGAGCAGAAGTGGCAGACTGCGCGAAAGAAGAAAAGATCGCACAAGATATCCGAGAAGCAGCCTCAGAAGAAGGCGCAGAAACCTCGCGAACGGCCGACTCTGCCCAACGCTCTCGTCATCCACAAAAAGGGTGACTTGAGCTATGCGGAGATCCTAAGTCGTATAAAGAAGGATCCGACGCTCAAGGATGCAGGTGAATGCGTCCAAAAGGTACGCAGAACGAACGCGGGAGATCTGCTGATCGTTCTGAATAAGGAGAGCTCAGCCAAAGCACCGGAATTGCGAAACCAATTCGAAGGTGTTCTTGGTGAATCAGCAACGGTCCAGAGTAAAGTCCAGGAAGTTGATCTGGAGATCAAGGACCTGGAAGAGGACGCGACGAAGGAGGAGATATCGGCGGCCCTGCAGAGAGTCTTGGAACCGGACTATTCCGTCACGGAATACTCTCTCAAGTCTCTGCGTAAAGCATATGGCAGAACTCAGACCGCGGTAATACGACTCATGGTGCCTGCTGCCCGGAAACTTCTGGATACAGGAATCATCCGAGTCGGCTGGTGTAGTTGCAGAATCCGAGAGGTGGTGAGACCACTAAAGTGTTTCAAGTGCTGGAAATTTGGACACTTATCACGGAACTGCAAGAGCAACGTCGATCGGGCTAAAGACTGCATCAAGTGCGGTAACACTGGCCACAAAGTTGCCGAATGCACAGCAAGCGCAAAGTGTGTCATATGTGCAGAAGCGGGAGATGGGGCACCCACAGCCCACATCGCAGGTAGCAGCCGGTGTCCAGCGTATACGCGGGCTCTCCAGGCTCTCCAGGCACTCCAAAAACGATGCAAATGAGAGTACTCCAGCTGAACCTCAACCATTGTGAAGCAGCACAGGACCTTCTCATGCAGACTGTGCGCGAGCTGAAGCCTGACTTGGCGATACTCTCGGAACCATATAGACATCTACACACGCAACCTTGGGAATCTGACGCAAGTGGGAAGGCCGCAATTTGGTCCTGCGGAAAACTTCCATTTCAGGATCTTGCGAGTCGGATGGAAACTGGTTTTGTGAGAATAAAAGCCAAAGGAGTTCATTTCTACAGTTGTTACGCACCGCCTAGTCTGACGACTTATGAGTTTGAGAATTTTCTCGACAACTTAGTCGCAGACGCTAAACAACGCTTCCCGGTAGCCATAGCCGGAGATTACAATGCGTGGGCTGTGGAATGGGGTAGTAAAGTGACGAACAGGAAGGGCCAAGCTCTGCTTGAGGCTATGTCATTATTGGATGTAGTACTACTTAATGCAGGTACAAAGCCCACTTTTGTTAAAGGTGAAGCCTCCTCGATAGTGGACCTCACTTTTGTGAGTAGTAGCCTGGCAAGAGGAAACCAGTGCCACTGGGTAGTCAGTGATATCTATACTCACAGTGATCATCAAGCGATACTCTGGGAGATTCGCGGTGACTTCAGCGGAACAGCGAAGGCACCGAAGACAAACGGGAAGGGCTGGAAAGCGAAAATGTTTGACGCGGACTTGTTTCGTGAAACTTTTGACACCAGCCCCCTCGCAGCGGAAAGTGCAACCGAGAAGGTCGAGGTGGTCATGCAGAGGGTCACCGAAGCATGCGATGCCACAATGCCACGGAAACGTAATGTCGACTTCCGACCGGCGGTACACTGGTGGAGCGAACAAATTGCCGGCCTCCGAAGGGAGTGTCATCGAACTCGCCGCCTAGCGCAACGAGCTCGAGGCAAACGCTCGTTTCCCGATTTGGAAGAACAGCACAGGAAGGCGCGCTTGAACCTTAAAAAGGCTATCAAGCAGAGTAAAGCTGAAAGCTGGGGCGAACTGCTCAGCGAGGTGGAAGATGCTCCCTGGGGCAGGCCGTACAAAGTCGTAATGACTCGGCTGAAAAGCCAGCCAATGCCATCGCCTGTGGACGCAGCCCTGCTGGAAAAGATTGTTTCACATCTGTTCCCTGAGCAACCCGAGGAGGACTACCAACTCGAGGAGGACGTCGATGAGGTCATCCCAGCCATTACTGAAGAAGAGCTTCTTACGGCGACTGCCAGGGTGGGCAACAATAAAGCCCCCGGCATGGATGGGATACCCAACATCGCACTCAAGGCAGCGATCAAGTTGGCACCGGCAATATTCCTGGGCATGTACAATGCGTGTCTCAAGGAAGGAATCTTCCCGGACAAGTGGAAGTGGCAGAAGCTAGTGCTCCTCCCGAAAGGGAAGAAGCCACCGGACGAACCTTCATCCTATCGTCCGCTCTGTATGCTGGATACCGCCGGAAAGATCTTCGAGCGCATCATCCATAACAGGATTGAGAAAGTCGTGGACCCTCTACTGGCGGAAGGCCAGTTTGGCTTCAGAAAGGAGCGCTCTACTCTGGATGCCATTAACACAGTGGTGAAGCAGGCGCAGGAGTCGACTGCGGGGAAACGATGGGCAAGAGGGTCCAAGAAGTACTGCGCAGTTGTCGCTCTCGACGTCAAAAACGCTTTCAACTCGGCGATATGGAAGTGTATCATGGATGCCCTAAAAACATTAGGTGTACCATGGTACCTACGGAGAATAGTGGCGAGTTACCTATGTAATAGGTGGCTCATGTACGACACAGAGGATGGACCAAAGACGTATAGGGTGACTGGAGGAGTTCCTCAGGGCTCTGTACTTGGACCGCTTCTGTGGATCATCATGTACAATGATCTGCTGCTATTAAAATTGCCGAAAGGAGTGTCCATCGTAGCGTTCGCAGATGACGCGGCGCTGATTGTCATCGCCAAATTCCTGGAGCAAATCACCGCACTCTTCGGCGAAGCTTTCGCCAAGATAAAGGAATGGATGTCTTCTGTTGGACTGCATCTTGCAGCCCACAAAACAGAAGTACTCCTCGTATCCAGCAGGAAGGTGATGGAAACGGTGACGCTCAGGGTTGGAAACTCCGAAATCACATCCCAGCCGTTCATTCGGTACCTGGGTGTGATTCTCGACGCGAGGCTGAACTTTAAAGAGCAAACCGAGCAGATCAGCAGAAAGGCCGCTGGGGTGGCTACCACACTGGCGCGACTCATGCCTAATGTTGGTGGCCCCAGACAGAAGAGGAGGAAACTGCTGTCATCAGTGACGACCTCAGTGCTCACCTATGGCATACCCATATGGGCTGACGCACTGAAAATCCAAGAGTACCGCAGGAAGGCTGCAGCAACGTATCGCGTCAGCGCCTTGAGGGTAGCCTGTGCGTTTCGCACTGTCTCCGAGGACGCTATCAACGTTATCGCGGGAATGCTGCCCATTGAGGTGCTTGCCGAGGAGCGTAGA
Source organism: Ophion slaviceki (assembly GCA_944452715.1). Lineage (NCBI taxonomy): Eukaryota > Metazoa > Arthropoda > Insecta > Hymenoptera > Ichneumonidae > Ophion > Ophion slaviceki. The sequence continues at coordinate 65,433,410 of OX101784.1, read as the reverse complement.
TCGATGTACCAGCAGAAGGGAGCTAGAAACCCCAGTTATGCAAGAACAGAAGCGAGAGCAACCAGTCTCAACCAGTGGCAGACGATGTGGGATGCTTCTCCCAAGGGAAGGTGGACACATCGACTAATCCCGAGGGTGGAGATATGGGTGAACCGTCTACACGGGGAGCTCAACTATTATCTCACTCAAGTGATCTCAGGACACGGCTGTTTTCGGGCTTATCTCTATAAGTTTAATTATGAAGATTCCCCGGACTGCCCAGCATGTGTAGCAGTCGAGGAGAACGCTGAACATGCATTGTTCCAATGCCCACGTTTTAGTGCCTCCCGCGCGATAGTCGAGGATCAGCTGGAGACACGCATCACCCCGGACAACCTGGTTGAGTTGATGCTGAAGTCAGCAGACGCATGGACAGCGGTATCGGCTTATGCTGCCGCAGTGATGAAGGAGTTGCGACGTGCAGAACGTGCGAGGAAGAAGACGACGCCGGAAGACCAGGCAGTCATAGATTAAATCAGCGACACGAACCCCTAAACCACTCATAACATCTAGAGTGGAACGGGGGATGTAAGGTCGTCTGACAACACTGCAGGAAGAGCTACGGCTAAGGCCTCTCCCGCGATGTAATACCTAGCGGCAGTGCAGCCAGATCGCGCGTAAAAGTTACCCCCTCTCTAGTCTCTTGCGCGCCGATCACACAATCATAGTAGCGCGTGTCCGTGAGCGAGCGACGCTCGGGACATCTTCGGCAAGAGCCGAGCGGGGTCGAAGTTTCCCGACCGCGCCTTCGGCAGCTACACCAACACATGGACGCTGAGCACGTTCATGTGCGGCGAAGCCGAAACGAAGGCTTCGAGGGAAAAAGCAATCTGAGCACGACTCGCGCGTGACGTCACCCGACGACACGCGCGAGGCTTTTAGATGATTTCAATGCTTATTTAGCTCTTGATTCTGTGCGTTATTAATGTATACAATGAAATATATCGCGCACTCTGATCGCTTATTTTTTTGGTTTATATGTGAATTTAAATATAATAATAAATCAAATTACAACTTATTCATCTTCTGAAAAATTGTTTACGCTTTACTCACACCCGTCCTTATGCCAAATAAATTATAATTCATAAAAGTAAGCGGAAATATATTTATATTCGTATTATTATCTTAATTCTCATACTTTCATCAAGCGATAAAGCATTATCCCCAAAAACAAGCCAATCATCCATCCGGCCGCGAATCGTAAGTACCAGAAAGTGCACATATTCTACAAGCGATGAGATGGTCCCGTTGGTAGCGTTCCTGGCTTCGGTCCGCAGGGGCCCCTAGGGCAAATTTTTCTCTAAATTTTTCATAATTTCTCATAATTTAGTCATATTTGAGATTTTCGGAGAAAAAATGATTTAAAACAGATTCAAGTATTGGTGTATTTCTAAAAAACACATTTTTTTTACTGAAAATTCATGATTTTTCATTTTTTTCTCCGGAAATTTCTCTTTTACCTATGACCTGAGGCTGCGGAGATATTCGGAGAAAAGTTAAAGATAAAAATAAATGAGATTTTCGTAAAAAAACGTATTATTGTTATTTTTTTTCGGAAATTTCCCTTTTCCTTATTACCTGAGTGAACGGCTGAGGAGATATTCGGAGAAAAGTTATAGATGAAAAAAATTAGATTTTCGTACAAAAAACTTATTACATTTTTGATCCCTCATAATTCTGAGAAATAATGAATTTCCGAAATTTTTGCAAACGTTATTTTCCTTAAGGGGTAACACCACTGTAACGGCCTGCCACGAAGCGTTTTAGACAAATAATACTTGGGGTAATTATTAAGCATATATTGAAGTATATTGCAAAAAAATGTTATGGGAAAATATTACAAAATGACGACACTGCAGCAAATTCTTCCGAGGCACGTTGAACCTCAAATTTTCTGAATTTGAGAAAAAAAAACGTAGATCGGGTTATCATAAGCCAATCCACGGTTTTTTTCTCAAATTCAGAAAATTTGAGGGGCAGACAGCTGTTCGTCTATCTATTTGACGTCGTTTGGCAAAGTTTCGACGGGATCTGAAGAGCCGTTTCAGAGATTTTTGGGTATCTACAATTGCTCTACCATACCGACCGCGATGAGGTGTCATTCCGTCTTAAAAACAAAAAGCACTGAGCGCGGTGAACGATCCCGCGCCACTGCGAATCGAAGCCAGAAACGCTACCAACGGGACCATCTCATCGCCTGGAGAATATGTGCACCTTCTGGCACTTACGATTCGCGGCCGGATACATTATGGTAATGCTTTATAGCTTGATGAAAGTATATGAGAATGAATATAATAATAAGAATATAAATATATTTCCGCTTACTTCTATGAATTACAATTTATTTGGTATAGGGACGGGTGTGAGTAAAGCGCAAACAATTTTTTAGAAGACAAATAAGTTGTAATTTAGATTTATTATTATATTTAAATTAACGTACAAACTAATAAAATAAGCGGTCAGAGTGCGCGATAAATTTTTCGACACTAAAAGATAACTAATTAAAATAATAATGATAACTAATAAAAATAACTAATCAAATAAGAATTAATGGTAATAATAATTTAAAAAAAAACGCTGCGTGCAGGGAACGATCCCGCGCCCCTAGTGGAATTTTTTTCTGAAAAAATTCGATTTTTCCCGAAAAATTTTCCAAATTTTTCTATGAATTGGAACAAATATGAAGGATTCGGAGTTTTGCGGACAATTATTTTTACGCAAACATCCGAGTTTCTCCGAATTTCTCCGAATTTTTCCGAATATTTCACCATTTTAATTATGATCACGGGAAAATCTCGGAAATTAAATGAAGACTTTAAGGGGTAACACCACTGTAACGGCCTTACAGGAAGCGTATTTTTTGATATTTTTTTTGGCGGAAGAAAATGTGATAAACAAATAATACTTGCGGTATTTATTGAGCATATATTTAAGTATATTGCTATAAATTTTTATCCGAAAATATTACAAAATGGCGACACTGTAGCAATTCTTCCGAAGCATGTCGAACCTCTGCGGCACGCAGTGTAACTGTGCCAATTTTAATCTAAAGAAAAGAATTTTGTTTTATTAAGTCTACATGAGTGCAGCTACTGAACCACGTAGGGGATTTTCAATAAGTTAATTTAAACAATATTTATTAACAAATACCTCTCTTAAAAAAAATTGAACATTTTTAGTCAAATACTCGGCAATTACTCAAAAATCAATATTTCTAAAATCCCCTACGTGGTTCACTAGCTACACTCATCTAGATTTAATTTTTAAAAAATTATTTTGTCCAGATTAAAATTGGCACAAGTTATACTGCGTGCCGCAGAGCACCTTAAGTTCAACATGCCTCGGAAGAATGTGCTGCAGTTTCGCCATTTTGGAATATTTTCCCATAACATTTTTTTGCAATATACTTTAATATATGCTTAATAATTACCCCAAGTATTATTTGTCTCGAACGCTCGTGGCAGCCCGTTACAGTGGTGTTACCCCTTAAGGAAAATAATGTTTGCAAAAATTGCGGAAATTCATTATTTCTCAGAATTATGAGGGATAAAAAATTTAATAAATTTTTTTCAGAAAATCTCATTTTTTTCATCTATAACTTTTCTCCGAATATCTCCGCAGCCTCAGGTCATAGGAAAAAGAGAAATTTCCGGAGAAATAAATGAGAAATCATGAATTTTCAGTAAAAAAAATGTGTTTTTGGGAAATAGACCAGTACTTGAATATGTTTTAAATCATTTTTTCTCCGAAAATCTCAAATATGACTAAAATATGAGAAATTATGAAAAATTTGGAGAAAAATTTGCCCTGGGGGCCCCTGCGGACCGAAGCCAGGAACGCTACCAACGGGACCATCTCATCGCTTGTAGAATTTGTGCACTTTCTGGTACTTACGATTCGCGGCCGGATGGATGATTGGCTTGTTTTTGGGGATAATGCTTTATCGCTTGATGAAAGTATGAGAATTAAGATAATAATACGAATATAAATATATTTCCGCTTACTTTTATGAATTATAATTTATTTGGCATAAGGACGGGTGTGAGTAAAGCGTAAACAATTTTTTAGAAGATAAATAAGTTGTAATTTAGATTTATTCGTATATTTAAATTAAGGGGTTAGCCCCACTTGCGATTTTGAAAAAATGGATTTTTTTTATTGCATTTTTTTGAAGTGCAATTTGAAGTGCAGTTTTTTTTGATGCCCGGAATAGATGACTCTATGTAAGTTCACAAAAAAATATTTTCTTCGAGTAAACTGAAATTGAAACTTTCAACGCGTTTTTCTCAAAATGGCATTTCTGAAGTCGGTGACCAAGATTACTCGAACACTAATGAACCGATCTTCTTGAAATTTTGCAGGCTTATTGAATACATAAAAATGTAGTCTTTAATCATTCGATTTTTTTTTCGAAAAAAAGTGGCCGTTTTATAGCCAAAAAACGACCGTTTTTTTTCGTTAAAATCGAACCATTAACTTTGATTGTCCGCCATTTTGTGAAAAATGAATATTTTTTAAAATCCTTCGATTAAAGACTAGTTTATACTTATATTTGACTAAATCCATCCGCATTTTTTTTTCGATGATCCACTTCGCCGCAATGTTGGTCACCGCAAACCGTGTATATAAAAACATTATTTCATTGACGGCCATTTGCCACTAAACAATGTAATATTTTTCAATAAAAAAATTACTGAAAGTTCTTCAAGATGTGTTCTTTAAGATGGTATATTGATCGATTAAAAAAGTTTTGTAGTTTTCTTTTAAAAAATTCATGAAAAAGGCCTTTTTTGCGCTACAAGTGGGGGTGACGCCTTCACGTATAAACTAAAAAAATAAGTGATCAGAGTGCGCGATACATTTTTTTGTATACATTAATAACGCAGAGAATCAAGAGCTATATAAGCATTGAAATCATCTAAAAGCCTCGCGCGTGTCGTCGGGTGACGTCACGCGCGAGTCGTGCTCAGATTGCTTTTTCCCTCGAAGCCTTCGTTTCGGCTTGGCCGCACATGAACGTGCTCAGCGTCCATGTGTTGGTGTAGCTGCCGAAGGCGCGGTCGGGAAACTTCGAGCCGACTCGGCTCTTGCCGAAGATGTCCGAGCATCGCTCGCTCACGGACACGCGCTACTATGATTGTGTGATGGGCGCGTAAGAGACTAGAGAGGGGGTAACTTTTACGCGCGATCTGGCTGCACTGCCTAGCGGTCGTCCCGCGGGAGAATTTGTAAGGCCACAGAGGAATGGGGGTTTTTAGTCGGTGCAAGCCCGACACACGGCAATTATTTGCTACGGTGCGGAGGCATTTTCCCGCTAAACCTCTTAAAAAAAAAAAAAAAAAAAAAAAAAACACACACACACACACACACACATAATATAAAATATATATTTTTATATACTTTTATATAAATATATTTATATATACAGGGTGTCCCAGAACTCAACGTCAAGCCGAAACGGGGTGACAGGATTGATTGTAACCATCATGAGAAAAATCAGAAAAAAAAAACAGAAGAAAAAATTAATTTTACTTACTTTTGTTGACTTTGGTAAAAGTGGCGTCACTATCTGTCTCTCTTACTCATGGCAAACATGTCCACTATCCATCTCTCTCATCATTTTGCCGTAAAATTAAGAACCTACCAAGAGCTTGTGCGAATAAAAAACATTTTAACTGAGTAAAATGGGTTAGCAAACATCGGGTTACTTGAGGTTTTAATTTTTTTCCTCGTTTTTTTTAGTATGAAACTAACAAGTATTGTACCATTTTACAATCCTGATTAAATGCGCCAACTTTTAATGGCGCTTGCCAAGGCACTCTAGTACTTTTTTTTTTAAAGGAGGGCCTTTCAAAGTCGACAAATTTTGAAAATTTTAAATTCATAGTTTTACAAATAGTCTTAATTAATTATTTTTTACTGTGATTCTAGAAATGTTATTTAGGGTTACGGTTGGAAAGTTTAAATGAACAAAAATAATAAAAATTAACCACAATAACCGAAAAATGGTTACAGTTTGACCAAATTTCTAGGTTTTTCTTAAATGCCCATAATTTTCAAACTGCATGGGATAGATTTTTTTTCTGATTTTTCTCATGATGGTTACAATCAATCCTGTCACCCCGTTTCGGCTTGACGTTGAGTTCTGGGACACCCTGTATATATAAAAAAAGAGATTATTAGTCGTGATGAATATCACTATAATCAATGACGGTAATATTAATTGTATTGAACATATATATATATATATATATATATATATATATATATATATATATATATATATATATATATATATATATATATATGCACTACCGGCGATAAGTTTCCGGACAAAAATTAATTCAAGCATTTTCCGGGGGAGAAATTCACCTTCATTTCGGTTTTTTTTAATTTACTACTTTTTTTTACAACTAGTTCTCTCTTGCGAAAACGATAATTTTTCGCTTTTTTTTGTTCATTTTCTGATGGACCCTGTTTACAGACAAACTTTTTTGTGCATTTCTTTGACCGGAAGCATTTTTCACTTTCCAAAAATTTGCCTGCAAAATCGTCAGATAATTGTTAATAACAAATGAACTGTGCAATATAAAAAAAAATCCTACGTACTTCCATAGCCAATGTATTTTTCAAGATACATTTAACATTTCAAGTGAATCGGTCGAAAATTGTCCGACTTATGTTTCCGGCGGACTCAAAAAAAGCAGTTTTGAGATAAACGCTGCACAGCCGCCATTTTGAAATAGATCGTTTCAAAAAAATTATTGCACGCAGTCACTGATATGTACGACAAACACCCTTTTTTTTTCGTAATCTCGATTAACGTTGTAGTTTTTCTGAAAAAGAAATCCCCGAAAAGCCTATTTTTGTCGGCCTCTAGAGTGGCCTAACGCCTCAAGTTGTAACGAATACCAACAGTATCCTACAAAAACGCGTCAAGCGACAAAGGATTGGCCGTAACCGTTTGTTTACTTTACCTTTTTCGGCGTATCAACGATGGCCCTGACGAAGATTCTGTAGCGTTTGTTTTCCTCCAGCTTGCGATTCTCGTAGCCCTCGTAAGTGTCGCCGCTGCCCAGATGGAACGTATACGGGATATTGCGATGCGAGAATTTTGCGGCGATATAAGGGGAATTTTCGGTCTCCTGTTTGCCGCCTTTCCCGGTAATCGTGTCTTCGGTGAGTTCGTCGGGTTGTCTGTGCGCGGTGGATTTGTCCTCGGGTACGACGATGAGATAGTAATAGGCGATAGGTCCGTACTCCTCGGAGGCTTGTGGCAGTATTACGTGTATCTCTTCGCCCTTGACGACGCCGTAAAAATCGGGCTTGACCATGGGCTTGGGTGCGGCCATTTGCGTGGTGACTTTGATCTTGGCGGGTGGTCGGTACTGGCCGTCGGACGGCACGGCGCTCACGTTTACGTTGTAAGACGTGAACGGTTGCAGCTCGTGAATGGTCGTCGAGGTGGTCTGCGTATCGAGCAGCAAAGTCCTCCGTGGCACGATCTGCGTCTGCGTTATTCCCTGGGAATCGACGAATTCCTTGATCGCGTCGAACGATATGCGATAATTGGCGGGATTGAGCCTTATCGGCGCTGTCCAAGTGAGGGTCATCGAGTGCGTCGACAGATCGGTAGCGCGAAGATTCAACGGCACGTCCTCGGGTTTGACCTTGACGGTGACCTTTTGGCTCAAGCGCCCGAGGGTTGTTTTGTATCGGGCCGCGATGGCGATCGCGTAAGCGGTGTCCCTCTCGAGGTTCGTGAGATCGGCCGATTCCGTGAGGCCGACGGTCTTCTGCCTCCACTCGTCCAAATCCTCGACCGCCGTCATCGTGTAGAAGATCTTGTAGCCGATTATTTTGTCCCTATTCGGCACCGGATCCCACCAAACTTCGACGCTCGATTCCGACGTGGCGACCGCTTTTACCGACATCGGCGCACGCCCGATGTCTTTCTCGGTCACGATCGTTATGCGCTCGGAGAACGGGCCGCTGCCGCGCGACGTGTGGGCTCTGACGTAAAAAACGTACTCGGTGTGCTCCTCGAGATTCGTGAAGACCGCCCGAGTGCTCGTCGTGTTGCGATCCTCGGCGCTGCTGTGGTCGTTTTTCTTGTGGAATTGCACATCGTAACGGGTTATCTTGCCGTTGCGATGACGCTCGGCGGGCTTGTCCCACGTGACGCAAACCGTGTCCGGGGTTTGGAAGTGATAGGAGAGATTGGTGGGCGGCCCGGTTGGCTCGCTCTCCGGACTCTCCCAGTAGTGTACCGACTCTTGGCCGACGCCGTTCGCGTTCTCGCCCGCCACACGAATCTCGTAATGGACACCGCGCTCTGAGCGAAGAACGGAGAGAGCGAGAGGCACGCGAGTGACGAACGATCATCGTGATTGGACGAGGAAACGGGCATTTTGTTTATGATCGAGAGGACTTACCGACGTTCTGGATTTTGTAGGTGTTGCGATTCGTGTCCGTGATGAACTCCTCGAACAGGGTCTGATTCTTGATACCGTACTTTATACGGTAACCGGTCAATTGGCCAAGCGTGAGACTCGGCTTGGCCCAATCCAGTTCTAGGACTATGGGCTCTTGGTTTATCACTCTGGAAGAGAGGAAAAATCGCGGACGATTACCGTCGGAGGCACACGAGGGATTCCGGAGATGGTTTTCTCGGGGTGTTACGGGGTGTCGGTAAAGTCGCGTGGGTTCTTTATGGGGTTGGGTAGATCTTGCGATTCCGAGGAGAAAAGTCCTCATCCATTTTTCTCGGCGATGCATCGTTGCGCGAATATTCATCCGTTTGTAATGGCCAATCCGGACACGAGGGGGCGGTGCCTGCTCCCTAGTGCTGCTGTGCCGCGCGAACACTTTCGTGCGACTTGGTTTTTTTTTCTGTATGTACGGGGTGTCGAGAAAGTCGACCGGGATTTTCATAGGGTTGGGTAGATCTCGTAATTCCGAGGGGAAAAGTCTTCATCCATTTTTCTTTGCGATGAACCGTTGCCCGGGTATTAATTAATTCGCGATAGCCAATCCGATGCGACCAACTGACCCAAGGGGGCGGTGCTTTCTCCCTACTGCCGCTATTCCGCGCGAAAGCTTCTGTGGTACTGGGTTTTTTCTTGTATACGTGAGATCTTTACGGGGTTGGGTAGGTCTCGTAATTCCAAGAAGAAAAGTCTTTATCAATTTTAATCTGAGATGTAGCGTTGCTTGGGGATTAATTCATTTGTGACAGCCAATACGAGCGCCCGCTTGACTGGAGTGGGCGGCGCACGCTCCCCACTACCGCTGGTGCACGCGTTTCCCCTGGACGCCGCACCGTATTGGCTGTCACTGTATCATTTAATATCTCGGCTGCGATGCTTCGGAGAAAAGAATGCAAGAGGACTTTTCCCTTCGGAATTTTGCCATCTATCGATAGCTGCGCCGAGCTAACGCGATTTTTGTTTTCTTCTCAATACGATGTTTAGCACGGTTGAATGGGCAAAGGTGAGGATTATTACTGAAATTTCACTTACTTGAGGGTAACTTGAGGCCGATTGGGCACACCACCCGGCGTCCTGACGTGAACCGGAGGTGAACGATCCCCGTCGCCTTTCCGGGTCAACGCGGCAACCTGTACCGCGTATTTCGTATCTGGCTGCAGGCCGGTTATGTTTAGTGATAAAACTCCCTCCGGGGTATCCCGGCGGATCGGTTCGTTCAATAAATCCTTGCCCTGATAATTAATCGCTCGTTATTGACACACGTTCTCTCGGGGCGTACACAGTACGTGTGCACGACGCAAGCATAGAGAAAGAGAGAGAGAGAGAGAGAGAGAGAGAGAGAGAGAGAGAGAGAGAGAGAGAGAGAGAGAGAGAGAGAGAGAGAGAGAGAGAGAGAGAGAGAGAGAGAGAGAAATTGGTGCACTGTGGATTACTATTTTCATTTCGGAGTATAAATTTATCATAAAATAAATTAATCGATACGGACGAAAGAAAATAAACTGAACGAAAGAAAATCCAATCGAATATTCCCACGTTATTCCGGAATACGAACGAGGCCAACAAAAAGCACTCAATTTTTTTCGGTCCGTCGACGAACAAAAAAACCACTCACGCGCAATACAAACAAAATTTACTCTGAGAATTGAATTTCGAGCCAGTGTTCGGAAAATCCAGTAACCAAATTTTCACCGATCCCTTCACGCCTACGCGTGTACATCAGGTTACAACGTTACATCGATATTATCTTCCACAATGGAACGTACCTCCTCTCGAACTTCCTGTACGTGAACATGATAACCCCGTATAACGCCGTTCTGTTCGTTCGCTCCGGGCGGCCTCCACTCCACATGAATTGCCGTCGAGTTGATGGCCGTGACATTAACGTTTTGTGGATTTCCCGGCACTGTAACGCAAACTCGTATCAATATGAGAACTCTCGGCCTCACGTCGGTCACGCACTCACGGACGCGCACACACATTCGCACCGCACAACTTAACGATAACCAAAAATCATTTGTCCATTAACCGATTGAGTTTCAACAATGGCGATAATAATAGCAATAATAATCATAAAATTAGCAATAATCGGGCTGAAAATAAATGAGAAAATTAATTAAACATTAAAACATAATAAATAAAACAATAAAACAATAAATCAACGCCACTACATTTTTTCAATGAACCTGTAATTATAATAACTAAGATATACATTTTATTATGTTATTAATAATAAAATAATAAAAACAATTTAAATCATAATAATAATAATAGTGATTATTACAATGTTCGTTTTATTATTTTATTAAAAGTAAATAATAAAAATCAACAATAATAATGATGAAACGGGTAATGATAAGGCTGGAAATTAAATAAAATAATTCCGTACAACGAATCATTTACATTTGACAACTTGAGAATAATTGTAGTAAAAGAAAGCAACAAATAGTGGTAATAAAAGAAATAGTTCTATTTTTATTAGAACAATTATTAATAATAAGGATAGTAATGGCATAAAATAACAATAAATACTTATAACAACAATAATAAAAACGTTCATCTTGAATAATAATAATCATCATAATAATAATGAGTACTAACAACAATAATCGGAAACTTTCAAGAACCAAAATTAAAAAAAAACGAAATTAGTCAAATAAAAGCAAATACAAAAATACAGACTCTAATGAAACAAAAAAAACTCAAATATTCGAATGTATCACGTCGAATAGAAACGACCCGACAAGAGACGATAAAAAAATGAAAAATGCGAGAAAAAATAGTTAAAAAACGAAGCAACGGAAACAAATGTAAAAAATGTTAAAGTACAAGAAAAAACAGACATCCTGACATTCACACTCGGACGAAACGACGTTCAGACGATTGGCACGCAGGTCCTCCCGTGTATATTACGTCGTCCCGTTTCTTTCTCTTTTTATTAACTAAATGAGATTTTGTTTTCTTGATCCTATCGCTAATATGCATACGTCATATGTAATCCTCCATTTGAATACCAATAATTCGTATTGCAAGTTGCATTATGCTTCTCTGTATTTTTTCAATTACTTTTTTTATAGGCTTTAACGGTCGTATACTATGCGTGTATTTTGGCAAATTCGAGTGCGAGGTTGCGCTACATTACTTTTTGGATCGGCAGTGGCTACCGGACGGTCCATGATTATTAGACAATTAAATCAAATAAAAATAAAGCACTTGAAAAATCGAACCTTTGAGCGGGGTGAAAGATAAATTCTATTGCAACTTCAGTTTTTTTTATTGCTACAATGCAATGTTGCAGTTTGTGTAGCAGGAATTTTTCTTGTGCCCATGGACAGTCCAATATCCGGTGAATAAGCAACTAAACATTGATATATATATATATATATATATATATATATATATATATATATATATATATATATATATATATATATATATATATATATATATATATATATATATATATATATATTTATACATATATATATGCACATATATATATGCAGGGCTACTGGTTATTGGTCACGATCCCGTGAAAGGATTGTAGGACATGTTTTCCGCTATCAAATAACCCAGTAATACTTTATGCAAAAGTAAAACATTTTCGACATATAATTATTTTTATTATGTTTTTTTTTTAAGTGAGGGGTAGGCAATTAAAAAAATTAATAAAAAAAAACTGCTGTATGGGATCAAAATTGTTCATTATTTGTAGTTTGAGGACACAGTAACTTAGAATGATCACCAATAAAATGAGAATAATCTGCAAACATTTGTGACTTAGGGGTCCAAAACTCCGCAAGGTTGATAATTATTCTTATTTTATTGTTGACAATTCTTTGTTACTGTGTCCCCAAACTACAATCAATAAAAAAGTTTGATTCCATACAACAGTTGTTTTCAATCAATTTTCAAAATTGCGTACCTCTGACAAAAAATAATTAAAATAATAATATTTGGAAAATGGTTCAGTTTTGCATAAAGCATTGGTTGGTTTTTTGATAGCGGAAAATATGTCGTAAAATCCTTTCACAGAATCGTGACCTCTCGCCCCGTACACGAATATATGTATATATAATAATATTAATAATAATAAAGGAAATAACTTAAGTACAGCGCTGCCTACCTACGTTTCACGAGAGCAACAATTTATTGCTTTTCTTTTTTCGTCTCTTTTTTTTTATCATCTTAATACGCTTATTTATTGATTTACAAAGAAGTGCTTCTACACGAGAGTCGTATGCGTTTATTCGAAAGTGACAAGATGGGATAGAAATTACGGAGGGAACAAACGGAAAAATGAAAAAATAAAACACACACGAGCGAAATCAAAAACCCAAAATCTAAAGATTACGTGGCAGAAAATAAAAACAAATAAATATTCTAAACAACTCGTCTCGACGACAAAGGTCACGTGAGATATAATAAGAGTAACAGGCAACGGAAGGTTTAATACTGGATCGATTCGAGAGCGAAGGAAATTTGAAGAAAACAAAAAACAAATAGCAGAGAACGAAAAAAAATCATCGTCAATGAACGAACGAAAAAAATAGACAGCTCTACGCATGTCAAAGTACTCTGTACATATACAGTGGGGTGAGGGCTTCGTCGGGGGCGGGGGGGGGGGGGTTGGCTCGAAAAATGCGCGCTTACGCGAAAAATTTGACAAACGCTAAAAAAAAGCGTAAAAATCGCCAAAAACTCCGCGTTTAGTCTCGTTGGCAACGGTATCGAGGGAAAAAAAAATCCTCACGAGACCGCAAAAAAGGTATAAGAGACTTACAAAAAAAAACGAAGAAAAAGATTGAAAAAATTGAGAAAAAACTATGAGAAGTGGGAGTTATGAAAAATCGCTTGGGAGCTCGATCGCTCGAGCTAAAATTGGATACTCACTTATTTCAGCTGCGCCCCAAAAGTCGCCAAAAAAGTGGGAGAAAAAAAGTCTCGTAAAAATTCGTGTCATATTCGCCCGTAACATGAATTAAAAAGTACAGAGTGACGTGTTCGGTCGTAGGTTTTTTTCCTTCTGTTTTTTTTTTCGCTTTTCGCTTTCTATTCGGATTCGTCGTTGAGAGAGAGAGAGAGAGAGAGAAAGAGAAAGAGAGAGGGAGAGAGAGATAGAGAAGATGAAATTTGTTTAATTTACAAATTAATCGTATCACGTTCGAGTGGCTTTTTCGTTGCAGGCACAAATGCACCGTAGACATCCACGCATTTTCCTCTCGCTCGTAATCGCTCTCACCTGAAAGGGTGCGCGACGCTCTTGATAACTTTTTCATTTTAGAATTAAATTTTTGTTGAATGTACGCAAGGACGTACGCTAAAGGGACAGAAATAATACTTTCCAAAAAATTCCTCACTTCTAATAATTCAATACATTTTTCAAAATGATCATTTACGTATTCAATGATTTTTTTTTCAATTTTATTATTCCACAATTTTTTTAACTACTTAATTATTCAATACATTGTTTACAATTTTATCAAAAATGATTTTCTCAACCAATCAACCATTAAATGCGACGATAAGGCTCAAAATGTTTCTTTTTTTCCTCGTTCTCCCTTCACGTTTCTCTCTACATCTCTTTTTCTCGTTCTTTAACTATCCTCCTTTCGTTTCGTTTCTAGTTTCGTGATCGGTTATTCGCATATGGTTTATACTTGGGTGCGCTCGATAATCTCGCACGGAGAGAGAGGCGGGAGACGTGAGAATATTCTTTCTTTTCTTCTTCTTTTCTTTTCGCATGCTCAATCACTACTCCAAATATGAAATAACTAAAGGCTCATGTCCAAACGTCACGGATCCTGGGAGAAAAGGGGAGAGGAGAGTGTGTGTGAGAGAGAGAGAGAGAGAGAGAGAGAGAGAGAGAGAGAGAGAGAGAGAGAGAGAGAGAGAGAGAGAGAGAGAGAGAGAGAGAGAGAGAGAGAGAGAGAGAGAGAGAGAGAGAGAGAGAGAGAGAGAGAGAGTGAGTGAGTGAGTGAGTGAGTGAGTGAGTGAGTGAGTGAGTGAGTGAGTGAGTGAGTGAGTGAGTGAGTGAGTGAGTGAGTGAGTGAGTGAGTGAGTGAGTGAGTGAGTGAGTGAGTGAGTGAGTGAGTGAGTGAGTGAGTGAGTGAGTGAGTGAGTGAGTGAGTGAGTGAGTGAGTGAGTGAGTGAGTGAGTGAGTGAGTGAGTGAGTGAGTGAGTGAGTGAGTGAGTGAGTGAGTGAGTGAGTGAGTGAGTGAGTGAGTGAGTGAGTGAGTGAGTGAGTGAGTGAGTGAGTGAGTGAGTGAGTGAGTGAGTGAGTGAGTGAGTGAGTGAGTGAGTGAGTGAGTGAGTGAGTGAGTGAGTGAGTGAGTGAGTGAGTGAGTGAGTGAGTGAGTGAGTGAGTGAGTGAGTGAGTGAGTGAGTGAGTGAGTGAGTGAGTGAGTGAGTGAGTGAGTGAGTGAGTGAGTGAGTGAGTGAGTGAGTGAGTGAGTGAGTGAGTGAGTGAGTGAGTGAGTGAGTGAGTGAGTGAGTGAGTGAGTGAGTGAGTGAGTGAGTGAGTGAGTGAGTGAGTGAGTGAGTGAGTGAGTGAGTGAGTGAGTGAGTGAGTGAGTGAGTGAGTGAGTGAGTGAGTGAGTGAGTGAGTGAGTGAGTGAGTGAGTGAGTGAGTGAGTGAGTGAGTGAGTGAGTGAGTGAGTGAGTGAGTGAGTGAGTGAGTGAGTGAGTGAGTGAGTGAGTGAGTGAGTGAGTGAGTGAGTGAGTGAGTGAGTGAGTGAGTGAGTGAGTGAGTGAGTGAGTGAGTGAGTGAGTGAGTGAGTGAGTGAGTGAGTGAGTGAGTGAGTGAGTGAGTGAGTGAGTGAGTGAGTGAGTGAGTGAGTGAGTGAGTGAGTGAGTGAGTGAGTGAGTGAGTGAGTGAGTGAGTGAGTGAGTGAGTGAGTGAGTGAGTGAGTGAGTGAGTGAGTGAGTGAGTGAGTGAGTGAGTGAGTGAGTGAGTGAGTGAGTGAGTGAGTGAGTGAGTGAGTGAGTGAGTGAGTGAGTGAGTGAGTGAGTGAGTGAGTGAGTGAGTGAGTGAGTGAGTGAGTGAGTGAGTGAGTGAGTGAGTGAGTGAGTGAGTGAGTGAGTGAGTGAGTGAGTGAGTGAGTGAGTGAGTGAGTGAGTGAGTGAGTGAGTGAGTGAGTGAGTGAGTGAGTGAGTGAGTGAGTGAGTGAGTGAAAGAAAGAGTTAAGGAGAGAGGCAATAAGAGACCGAGAAAAACAATATTACGAAGATGAGTGAGACAGAGGGAGAGAGAGAGATAGATAGCACTTGGAGGCAAAGACAGAGTAGAACGGAGAAACAAAAAAGGAGAAACAATAAGAGACAGATGTTTATTTTCGTGCTACAGGATCCAAATCCTCTAAGAGCACCATGCAAAAGTGTGTGTGTGTGTGTGTGTGTGTGTGTGTGTGTGTGTGTGTGTGTGTGTGTGAGAGAGAGAGGAAGAGAGAGAGAGGCAGACTCAAAGCGACAGAGAGAAAGAAATGGAGGATAATTATTTTTTTCTCTAAAGATGTTTTCTGCTACCTTTCAAAATTACGCGAACCTCAAAGTATTCATGTCAATTTAAAAACCAAGTTGCTCAAAAAGTATAAGACGCGACAGCCCAAAATCCGTGACGAGCGGAAAAGAAAGACCTATGTATATAAATATACGCTTGCGAAATTGAAGTATAAAAAACAAACGATAAATAACGAATGATCGAAGAGGATCGAAACAACGGAGGGTTGGTCTGGTGGAGGGGGGAGAGGGGTCTCAAGCTACCGGATCTCGCACCGAAGATCCAATGGAAACGTGTAAGTGTGTGTGTCTACTCGATATCGAGTAACGAGAGTGTCGCTTTGATGTTTTATCGTTAAAAAAATTCTCGCTCGCACTTCGTATTTGTATTCCGGGGCCTGAGTGGAAAAAAGCCGAGGATGGAAGGGGTAATTATTATTCGGTAATCGAACTTGTTTCATCTATCCGTTGTCTTGCCTCCTTAAAAAACGCCTAAAAAATCTTCGCTGCTTTACGCATCAAAAATGAATCTGCGTTCGCGCGTTCGCGTTTGTATTTGATCCGTTCTCTATGATCGTACTGTACTTCTTCTGTTCGGTCTTTGTTCTCGTTGGCTCTCTTGTTTTTGGCGACACTTTTTTTTCTTTTTTCAGACCATAATTTTTTTTTCGCTGTAAATCGAATCCTGGTCTGATTTTTCTTGTATTTTTCGCACATTTGAGGTTGCAGAAGTTGGAAGTATCGCGTTTTTTCTGCAGAGTTGTGTGTACTGGTCTCATCTGCATTCGGGTGATAAAAAAACGAAGCAAAAATCGTCTCAAAGATGAACGTGCTTTTTAAAAATACATATACATTTATATATATATATGTATTATATAATATTAAAAGAACAGATTTTAATATTGTATCATAGAATATAGTGTGTATGTAAATTATATTATATTCTATAATGCAATATTGAAATCGATTATTGTGAAAGTGTATGTCAAAAATTTAAATACATGTATTTATTAATATATTTATATATATATATATATATATATATATATATATATATATATGGTTTGGGTGTTTGGGTATGAATGGATAATCCTGCAACTGACGAAAGGTCGGATCATGTCCTACAATATGCTGGAATTTCAGTTTAGTAAAAGTCCCACGGTTTTCGACATTTTCGGCTTTATGTTATTTAACAAATAAAAATAAACTGCTTTCGGTTTTTGGTATACCATTTCTACAAATGATATGAATCGACAATAACTAAGCAACTTTTCAAAGTAATTGACATAATAGGCGTAGAAAATTTTTTTTACACTGCAGGTTATCAAAGGCAGATGTACGAATTGGTTTGTATGAAAATTCTGCATAAGATCTTTTTTCGTAAAGTTTCTTAACATTAATGTTAAAAGCAAGACTTTCCCAGATAAAACAAATAACCAAGAGTATTTTTTTACCCGGTGAAAAAAGTTATCATTTGTAGAAATGGCATGCGAAAAACCAGAAGCAGATATTTTTTATCCCGAAAACCGTGGGACTTTTACTAAACTGAAATTCCAGCATATAGTGAACATGATCTGACCTATCGATGGCTGCAGGATTATCCATTCGTAACAGGACACCCTGTATATATAGTGAAATATATTTATATATATGAGCATGATTTTTTAAATATTGGTGCCCTCCACTCGCGCCCTTACTACACCCCAATGCTGTACGTACGACGGGCCGTCGTAGTGATGGAGATCAGTGCAAAGATCGTCATGCCTCTATAAGTGGACTGTGGAATGGGATAGATAGATAGATAGATAGAGGGGGGGGGGTCATGATACGATAAATATATGATCAAAAATCAAGTGCGTCATACGTTATTCGTGGCCTTGTGTACGATTCGTACTGTTTATTTTTTCCCTCCACTTCGGGTGAGCGAAAGATTCGAGAAGTAAAATAATTTTAGGTACTTGCGAGAGATGAGCGCAGTTCGGGAACGACCGTCGAAAAAAAATTCTAAAAGACTGCTATGTATATATATATATATATATATATATATATATATATATATATATATATATATATATATATATATATATATATATATATATATATATATATATATATATATATATATTGGTACGAGAACATCGTGTTATAAATGCAGATGTTACGAAAGTGGACTCGATACTTTTTACATTCGTATGTGTGCATAGATGAGAAATAAATTGATGCCAATAAGTTATAAAAAGGCTGTTGTGCATATGCTCCGTATAGTGGTCTTGTATAGGCACGTATAAGTTAGAAAAATTCAAAATAAAATACATAATATGCATATATATATATATATATATATATATATATATATATATGACGAAACTTACATACAAAAGTTGCAAAGAGGTCGAGTCGCATGCGGCGAACAAACTGCAACCTGACTCTATACATATATATCTTCAACAGTAGGACAGCCTGTCGTACGCACGTACATTCCAATAAAATAGCAAATTTTCCCTCCGCATCTCGTGAAATGTTGCTCGCAACCTCTCCGTGCGGCGTCTCTAAATACGTAATAAAATTTTCGCGCCCAACCTTTTTCCTTTCCCCTCATTTTTGTTTCTTCCCTTCTTGCTGGCTTTATATCGTCGCAAGGGGCAAACCGTCGCGTGAGTGTCAATTCTTCGAGCGTAAACTCAAACAAAACGATGTCATAATTATTCTCTTCGGGTTTTTTTAAAGGAGTTAGGCCACTCTAGAGGCCGAAAAAATAGGCTTTTTGGGGATTTTTCGAGAAAAACTACAAAATAAATCGAGATTACATAAAAGGGTGTTTATTATAAATATCAGTAACTGTATACGATAATTTTTTTTTATATCGCATAGTTAATTTGTTATTAACAATTATCTGACGAAATTTTTCACTTTCCAAAAATTTGCCTAAAAAATCATCAGATAATTGTTAATAACAAGTGAACTATGCAATATAAAAAAAAAATCCTACGTACTTCCATAGACAATGTATTTTTCAAGATATATTCAACATTTCAAGTTGATCGATTGAAAATTGTCTGAGTTATGTTTCCGGCCAACTTAAAAAATGCAGTTCTGAGATAAACGCTGCACAGCCGCCATTTTGAAATTAATCGCTTAAAAAAAATTATCGTATACACTCACTGATATGTATGATAAACATCCTTTTTTGCAATCTCGATTTATTTCGTAGTTTTTCCGGAAAAAAATCCCAACAAGCTTATTTTTTCGGCCTCTAGAGTCGCCTAAGGCCTTAATCGTTCGTTCTTGACTACCCGGATGACGAGTGAGCTTTTCAGATAAGCTGATCAAATATTTTAGCTCCGATCAGAAGTCGAGGGTGATTTTTTTTCCTATTTTATTTCTTGTTTTATTTAGCTTGGTTTTACTATTTTTTTTCTTTTTTTTTTTAACTCTTGAAGAGCCTCGCGCGCTTTACGCATCCAGCACGAACGACGAAACCAGGACAAAAATCGGATGATTAATGCGGAGTTTTTTTTCTGTACTTTTTTTTGCTCCTTCGTAGTCGTTGGTCGGTTCAAGGGATCGCGGGACTCGCCGGACCATGCATTGGGATCAGAGCCCATAGATCCGCAGGGTTTCGAATCCTTTACTTTTATATATATATGTATGTATATACGGTGATTCACAACTATTAGGATTGCCTCGGTGAGCATATAGGGTGTGTCATAGTGAACGAAACGTTTTGTTTTTTTTTTAATGTCGTGCGACGAAAATTGGACGAGATATTCGCGTGCTGAGCCCGGCGCTGAGTAAACGATGACACAGTAGCTGCTCGCGCGCGATTTTCTTTCTTTATGTATTAAATAATAAACGAAAATTATTAATCCGTATTATCGATTTGCAAAGCGAATCGCCGTGTTCATTATTTTTGGGGAAACAAAATTCTAGACAAAAAAGCTCTTAAAAGCTTTAACGTAAATTCAAAAAAAGAGGTTGTACAAAAAAGTGCTTCCTATCGAAGTTTTATGGTTTTGAGGGGGGACATTCAATGGGAATACAACATATTTTTTTGTCAACACGTTTATGAGATACCGCGATAACGTTCGTTTTTTCTAATCAAATGGCTTTAATTTTTTAGAAAAAAAAAAAAACAGCTAATTCCGCGACGAATCCAAGGGAAAACATTCTTCAGCTCAAAAATCAAGAAAGTTACGGCGCTCTGAAGTGTTTGGAAATATTCCACGATATTTTTGGCAATGGTTTAGTACATGCGTTATGCACATGCGCAATAAACAAAAAACCTTTAACAGCCACTCAACACCCATAACCGACAATATAGCTCGACACAGACTCGAATACGCCTTACGAAATTCGCCACTGCCTGCACGTACTTCCCAATCCACGCAGCGTGGGATATTTCCAAAAACCTTAAACCGCCCCAAATTCTTGATTTTTGAGCCAGAGAACTTTTTTTCCCCTTGGATTCGTCTCAAAATCAGCAATTAAAAAAACATTTGAACCATGCCTTTCTATTTGAAAAATTGAAAGTCACCGCGGTATCTCATAGACGGGTTGACGAAAAAAATATTTTGTACTACCATCGGATGTCCCCCTCAAAACCATAAAACTTTTTTTGGAAACACTTTTTTGCAACACCTTGCCTTTTTTATTATTTTTTTTTTAATTCGACACCCTGTATGTGTACGAGATTGAGCCCACGAGATTTTCTCGACCAACGACATACGGAGAGTTGTTGAATTAGGTCGTAGGGTTTCTCCCTCTCGGATTCACGTCTCGGGCCAAAATCCCTCTGGTGCATTTTAACCCGTGCCAAATCTCTGCTGGTGCATTAAGTACATATATTTATATGTGCAACGATATATATATTTATCAATATATGTATATATATATATATATATATATATATATATATATATATATATATATATATATATATATATATATATATATATATATATAGAGATAAATATACAGTGCGCATAATATGCAAAGGTGATTTGTTTCTGGGTGCATATGTGTGGGTCAATAAACGCAGAGAGAGCTCAAAACATTACAAACCATATAATACGAACGAGAAGTATATATGTATATGGATTAAATGCGAATAAACAAATATTTATCGTATTGGTATTCAAATGTATGCAAACAATCCTGCTATAACGGGGATACACCTGCTGCTCCTTTTCACGTTGTTTCTCTTCTTTGTTCATTTATATACTTGTCAAGAAAAAAAAGAAGAAAAAAAAAATGATCGAGGTTCCAAGTAATATACACGCGTTTTTCGCGCCTTTTCGCATGTGTATAAATGTATATACGTATAGGTATACAGTATAGGCTGAACGGACGAAAAGAGGATTCCGTTATTATCGTTTACCCGACTTTTTCGCGGCTGTTACCGCCCTGATATTGCCGCGCGCTGAGCTCGGTGATGATCGCGAGGAAACGCGCGCCACGCAATTATTCGACACGTCAAAAACGAACGGGCGTGTGTATATATAGATATACAGGGTGATTCACAGCTAGAAGGATTTCTTCGGTGAGCATATATGCTGTGTCATTGCGAGCGAAACGCTTTTTTTTTTTAATGTCGTGCGACAAAAATTGGCCGACATACTGGCGTTCTCTTTTATTTTCAATTTATTTGTTTTGTAGGTTAGAAATAATAAAGGAAGAGACTGGCTTTTCAAATTGATAATGTGGTTTAATAATTTTCGTTTTAATAGTTGAAGAAAGCAAAAAATACGCGTGAGCTACTGCTGTGCGGATGTGTACTCAGCGTCGGGCTCAGCACGCGAATATCTCGGCCAATTTGTGTCGCAGGAAATTAAAAAAAAAAAGAAGCGTTTTGCTTGCTATTACACGCCCTGTATTCTCATCAAGGGAGCCATACTAGTTATGAATCATCCTGTATATATACCGGATGGTCAAGTGACTATTAGCACCTTCGATATCTTCGAAACTGTGGGTGTCAGAAAAAAATGTGTTCAACAGAAATTGCATTCCACGGCAGGGGTCATCACAAGGTGATCGCGATTTTTTTTATAGATGGCGTTGCTTGCAACAAAAGTCATATTTGTTTTTAAAAATGGACGGCAACTTTAGTGACCTTGTGTCATTACCCGATGGTGGACGTACCAGCCGAGAATTCCATTTAGAAAACAAATGAGAGCTTCGTGCCTCGAGAGCAGCGCTACCAAGGCTACCCAATAGTTCCCGGCCCATCCGTTACATATTATATTCATATAGACAAACGAAGCGCTAGAAGGTCGTGAAAATTGCCCTAAAATTCGTTCGCGTCGATTATCCGCAGTTATTTTTCTCGAATTTTTTTTTCTAACTTTAGCATTGCCTTTTCCGTTGTTGTTTCGTTTTGCAAATAAATCCTTTTCGTTTTCCTCCCGACAATATCTTCCGCGCGAGGACGACGATATTTACCTATATATTGTTCGAAGTTTACAGCCCGCGCGCACACAAACACGCATTAATTATTCTTCGCATTCACACTCTTCACGTCGAGCACCTGACGCTTCCCCGTATGGAGATCCGTTCTCGTTCGGCCCCTCGTCCCACGTGAACTTTCGTTACACTTATGTAGCACGTGCCTCGGGAAGGGGCGGCGAACGATTAAAATTTTAACTCGCGGTCGCGCGCCCTTTCTCGCGGATGCGTCAGGTGCTCCGACGGATTTTTTTGTTCCATATATGCATATGTATAACTATATACATATACGTGTATATATATATGCATATTTGTATAGATATGTATGTATGTATGTGCAGACGGTCGCGAGCAAGCGACAAGTGGGCGGTCGCGAGGGTGCTTTATGTGTACGGTGCTTTTGGTGCTCTCGCGGTGCTTCTGGCACTTGATTAAAATGTGCTTAAAATGCATAACGACGAACCGTAAACAGAGACGTGGAGCGCTACGTAACTCATTATCTACACACACACATATATATATATATATATATATATATATATATATATATATATATATATATATGGGAATGCCGCGAGCGAGCGTGTATATTGTGCCTCGAGGATATCTCTTATTTTCAAAATTATGGAATCTCGACTCTTGATTGTACCCATTCGAGAGATACGAATCGCGGTGCCGCCTTTGATAAGCACGTACGCGCGTGTCCACGTTTTATTACGCATATCTAAATTAGTGCTTTTGTGTAGAAGTACATACATACGAGTGCGAAAGTGATACACGTTGAATTCGGACACTCTGTGCGATAATATAAAACGACAAGGTGCCAACGAGATAGTGATTGCGGTGCACGGAGGCGATAAATACGGGATAATATACGGGAAAGCTTGAAAATAGCATTGGATCTCTGCGGGATCGAATAGATCGTGAAATTCCGAAGAGAAAAGTCCTTTAGCGTATTTCCGTAGGACGCACCGTTGCGCGGATATCGATCGATCACGGCTGTGGCCAATCCGCTGGCGGTTTGGCACGCGCGGGCTCCGCCTCTTTGGCCGAATCGGCGCACCCGATTGGCCGGCACTGACGTGTCGATATCTCGGGAACTGTGCGTCGCAAAGACAAACGGCAGAGGACTTTTCTCTTCGGAATTTCTCGATCTAGCGAATCGTGCAAAGATTTCCGGGGCTTTTCACAGAACGTCCCGTAACCTCGAGATATTCGCGATGTGTTGCACCGCGCGGCAACTGTCTATACCAAATTTTACCTACTGGTGCGTGAGAAAGAGGTGCGAGCTTGCAAGAGGGCTTTTTTTCGTCTGGTTTTGCCGAGTCTGCTTCGGGGGATTCGTTAGGATTGTCGCGATCTACCCAAAATCTTCGCTTTACTTTCCCTCATTCTACTCGAATCATACTTTGCTTTTCCAAAAGTTTCCGCCCTCGTGTACGTGTGGTCGTGTGTGCATTGAGGGACCTTGTCGTGTATCTTGATAATGGGACACGGGTGTCGGATAAACTCTAGGAAAAACGTAAATCCGGAACCAATGGAGACTTGCAAGGAAACGTTGCTCGATGGGATATTGGCTCAGGGGTAGCTTTGCTATAGTGGAATAGTGGCGGGACAACGAAACGAACGAAATATGCGAGGCTTGAGAATTGTCCCATGCATCGGCATGCCATTCATCGGATCAGTCGAGGAAAAAAAGGAAAAAGAAAAACAACCAAAAAAGGACACAACAAAAATACAGGTGTTGTAATTCAAGTACAAGGTATAAAGGCCACATGTATACGTACGTACATACACGTTGATCGTGTATACGTACGTATACACGTAATCCTGGATTGGGGCTGAAGGGATTATTATTGTTATGTAATATCGGACAAAGAGGCGTGCGGGTGGCTGGGGGAGGTCGACTCGGAAGCTCGATGGGATGGAAACGGAGCGACGGATGACTTTGTTTCTGCAGACTCGGCTACGCGAGTTTGCACTCGAGTTGGCCCGGGGGGCTGGTGATCGAAGATGCGGCATATATATATATATGAATGTACGGTGCGGTGCGGCTGGTGGCAAGCGTGTCGCGTATTAGTGGTACAATGGGTGATCGGCGAGGCGAGGCTATTAGGGCTTTTCGTGGTGCGGTTACTCCGGGAAACTCCCTAGTTTCCCGAGGATTTCCACACACACACACACACATATAATATATATATATATATATATATATATATGTATATGTGAAAGGGAATGGATGGTCATGAATGAGCGGAGAAGGAGAACGATACGGTCGGCTGGTTGGTTTCGGGAGAGGTTCTTTCGGGATAGAATTTTAAACGAACCGAGTGCATGCTCTAACATGTGCAAACGATAAAACTAAATTTCAACTAAAGACAGTATAGAGCCTTATTGTATCAGAGATATAGAGATACATATTATATATATATATATGTGATATAATTCGAATAATAAAAGAGAGTCAAGTGCTTTGATTGTTTGGGTTTATATTGTTGTAGTCGGCGAGTGGTGCGTGTTCCTATTTACGGATAAATAATTATAAATAAAAATAAACAAATATATGTGCATATATATGTTTATTTATTATCGTTCCTAAGCCTTTACGTATGATTAATTATGAGTATAAATAAACAAATATATTTTATTCTGTGTGCACGTGTGTGTGCGTGTATCAATTGCATTCGCGTGTCGTGTGAGTGTGACGTTCCTATAAAAAATACATATAAAAAAGATATTTAAAAAAACGCGGCCTGTATTTGCCAATTGGAAGTTAAATTGTCAGAGATTCGAGGCGACCGTTCACCCTCTCGCGGAACCCTCGACTTCGACCCCTCTCGATAACGCGAGAGCGGAAATAGCATGTGATATTGAACACGAAAAAAAAAAATCAAAAAATCATTACATTCGAGGTACTTGGGCGCGACGGTACAACGGGAATTCGCGCACCGCGAGAGACAAAAATTCAGATTGGACTGGGAAATATGCGTGACGCGATGTCACCTTTTGCTGGAATTATTATTTTTCGCGGGATTTTTTTTTCTTCTGCCCTCGTGTTCAAATTCAAATTGTCTTTTTTTTTCGGGCGGGTTTTTTTAGTGTCTTTTTAGTGGTGCTCAAACTCGTGTCACGATTGTTGCTACACCCCTTGAAATTTGCATGGGAGAATTTTTTTTACGCCGCTATAAATATACATGTATATATATGTATTTTTTTCGGTTATTTCATTAATTTTGCTCCATTCTACTTTTCCATCTGAATTTTTTCCCCCGGCGAGAGCGACGGCCTCGTTCTCTCTGATCTTTTTTGTTTTTTTTTTCGTTCTTTTTTTCCTTCGTGTGGGTTTGTGAATTTGTGTGTCGTGAGGTTGCAGATGTATATGGAATATCGAATTAAAGTTCCGATAAAAAAAAATAATAATAATATGAACGATGATAATAAAACGAAATTGAGAAGATTAATTAAAACACGCCGATTTTTTTGAAATACCGAACCACGTTGACCACCATCAAATAACATTGATTATTATTATTATATACGTATGTATATATATATATGTGTGTGGATGTGTGTACAAATATATTTGTGTGCTGTGCTGTGTGGGACAATACACATTATTTGAGGCTTGTTATTATCACAGTTAACGTATCTTCAATTAACATAAACTCTTAAGTACTAATTAGTTGTTTGAAAACCTGGACGCATCCTCCTGCAAATGCTTCAAGGGAAAGAGATAAAAAACACTTGAGTGAGTACAAGACAGTTTATGAGAGAATATAAAATATATTGGCCGTGTATATAATTTATTATTGCGAAAATTTAATTTTACGAGCTACTGCGGACAGTAAGAGAATTAAGAGTGAAAATTCGAGTGAAAAAAATGCAGAGAGAGAGAGAGAGGGTAAAGAAAAAATAGGAGAAAAACGAAAAAATGTGGGGGAAAAAAGGGTAATAATCTGCATCACGTACGTGGACGAGAGCAATGAACAGGGTGCAAAAAAGAACGACGTGGGATAGAGAAAGCGCGAGAGAGAGTCTCTCGAGCGAGATGCAGTCTAATGAAAAAAACAAAAAATGAAAAAACGCACAAAAAACAACACCAACAACCTGCGATAAAAAAAAACAAAAGAGGAGCGAAGAGAGAAAATCTTTCTCTCCGCTACGGTTATTAAAAATACGTTCGACAAACAACAACACAGCTGAGTTCAAAAATTTTTTATCAGCGTCCGAAAAATCCGTGGCTGCGATTGCACCTGAAAAAAATGGAAAAAAATCGCACGCACACGCGAAACGAACGCACACGCACACACCGACAACGGTGTGCGACACGAGGCACAAGAAAAGAAGATATTACGTTTTTTTTTTATAAAGTTTTCGCCTTCTTTTTTTTGTGGGCCGGGGTTGCAGGGGGTGGCGGGGGGGCTTATTTTCTCTTCGGTCGTGCTGGCCGATAAAAATTCCAAAAATATAAAATCTCGCCAGCCAAAAATGGAAAGTCGACGCGATTAAAAAAAGAAATAGACAAAAACGAACAAAAAAATAGAGGGCCTCCGGACACGCGGCCCTCTATTTTTGTTCCTGTTTTTTTTTCTTCTATTTTCACTCAAAATCTTCGTCAAAATCTTCATTCACCGAGTCTCTCCCGCGGTGAGGGTTAAATTCGTGATCGTGATAAATGATAATGAAATATGGAGTGGGATCGGTGAAATTTTTGGCCTCGTGGATGGATCGGAGATCGGAAAGTTTGGAATATAATTGTTTTAAGGTGATGTTGTTGGTTTTTGTATTTTCTTTTCATTCCTAAACAGGAACGATAGTGCTCGTGAGTTATGTGTGTGAGTATATATATATATATATATATGTAGATTTATTATATAGTATGATATATTATTAATATACTATATAATGTTATTATATATCGTTTTAATATGTATAGCAAGTTGTATGGAATTTGTTATATAAATTATATAGAACAATATTAAGGGGTCTGCATAAGCTTGAAATAAAAAAATACGATTTTTTTTTCGTATAATTCTTAGACTAGGGGACATATGTCACATGTCACAAGTTTCCTTCCAGACGAATCACATTTCGAGAAAACGAAGAGAAATACCTTGTTCGTAGTCCAACAAAGTGGAACGTGTTTTTTTTTAGGATTACACATAGCTCGTGACCGCAAAAAAACGGAATTTTCGTTAATATTTTCTGGAAAAACGTGCGCAGGTTTAGGTTTTTTTTCTTTGCATTAAGGCGGTCCTCTAGTTTCTCGGGTCGAAAAAATCGATTTTTTTTTCCATAAATCACATCTACAACATGTGTAGAAAATGTGTGCCAAAGGATTTTTCGATATTCGAAGTGGTTCACAAGTTACGGAACCTGGAACGGTGCAGGTATACGGAGCAGGTATACTTTCAAACGCGTTTTTCTCGAAACACCATTTTTCGAAACGGTGACCACGATATTTCAGAAACTACTGCACCGATCTTGTTCAAATTCATACAGCATCTTTAATATGTTATAAGCCAGCGATTGAACTAGGATTATCATGATTGCTTCGATAGTTTTTTTTGTACGAGCGAAAAACTTAAGAAAAAATGAGTAAAAAATAGAATGTAATTTTCAAAGGTGTATAAAAAAGTCAGTTTTTGTAATTTAGAATTCACTCTAGTTCAATCGCTAGTCTTAAATATGAAGATTAAAATGCCGTTTGGTTTTTTGATTTCAGATAAGCAGAACAGCCGCAATCTTGGTCACCGTCAAGCACCTCTTTTACTTGATGTCTTCCTGTCGGCCACTATAACGTTTATTCTATTGTATATTTTGACTTCAAAAAATTTGTAAAGCTTATTTAAATGTTAATAAAGATTATGCAAAAACAATGAGATTGATTATTTCGATGCTTTGCCCGTAAAAAATTATTGAAAAAGCCGTAAAAAAAACAGCCGAGAAACTAGAGGACCGCGTTAAAGAGTATGGTTTTGAGTATCTTTTACAATTGTTGTACGGGAATTTTTTTTATAAATGCGGTAGACACAAGAGTTTGTGTAGAACGTTATTTCAAAAACCTCCTTCGGTGTGAATAGAAAAACCAAACGCATTTAGTTTATGCATAGAGTGATCTAGTGCTTGATCGAAGGATTTAATGAAATTATTGATTTTGAAAAAATGGCCGCAGTCCAAAGTGAAAATATCGATCTTTGGTGAAAACGGCTTTATTTTCGGTGATAACGAAGAAACGAGGCGTTGAAAAAAAATGCTTCGTTCAAGCACGGCTTTTTCGTATGTGAAAAAGCTGGTAAAATTTGAAGCAGATTGGTGCAGTGATTTTTGAGATATCGTCGTCAACGGTTCTGAACAAGTTATTTTGAGAAAAAGCGTTTAAAGTTCGCCGGTTCGCGGAACCTACCAACAGACGCCCATAACTCGGTCAATTTCGAAAAAATCGATATAAAATTTGAAATTTGAAAATTTGTCACAAAGAGTGGCATTCTCAAAAATGTCAACTAGGTGTAAGTCCTTAAGGCGAGACACTACTGTAACTACTGTTGTCTGATTGGAAAAAAAAATTCTCGTAATTGCAGTAGCTTTCCTTGAACGTGGCCATTTTTTTTCTCTCGAAATTTGTAATTTTTCAAGCCTCCGAATGTAAGTAAAAATTTCGGCAAAATCACTCTTTGCTTTGACCACCCGCCATTTTGTGAAACTTTTTGCTTTCGAAAAACGGCTATGCACAATGAGAACTACATTTATATAGATTATAAAAGTGTTTTATTTGTATTTTTCAGACCAACCTCCGTCAAGTTATCGATCCGGCCGTTGGACAACGTTTTTTATACAGAGGCGATATTGTACCTCAATAATGTTCTTGATGTCCATTTTTTTTAATTAAAATTTACAAAAAATAAGTTCATTGTATGCTCGATAACATAATTTCTTTTCCAGGACCAAAGTAAATAATCTAGTAGACAAAAAAAATCGGGAAGATCAACCTTTTTTTCGCCTGTCACAGTGCGTTCGAAAAATAATTTTTTTTATTGCTTAAGGGGTTAGCCCCACTTGTGATTTTGAAAAAATCGATTTTTTTTATTGCATTTTTTTGAAGTATAAGTATCCGGACCCATATTTCTGTATGGGCCCGGAATAGATGACTCTATGTAAGTTTACAAAAAAAAAATATTTTCTTCGTGTAAACTGAAATTGAAACTTTAAACGCGTTTTTCTCAAAATGGCATTTCTGAAGTCGGTGACCAAGATTACTCGAACACTAATGAACCGATCTTCTTGAAATTTTGCAGGCTTATTAAATACATAAAAATGTCGTCTTTAATCGTTCGATTTTTTTTTTTCGAAAAAAATGGCCGTTTTATAGCCAAAAAACAGCCGTTTTTTTTCGTTAAAATCGAACCATTAACTTTGACTGTCCGCCATTTTGTGAAAAATGAATATTTTTTAAAATCCTTCGATTAAAGACTAGTTTATACTTATATTTGACTAAATCCATCCGCATTTTTTTTTTCAGATGATCCACTTCGCCGCAATGTTGGTCACCGCAAACCGTGTATATAAAAACATTATTTCATTGACGGCCATTTGCCACTAAACAATGTAATATTTTTCAATAAAAAAATTACTGAAAGTTCTTCAAGATGTGTTCTTTAAGATGGTATATTGATCGATTAAAAAAGTTGTGTAGTTTTCATTTAAAAAATTCATGAAAAAGGCCTTTTTTTGCGCTACAAGTGGGGGTAACGCCTTAAATCAATAGATAAACTATCCAAGAATATATTTACAAAGTTACAGAGGCCAATTGTACATATTTTCGAAGATACAAGGCGAAAAGCAGAGAAGCGATTGATATTTGATATTGATATGTCCTCCTATTGAAAACTTTGAGACGCGTTTTCTCCAGTTTCCATTTTCACGATTTTTCCAAATTGGCTGGCCTGATAGCAAAAAAACTAAATTTCCTATTGAATCAAACCAAAGTTTATTTTCTTCCGTGTGAAAATCTCTTCTAAGTGAATTAAAAAAGTCGTTGAAAAAGTCTTTTTAAATAATCTTTATAGCACGTTAAAGTGTTTTTTTTAACACATTTTTTTTCAAAACTTACAATTTCGCGATTTTTTTACCTTTTTCTTAACTCACCCAAAAAACAATATATGACAATTGGAAATTTTATTGGTTTATTTGGTTCAGTCAAGAATTACGAGTTGCATATTTTCCGCCGATTGGGGACTGCCGTGGCAAGACGCACGTGGAAGGTTGATAAATCCGCAGTCATATATTGTTTCATGTCGAAACATTTTTTTTTATACATTTCAAATATACATCAAAAGATACCTCAATGTTTACTGGTCTCACTTGTTTTTTTCCCTTCTAAAAAAATTCCCGAAAAAACGCTTTTTTTGACCTTCTAATTCAGGCTCCGCCTTAATATTCACGCGGGCTTTGGGGGATTATAAAACTTGAGTGAATCGGTTATTCATCGTCTTCATCATGCTATTCAACATATTCACCGTTTGTTTGCTAGACGACGATTTCGTGACTCGTACCCTTACTCAAGTACGAGCCCTTTTCTGTCCCTTTTTCATTCCCCACTTTCCACTTCCCCACCGCCCATTTCACGGCCAATTTTATGGATAATTCTTTGAATTCTGCTCGAAAAAATTCGGAAAATATTCGAGGCCTGGTAACGAGTTTTGAAAATTGAAATCGTCGATATCGGTGCGTGCGTAAAAGCAAACAAAAAAATCGATAAATTATTGCTCATTACGAAGAAGAGTTTGCTCATCGTAAATTCGGCGTTTGCGCAATCTGCCATAAGCATGAATGCTATTTTTTTTACGTACAGTCCGTATTGTCCGGACGATTCGATCATCAGCGAATCGACGAGCGCAATTTTTGGCGTGTAGGGTAAAATTGCCTACGCCGTGATACCTTCGGTGTAGGGACTACAGTGACGAGGAATTATGATTTTTATGTCGCGACTGTATCGTCCGCGGTTTCGCGATGTTTGCCATATGACAACGGTGTCATTGCCAGTATGAGAATTATCGTAGTACGAAATGAGAAAACGTGAGTCTATGTATACATAAGCCTACGTCAGAGGCAAATAGGAAATTAATTACAGCATTGGTATGACGCGGTATACTTCTATTTGTCACGATATCATCGATTTAAATAAATGTGGTACATGTACTCGATTTCTTTGACACACTCGTTTCGCACGATCGCACGGGGCCCAAATGTTCTTTTGACATAGACGATCGAACAACGAAAATTATTGCAATCACGTGTCTCTATCTTATTTCCATATTTTTTTTTCACAAAATCTGCGAATTATAAATATTGTAATATTGTAATAATAAATATTGTATTATAGTAAATAAATATTGCCATAAATAAAATTGTAAAATGTAAAAATTTGTATATCAACATTCTATATTTAATGCTTTTCGCATAAAAAATTGGTGAAAAATCGAACATTTTTTGGCCCAACAAGGCAGAGCCTTCCCTTAAGGCCTTAGGCCACTCTAGGATTTTCCAAAAATCGATTTTTTCTTGTTAAAAACGTACTTTGGTACCCATAAAATTGTATTCCAAAAGATTGTGGGTGTGAAAAATCTCTAAGTACTCGATTTTTAAATTCATCTGCAGGCATCGCAGATTAAAGTTATTGAAACATTATTCATGTCGTGACTTTCTACCAACGTTAA
Source organism: Ophion slaviceki (assembly GCA_944452715.1). Taxonomy (NCBI): domain Eukaryota; kingdom Metazoa; phylum Arthropoda; class Insecta; order Hymenoptera; family Ichneumonidae; genus Ophion; species Ophion slaviceki. The sequence goes on along the minus strand of OX101784.1, from coordinate 65,401,231 downwards.
ACGCGGTTATCTCAAAACTGCATTTTTCAAGTCGACCGGACTCATTATTCAAACAAATTTCAACCGATGTACTTGAAATGTTAACTGCATATTTAGAATTACATTTTCTAATTCACTACGTAGGATTTTAAAAAATGATATTGCATAGCTCCTTTTTTGTAAACAATTTTCTGACGATTTTCTCATGGCATTTTATACTTTTTGTTTAAAAAATGCGCCATTTTGACAAAAAAACAACATATTAGAAGAATCCTACGTACTTCTATAGCTATTCTTATATATAATCGAAAAAACTTTATTGTGTCATCATAATTCAAAAATTATAGGAGCTGTTGGTCCAGCCGTTAACCTTCCAGAAATAGAGGCGTCATCGGAAAAATGCTGCACAGTCGCCATTTTGACATTTATCATTGGGAAAAAATAATTTTCTATAGTCAATTATGTGTACAATAAAAACCCCTATTTTGTCGTTTCGATTTATTTTGTGGTTTCGCTGAAAAAAAAAACACAAAATATGTCCTTTTTGGCCTCTAGAGTGGCCTAAGGCCTTAAATGAAAAGGACTACGACATGGTGTGCAAAGGAGTGCCGACTACTGCGCGAGATATGCATGGAAGAATAATGAGAGACTGTTCGTTAAGGGGGAAGATACCCTTGAACGAGAAAAACATTTGCTGAATTTTATGATTTTTTTTTTAAAGGTAAGATTCCTTTGTTACTACTGTTGGCTGTTACATTTAAAACGCCGGAGGTATGGCACTGTCTTCTAAACTCCATTTTCGAAACTGGCGTGATGTAAAACTAAAAAACTAATCGACCGATTCTGATGAAATTTCGTATAAATCTTTGTAACGTTATTGTCTAAAACATAACCCCAAACGATCTTGAAAATAAAAAGTCTTTTTTTATTGCAAAATGTAGTCACTTTTTATTGGTTCATATTCTGCGTATGAGTGTTACTGAGAAAAAATCTTCAGAAGCCCATACCATACCTCCGCCATTTTTAATGATTAATAAAAAAAAAACAATACCATGTAACAGCGAAAAGTAATAATAAAGCATACTCTGACTTTTAAAAATAAAACTCTTTTCTATACAAAAAAAATAATGAAAATCAGCAATTATTTCCTCGCCAAAAGGTATCTCCTCCCTTAATACAGACTGACCCAATTGATGAGACAGTACAATCAATGCGAATCAGATTGCAAGCGTGCATTGAAAGTGCTGGCCCATCACTTTGAGCATCTCTCATGGGAGGTAAGTGTTCGAACCGTTTTTTCAATCACATTCTAACCTAAAAACATCGAAATTTCTTTTTTTTATCGATTTTTGTTACTAAATTTTGATCAATCGTTTTGAAACTTGGAGTGTGAACTCATTTTCACGTCCCCGATAAAATTTTGAAGCAAAAATAGCAGTCCCTTTTGAAAAAATGGAGGTGAGCTTGAAATGTCGGAAGTGCCTCCACCTGGATGTACCTCGTGCCACCACTCGATGATCCCCTTCGAACAATGCAGCTTTTGTAGGAAAATTTTTCTCCCAAGTCTGATAGTTTAGAAACTATTTCTACTGCCAACAGTTGTTGCCTCAGGCTGTATAAATGTATGTCTAATACCCATATGCCCCTTGCGGGATAGACGCTTGTTTTTCGATTCTTTAGCATTGCACCAGTACGCGAAATTTTCCGTCACCCACCCAGCACTTTTTAGCGTAGAATATGAATTTTTTACTCAAGGTAAATGATTGCACACTGAAAGTAACCCCAATAAAATGTTGCCACTCAACTCGCCCCAACCCTAAGAAATGAGGGTTGGAAACTTAAAAATCGCCGTATCTCGATAATTAATAGTCCGATCGAAAAATGTTTCAAACATAAGTTGATTGGAATAATAAAATACGCATAAAGTTATCTGACGTCCAACCCCCTATCTTTAAAAATAGCGGCACAAAAGCGATTCGAAAATGCGGGGTTTTTGCGCCGCTATTTTCAAAGATAAGGGGTTGGACGTCAGATAACTTTATACGCATTTTATTATTCCAAACAACTTTTATTTGAAACATTTTTCAATCGGGCTATTAATTATCGAGATACGGCGATTTTTCAGTTTTCAACCCCTATTTCTTAGGGTTGGAGCGAGTTGAGGGGCAACATTTTATTGGCGTTACTTTCAGCATGCAACCATCTAACTTCAGAAAAAAATTCATATTCTACGCTAAAAAGTGCAGCGATTTCGTCTCTTTTACAGGACTATATAGACAAGACCATCCACAGAATGGGCGTACGCAAATATTTCTACGCATGCGTTAGGCTCACGTGAAACCTGCACCTCGGACTGCGAAGGTATTTTCCTTCGGACGAATAATTCGCCGTTCCACCAAGGGGCGTTGAGATAAAAGTAGAATAATCATTTAGTAATGTGGGTTGTAACGCAAGCTGTGTAAACTGCGATCTCGGTTTGAAAAAGCAATGACAAGACTAGCGTTGCGCCTATTATTCTAGACCAATCACTTCGTAGCTGGCGATGCCGCGATTGGCTGAGCGCTTCTCCCACCACGCGTTCGACCAATCCGAGCAGGGGGCGCACGGTGGGGAGCGTTCACTTAAATTCCGAATCGACAGATCGAGGTTTTGCAGTAGCTAACCGTCTCTCGCTCATTACGTCTCCCTTGAAAGGGATTTTTGTATTCGCGCAGAACAGTCATCGAGATCTCGATAGTCTAGCTCCAAGCTCCAAAATGAATTTTCGTAAGTAGCACGTCAACCATCTCCAACGACTTTTCCAATCGCAATAATTTTTTCTCTCTACTAATTTTAATGCAGAATCTATTAAAAAAATTAAATGATAATTGATTTCATTTTTTAATGATTGTTTTTTCAAATTCACGATTTGTTCGTTTTCTTTATTTTTTTTAATTAAATGATTATTAAATAATTGATAATATTAACTTAATGGTGATATTTAACCATAATCGAGCCTCGAGCAGGATTGACGTTCGGGGTCCTGCATCTTGGCGCGTCGGATATTTTGCAAATATATCGCAGTCTAGGGAGAAATCAAAGACAGTGACGACGCTTGCTCGAATCGCGATTGCACTATACTTACCGAGCAAGTGAGTTTTAGCTAGCAGGGCTTTAGTCACTCTGCAATTCGATTGTGCAGCAATCGGAAATATTTTCATTCCGGCAATACGGGAACTGTGTTTTTCGACGTAATTTTGCAATTATCATCGTGCCGAATTTTCTAGTCGAAAAGTGGAGATAAAACTAAAAATAACAATAAAAAATAATATATAGCAAAATAAATAAATAAAATTAAAAAATGATTAAAAAATAAAATATAATGATTTCAAAGATAATAAAAACGTAAAAATAATTTAAAAAGATTAAACAACAATAAAAAGTAATTTAAAAATGAAAATAGTGTTTGACCTTTACAAAGGCGGAATGAATACAATAGGTGGATGAAAAAACACTCTTTTGCGAATACCGAATTGATTGTGAGAGCCAAAAAATACTATAAATCGCATAAACAGAAACAGAATCCTTGCCAAGTAATCTTCTCATATGGAGCGTTTTGGTATTCTCTTTGACAGATCACATTTTACTATTACTAAGCGGCTGGAAGAATATATTATATCGCCTCGATTTTATCGTTCGAAACAAATGATTCTCATCAAGGCGTTACGTCTATGTGGCTCACAGAAAAGTAAGATCTGTTTGGCATTGTTTTTGAGAATGTTAAAAAAGCAATTAAAATGAGGTTTAGAGAGTTTGGCCCGCGAGTGTTGACGTACACAGTGAAAACATATTATTAAAAAAAACGAAATGGCGGCTGAGTCGTAGCTACACTGAGAGCGTTTTTAGGCGCTCTGCCGAAGGCCGCAGAACTTTTATGAGTTAGCACCTACAAAAAAATAAAAATTTCTTCTTTCAAATAACTTTTGCTGGAGAAGTACACACGATAATTTAAAAATATGGTTTTTGTCCCAAATGGCATCTTTTTAATAACATTTTTGTATCGTTATAAAATATGCCTTTATTTGTCTCTAAAAATGAGAGTTGTTTATAAATCGTAAAAATCGTGTGTACTCCTTTAGAGAATCTATTTGAGAAGCTACATTTCAAGTTCATCCGATGAAGACTGCGCGAATTATGCGCCCTCCCGATTTCCAAAACATGGTTTCGAGAAAAAAATGCGTGAAGCGTTTTGAATAGAAAACCAATTTTTTTTTAAATTGGCTTAAGGGGTTACCCCCACTTGCGATTTTGAAAAAATCGATTTTTTTTTATTGCATTTTTTTGAAGTGCAATTTGAAGTGCAGTTTTTTTTTGATGCCCGGAATAGATGACTCTATGTAAGTTTACAAAAAAAATATTTTCTTCGTGTAAACTGAAATTGATACTTTAAACGCGTTTTTCTCAAAATGGCATTTCTGAAGTCGGTGACCAAGATTACTCGAACACTAATGAACCGATCTTCTTGAAATTTTGTAGGCTTATTTAATACATAAAAATGTAGTCTTTAATCGTTCGATTTTTTTTTCGAAAAAAATGGCCGTTTTATAGCCAAAAAACGGCCGTTTTTTTTTTCGTTAAAATCGAACTATTAACTTTGACTGTCCGCCATTTTGTGAAAAATGAATATTTTTTAAAATCCTTCGATTAAAGACTAGTTTATACTTATATTTGACTAAATCCATCCGCATTTTTTTTTCAGATGATCCATTTCGCCGCAATGTTGGTCACCGCAAACCGTGTATATAAAAACATTATTTCATTGACGGCCATTTGCCACTAAACAATGTAATATTTTTCAATAAAAAAATTACTGAAAGTTCTTCAAGATGTGTTCTTTAAGATGGTATATTGATCGATTAAAAAAGTTTTGTAGTTTTCTTTAAAAAAATTCATGAAAAAGGCCTTTTTTGCGCTACAAGTGGGGGTAACGCCTTAATCACAAGTCAAGTGCAACACTAGTTGAACGTGTATATCCAAGTGTTTTTTTTTCTACGTCACGCTATGTTTCTATGAATATTTTGAGATTAGGACGAACGCCCGTGTAAAAAGTAAACATTTGTCACACATCGTACGCCGTATAATACACAAGAAGTGTTTTCCCAAGTGCTCTCTGGAAGAATATATTACTATAAATATTTTTGACAGGTTCTATAATACAGATGATTTTTGAACTGTCGAATGTTTGTTACGTATGTACAAGCTCATCGATAAGAATGGCATAGCGGGGGATTTTACGTTTGGCAAGTGTTTTTCCAACGCGTCCCGTCTCGTTACTGAATATTTTGGCATTTTGCCGAAATTGAGCACGTTTTTGTGAATTTTCCCCCATTTGAATTTGAATTTGTGGTCCCATTTGAAAAAATGGAGGCTAACAATGCAACATTTGTACGAAAAGTTTTCTTCCAAGTCCCATAGGTTGAACAATATTCCCACTGCTAATAGCTGTTCCCTAACTTTGAATGACCCCTGCTCGTTCGATGGTACAGTGTTTTGTACAAAACCTGACACATCTCTCTTTCGAATCTATTCGTCAGTTTTCTTGATCGCCGTGTCGATGGGGCTCGTGGTGGTCATTAACGCCGCGAAGCTACAAGTGGAATGGAGGAGTGGTGCTGACAAAAAAATTGAGCTTTCGATCCCGCACGTATCCCGCAGCCAAAGGATCTTCTCTTTCAACTTGTACAAGGTACGATTGAACGAACAACTTTGTGGCTACGTATTTCCATTTCGGCACACAAAAGTTAAAATTTATACGTAAAGTTATTTTTTTAACAAGCTTTTATTTAATGTACTAAGAAGTTGAAAATAATTTTTTTACCAAGTCACCTATATGTGATTAAATAAAAGCTTGTGGCGCTCAATTTTTTGAATGTTTAATAGATTTTATGAACTCAGTTTCATTAACCGTATTTAATTTGGCATAATAGTACTTGGACAAATTATTATCACGCGTTTATACTCAGTTTTAGGATTTTCATTTAAGAAATCTAAGGTTGTTTTACATTAAATTAAATACAGTTGATATGTTAACGAATTTATGTAAATTAAAGGTTATATGTCTAAATTTCGGGCGCTCCAAGCTTTTATTTATAGTCACATATAGGTGAAATGGTAAAAAATTATTTCCTACTTTTTATTACATGAAATAAGAGCTTGTTTAAAAAAAAATGACATATAAATTATTAGCTACTTTCTAATCTTGAATTGATTTTACTGGAGCTCTGACATTTTTGCAAAGAGAGATTAATCCATCCAAACGAACCATTGTTATTATTGGTTGATTGTCAGGAGAAATCCTGGAGAACTGTGATAGGTGGCGTCTATCATAGATGTTGGCTCACCACCTATTGGACCTTACCTTTCAACCTATTTTACCTATTGGACCCTTTTAACGATTGTGCGATCCGAGAGCACTTAGAGCCAATTCATATGTTCTCATGCACTTTCCATGTATTGTCACCTCTTAGATGCATGTTTGCAAATTTTCGGAGCTCTAAGTAGTCGGGAAGTGGGTGAAATATCGATTTTCCGTTTTGTCTCTCACACCAAGTCAAGTTATATATATATTTTTTTAAGTTGAATCAAGCATTATCACCTCTCAAATGCATGTTTGCAAATTTTCGAAGCTCTAAGTAGTCGGGAAGTGGGTGAAATATCGATTTTCCGATTTGCCTCTCACACCAAGTCAAGTTATATATATATTTTTATAAGTTGAATCATGTATTGTCACCTCTTAGATGCATGTTTGCAAAATTTCTGAACTCTAAGTAGTCGGGAAGTGGGCAAAATATCGATTTTCCGTTTTGCATCTCACACCAAGTCAAGTTATATATATATATATATTTTTAAGTTGAATCGTGCATTGTCACCTCTTAGATGCATGTTTGCAAATTTTCGGAGCTCTAAGTAGTCGGGAAGTGGGTGAAATATCGATTTTCCGTTTTGCATCTCACACCAAGTCAAATTATATATATATATATATATATATTTTTAAGTTGAATCGTGCATTGTCACCTCTCAGATGCATGTTTGCAAAATTTCTAAACTCTACGTAGTCGGGAAGTGGGTGAAATATCGATTTTCCGTTTTGCATCTCACAGAATGTCAACTTATTTATTAATTTTTTTAAAGTTCAATGATGCATCGTCACCTCTTAGATGCATGTTTCTAAAATTTCAGAACTCTGAGTAGTCGGGAAGTGGGTGAAATATTGATTTTCTGTTCTGCATCTCACAGAAAGTCGTTATTTATTGATTTATTTTAAGTTGAATGATGCATTGTCTCCTCTTTGATGCATGTTTGCAAAATGTCAGAGCTCTAAGTAGTTGGGAAGTGGGTGAAATGTCGATTTTCCGTTTTGCATCTCACACCAAGTCAAGTTATATATTATTTTTTAAGTTGAGTCATGCATTGTCACCTCTTAGATGCATGTTTGCAAAATTTCAGAGCTCTAAGTAGCCGGGAGGTGGGTGAAATATCGATTTTCCGTTTTGCATCTTACAGAAAGTAAAGTTATTTATTGATTTATTTTACGTTGAATAATGCATTGTCACCTCTTTGATGCATGTTTGCAAAATTTCAGAGCTCTAAGTAGTCGGGAAGTGGGTGAAGTGTCGATTTCCCGTTTTGCATCTCACACCAAGTCAAGTTATATATTATTTTTTAAGTTGAATCATGCATTGTCACCTCTTTGATACATGTGTGCAAAATTTCAGAGCTCTAAGTAGTCGGGAAGTGGGTGAAGTGTCGATTTCCCGTTTTGCATCTCACACCAAGTCAAGTGATATATTATTTTTTATGTTGAATCATGCATTTTCACCTCTTGGAAATATTGGTTTTCCGGTTTGCATCTCACACCAAATCAAGTTATATTTTTATTGATTTATTTTTTGAAGTTGAATCATGCATTGTCACCTCTTAGATGCATGTTTGCAAAATTTCAGAACTCCAAGTAGTCGAGAAGTGGGTGAAATATCGATTTCCCATTTTGCATCTCCCACCAAGTGGAGTTAAATAAAAGCTTGTAAAAAAGAACACAAATTATGTCTTTGACGTAGTCCCTCGCCTCGAGTGTAATGCAAGATGTCGCTGTACCGACGCTGGACGCCTTCATAGGTCTGGCTAAGTTGTCCATCGGCGCGAGAGGCGAAACCAGAAAAGAGTTGAACCAGGCTCTCAACCTCCCAACCGGAATAGCTATGGACCCAACGCATGGATTTCGAAATATCATGGACAGACTTCACGTGAGACTTTATACCATTATAAGAGAAAATCAAAATTATTCGAACGATCGACCTTTTTTTAATAATGCTTTCTTTTTTTTATGCAAGCCAATCTGAGTGAGAATGTGCAAAGTGGCGATGGAAAAATTGACGTCTGTTCTCGAATTGCAGAGAATTAAACACGGCGATGTGAGTTTAGCCAACACCTTTTTTTACGATGCTGATCTACCGGTGAAATCGAGGTTCCAACGAATCATGAAGCAAACTTTCGATTCGAAACAATCCTCGCTCGTAACAGGCAAATCGAAGGCTCCGAAGACCATTGAGGAATCGTTCGCGAAGAGCGTCGACCAGCAGTGCGGCAATAGAGTCGTTGCCGTCGATGGTATAAAGTATTTCTTTTTGGCTTATGGCATAGAGGAAATTTCGTGGAGAAAGAGTGAAATTGTAAATAACGTATTTTAAGCCTAGCTCGTGGTCGAAAAAAAAAACATATACCCGATCTTTTTCTGTGATACCGTGTGCAGGTTCAACATTTTTTTTTTGGTTTTAGATCAAAGAGTATGGGTACTGACTATCTTTGACTATTTTTGTATTGGAAAATATTTATAAATGTGGTAGATTGAATGGTTTGTGCAGAACGCTGGATGAAAAACGTCCTTCGCTGTGGCCATTCGAAGTAAAATAAATCAAACGCATTTAATTTTTGCATGAAAGTATTCAGTGCTTGGACAAAGATTCGATAGAATATTGATTTTTTTTTAAATGGCCGCAGTCTATTTTCGTTGATAGAAAAAAACTATGCGTCGAAAAAAAATATCGTTCAAGCACTGGTTTTGACATGTAAAAGAAGTCATTTTTGACATACCGTCGTCACCGATCTTGAGAAATTAATTTAGTGAAAAACGCGTTTAAAGTTCGCCGGTTCGGGATACTAAACGTCCAAAACTTCCTCAATTTTGAACGGATCGACTTTTTAGAGAATATTTTTGAAATGGTATATTTTGAGTATCCGTCGGAAAGCCGTTGACGTTATTCGAAACTTGAACCAGGTGTAGCCCCTTAATTTCTCAAAATAATTATTTAGGCAGTATGAAAACAAGATTTGTGCTTTTCGAATTAAAAAAAAAATATATAGTCAAATGCGACAAAATTCGGTCACACAATTTACGAGAAAATCATCTAAAATTGGCAAAGTACACCCGCATATCACAATATGGTCGGCTTCAACTCGTCCGATTTTACAGTAGCCTTCCGTTTCTCTCATAGATATGCTTATGCCGGAAGACTCGTTTACTCTCATGGGCACTACCTACATCAAGGGCTCGTGGGCAGAGAAATTCAGTAGATGCAAAGACATGGTCGTGAACGGTGGCGATACTTACGGAATGTGGAAATCTCCGTACATGCAGACAGTCAATGAATTCAATTACGGCGTACTCAAACGCCAGAACGCAAAATTCGTCGAAATTCCATTGGTAATGAAACTATAGCACATAGAAACTATACGCAAATGAAAAATCATGTGCAATAATTTCGGGTAAAAACGTTCAGCGCTGTTTGATCGAAATTTTACACTGCCAAAAAAATATTTAAATTAAATAGGATCTGTTTAAATCAAATCGGCTTTTTCCTTGTCTCACGGCCTACTACCATCTTATTTGTTTCAAAGATATTTTTTTATTTGTTTCAGCTATTCTTTTCGAATATTAAATATATTTGAATTGAATAAATAAAGATTCGATTCAAATAAATCTTTATTTGCTTAAAGTGTACACTGTAAATCTAAGTGTACTATATGCACAAAATATTTCAGAAATCCAAAATTAAATGAAACACTTAATTGAGTTTTACCGAATAACATACTATAGATTTTTCATACAACCTATATATGAGGCATTCACGTCACTCCAGCCAGTAAAAAAAAATCCACAAATAATTTTGAAAAATCGAGTTACTTTATTGAAAAATATTCACAGAGTTTCGACATTTTTTAAAAATTTCTGACGATTTTTTCTCGTTGAATACCATTTTTTAATATTTTTCCATTCAAATGGCTGTATTCTTGGAAGGATTTGACGGATTTACATTCCTAAAAACGAAAATGTGCGTCTTTTGCAAGCCTTCCAGAAAAAAATTAATTTAGATTTCATTGAGCAAGTTGAACGTCCGTTTCAGGGCAAAATGTGCAAATATATTTTTTTTTCTCAACGAAAGACACTCGTTATTTTATTTTTAAGAATTTCCCCGAATAGTGAATACGAAAAACAGATTTTTGGTATTTTTCATATTATGGGATTCCTAAACACCGTGAAGTAACATCTATTTTTATTTTTATTTTAGTTGTTTAATATTCGATGACATATATGTCATATGTATTGGAGCCTCGGAGTGCCCCACACTCTTCAATCGAATATTAATAAAAAAATAATAAAAATAAAAATAGCTGTTACTTCACGGTGTTTAGGAATCCCATAATATAAAAAATACCAAAATTCCGTTTTTCGTGTTCACAATTCGGGGAAATTAAAAAAAAAAAAATAACGAGTGTCGTTGCTTGAGAAAAAAAATATTTTTGCATATTTTGCCCTGAAACGGACGTCCGACTTGCTCAATGAAATCTGAATTAATTTTTTCTGGAAGGCTAGAAAAAGACGCACATTTTCGTTTTTTACGAATGTAAATACGTCAAATCCTGCCAAAGATACAGCCATTTGAATGGAAAAATGTTAAAAAATTGTAATCAAGGAGAAAAAACGTCAGATTTTTTTTTTAATTTCGACACTCGGTGAATATTTTCCAATGAAGTAACTCAATTTTTCAAAATTATTTGTGGATTTTTTTTTACTGGCCGAAGTGACGTGGAACCCCTCATATATGGAATATATATATAATTCCTCTCTCTCCACCCTCTCTACCCTCACTCCCCTTTGATATGTATGTTGCAATAGAGACAGACCATTAGTTCAGTTAAATAGAAAAATGGTTGATTCTACGAAAATTCTATTTAATTACAAAAAATTTTAAATCAAATAGATATACTTAGTGGATTCAACTAAATTGTTTTTGGAACAGATGAAACCGAATCACTGATTTATTAGGATTAAATAAAATATTGAGTTATTGGACGATATTAAATAGATTTTGATTCGAATAAATAAATATATTTGAAATAAATAATTCCAATAATATAATGTATCGGGAAAAAATTTGATTTCACGAAAAATCTAGTTGACCCAAATTTTAAAAAATCAAACAAACGCGGTTAGTTAATAGTATAATAATTTTTCTGTCAGTGTATATTTAACAAACGCCGTCGCGTTTTGTTTGTACAGAGCGATGAGTCAGACGTCAGTATGTTCATCATACGTCCCGACAGTGAAGGTGGCCTTCATCAGCTGGAAATCGACATCGACGAAAGTATAGTGCGCGGACAACTTTTCAATGGTGAAAAACAAACCGTCCAAGTAATGCTACCGGAATTCCACATTGAATACGAGACCGACTTGACCGAGACCTTGAACAATGTGAGTCTTTATTCGTCGAAAAAAAAAACCGGATCCTAAAATCGCACTTATTTTTTGGCTTCCGGATGGTATGAGAATGAAGTCGATACTGCGCAGGAAGGAAAACTACTTATTTTATAGCTGAGTCGACGATATAGCGAGTTAGGCAACAACTATTGGAAGTGGAAATATTTTCCAACCTATCAGACTTGGGAGAAAACTTGACATACAAAATAGGTTGCGTTGTTCAAAAGGGGTCATCGAGTGGTGGCCACGAGGTTCATCCAGGTGGAGGCGCTTCGGAGATTTCAAGCTCACCTCCAATTTTTTTCCAGAATTTCGTCAAGCAAATGAAAAGAAGTTCACACACCAAATTTCACGATGATGAATCAAGACGTAGTATTAAAAAAATCGATAAAAAAGGAAATTTCGAAGTTTTTAGGCTAGAATGCGATTGAAAAAACTGTTCAAACACTTACCTTCTATAAGAGGTGCTCAAAGTGATGAAGCTAAGACAATGGCAATCTTATTCGCATTGAATCAGATTGCAAGCGTGCACTGAAAGTGGGGGCCATGACTTTCAGCATCTTTTACAGAAGTAAGTGTTTGCACCGTTTTTTCATCGATTCTGGGCTAAAAACATCGAAATTTGTTTGACATCGATCTTCCATTTGAAATTATTTCTACTGCTGATAGTTGTTGCCTCACCCCGTGTACTTCACGAAAGAGTAACCCTCTCGTCAGCAACATATTCCCTTCCGCTAAAGAGAACATCGTCTCTAATGAGCCATCACTCGCGCAACTTGATTATTTTGTTGTATTAATCTCGTCGGAGAACATCGCAAACCGCAGAACATGCCTTTCACCACTACTATTTTGTGCCTCATTAGCCTGTGCGGAATCGACGCGGCTAAAAAGTTCCAGCGAGCGAGATTGCTCGTGATCTTTCACAATAACATTTCTTCAATATTTTGCTAAAAAAGGTCCAAAGAATCATCAAGCAGTCTTTACTGTTTTTTCAAAATACGTTTAGACGATCCGATAATTTGAAGAGAAAAATGGTGTCGTACTGTTTTTGATGCATGATTTGGGCCATGACAAGTAGTAACAGACGTTTCTGAATTTGTTTGAAGTTTTTTGAGGAAAAAATGAAGTTTAAAAATGAAGTTTTTTTTCTTCAAATGAAGTTAAAAAATGAAGTTTTTTGAAAAGAAAAATAAAGTTTTCGGAAAAAATGAAATTAAAACAAGTTTTTGTTTAAATTGAAGTTTGGGAATTGAAGTTTTTTCGATGGAGTTGTCCGAATAAAAGAAGTTGAAGTCTTGGGGGAAATGAAGTTTTCTGTAAAAAGGGGTTGTAAAAAAATTCAATGAAAAAAAAAAAATTAAGTTTGTTTGAAGTTACAAAATGAATTTTTTGGCATTACGAAGCGAAGTTTTTTGAAGTTGCAAAATAAAGTTAGAGGTTTTCGGGGGAAAATGAGTTTCTTTTTTTTTATCAAGTTTTTCTTTATGCAACAAAATGAAGTTAAAAGGGTTTTGTTTTGGGGAATGAAGTTTTTTTTACGAAAAAATGAAGTTTTGCGAAAAACATTGAAGTTATTTGATATAAATTGAAGTTTTTTTTTTTAAAAGGCCACTCGTCTTTTAACGAGTTGGCTGTTGTAGCGCACGTATCAATCGACACACGACTAAATCTACCGCGCAATTTTTCGCAGATGGGAGTTAAAGAAATGTTCAATGGTGACGGCAACTTCGGGGGAGTCGTATACACTGATTTCGCAAAGGTCAACGAGGTCCGGCACAAGGTTGTGATCGATGGTCGAGGTTCCGGTGGTACGTGTTATGATTTTTTTTTCCGTCATTCTCTCTTGGCTCATATTGCCTGAACGATAAACGAACAGAAAGTAACGTCGGTTTTTCTCTTCCCAGCGCGCCGTGTCTGCCCCGGCGACGTAGGAGCGCGTGGCGACGATGTTGACCCGATTAAGTTTAACGTGAATCATCCGTTCATGATCGTGATCGCTACCAGGGACAAAAATCCGCTCGTCATCTCCATCGCTCGGTACGCACTTGGCTCATCGAGTATTTAGGATCCCTCGTGATTCTACGATACTTCATTGGAGGTCGCGGAAAATAAAAAAAATTCGGGTACTGCGGTGTCTATCGCGTGCGGATTGTTTACGATCCTATCGTAGAGCTACGTCCGCGACGAAGTACACGATTCGAGTGTTCGTCGTTAATGTTTTTTTTTTTTTGAGATATTATATATGTAACTTTTTTTTATCGTAAGCACGTTACCCAGAGAAAATTCGAAACCAGTTGTCACATTGGTAACATTTATACGACGAGTAAATGACGAAATGGAACCTGCGCACTTGATTTTTTCGTCGAATACCCACCCTCGCGTGTTTATGCTCCGATTCCTCGATCGCTCGATCTCGAGTCGAAATCACGTTTGCTCAAGACACCCTCAAGGGAGGGTGAATTTCAGTTTCCCCCGACTGCACATCATCATTTACCAGGTGTGTAAGTATGAAACCGGAATTTGCCCATAGGTGGCGCTAGATGTCGATGCAGTTACCGACGCATCACGTCAGCGGTGTCTTGTTATTGTATTGATATCCGACAAAGATTTCCAACTCACAATAACACGAGTTTCATTCAGTAGCATTAGTTTGTTAGAGATAAACATGTCGAGTTTTGTGCCAACAAATTACGATTTGCGGACAGCACTACTTTTCTGTTTTCATCTGAAGAAAACCGCAGCCGAATCGCATCGAATGCTTGTGGAGGCGTTTGGTGAGCATGCTCTCGGTAAAACACAGTGTTTCGAGTGGTTCAAACGGTTCAAAAGTGGCGATTTTGACGTGAGTAACGAAGAACGTGGAAGACCACCGAAAAAGTTTCAAGACGCTGACCTGCAAGCCTTGTTGGACGAAGCCGAAGCTCAAACACAACAACAACTGGCGGATCAGTTAAAGGTGACCCGAGAAGCCATCTCCCTTCGGTTGAAAGCCATGGGAAAGATACAATAGGTGGGGAAATGGGTTCCACATGAACTCAACGAAAGACAGCAGGAAAACCGCAAAACATCATGCGAAATGCTGCTCGCCAGGTTCAAAAGAAAGTCATTTCTCCATCGAATTGTGACTGGCGATGAAAAGTGGATATATTTCGAGAATCCTAAGCGCAAAAAGTCATGGGTTACTCCGGGTGAACCATCAACATCGACGGCAAGACCAAACCGCTACGGACGAAAGACAATGCTGTGTGTTTGGTGGGATCAGAAGGGCGTAATCTACTACGAGCTGCTGAAACCTGGGGAAACTGTCAATACTCAACGCTACCGACAACAAATGACCGATTTGGATCGAGTTTTGCGTGAAAAACGACCAGAATACCAACAAAGACAACACAAGGTGATTTTGCTGCATGACAATGCACCAGCACACAAAGCAAAACAGGTCCAGGAAACGATAGAGTCGTTCCGTTGGGAGATTCTTCAGCACGCGCCTTACTCACCGGACCTAGCCCCATCCGATTACTACTTGTTTGCATCGATGGGACACGCACTTGCTGAGCAGCGCTTTACTTCTTACGAAGATGTACGAAAATGGCTCGATGACTGGTTTGCCTCAAAAGAGCAACAGTTCTGTTGGCGCGGAATCCACAAATTGCCAGAAAGATGGGAAAAATGTATAGATAGCGACGGACAATACTTTGAATAAGTTACTTTGTATCATATCATTACAATAAACGTGTTTTTTCTGTACAAAAATTCCGGTTTCGTACTTACACACCTGGTATAACCCAATAAATAAGAAAATAGCAAAAAAATGTTAGGCTTTTCGGGAATGTCACTTTTCTAAAGAATTAACGCGTTTTTCTCGATGTGACTTTTTTCGACCCGGCCGGAATAATAAATTTAGCTATAATTATCCGGGTTTCAATTTGAAAAAAAAAAAAATTCCGTAATTGCAGTAGCTATCATAGTACGTAGCCGTTTTGTTTTGTTTGAAATTTAGTATTTATCAAGACCTCGAATATGAGTAAAAATTTCGCCAAAATTACACTTTTTTATTGAACACCCGCCATGTTGTACACGTTTTTTTCTCTCGATACACGGCTCTGTACAACGAGACCTACTTTTATAGAGATTATAAAACTTTGTTATTTTTATTTTTCATTTGCCAGCTAATAAAGTTGTTAATTTTTAATTTTTCAGAATAAAAATTTTAACGGAATAAGTTCAATGTAAGCTTCTTAACATACCTTTTTTTCCAAATCCCAAATAAATAACGTAGTGAAACAAAAAAACTTCGGAACAAGGTTCCGAATCCCCCCGATCGAGGTGTAATTTTGCACAAACCTCCCTTTTAATATTTCAAGACAACCCGTTAAGGGATTTTCCGAGACTCGCAATAGTTTTCGAGAAATTTCATTTTTAAGTTTTTTTTTTTCAAGCGTAAAGTTCCTCCCCCCCTCAGTTCGAACTGAAATTTTGCACAAACCTTTCTTTTAATATCTTAACATAACCCCGAAAGGGATTTTTAGCGACTCGCAATAGTTTTCGAAATATTGAATTTTTAAGTTTTTTTTTTAACGCCCGCCGATATTCATCTGCTACGTCTCCGTTCATACCCATATATGTTATCACACTCTCCGTTTTGTCCAAACAAAAATACCAAAATAAACCCAAAGAAACACGAACAAATACAAAAACTAAAAACTCCACTAAAAATCGCCAAAAAACCCTTTGAGGGTTGTCTTGAAATATTAAAATGAAGGTTCGTGCAAAATTTCAGCTCGATCGGAGGGGGGGGGGGGGTTCGGAACCTTATCTTAACCTTATCTTAAACTTCGGAAAAACGACCCTTTTTCGGCCCGTTACAGTGGTGTCCTCCCTTAGATTTGCCAAGCCTATGCATCAATTGCGTGTAAAATACCGACCTCGTCATCTCAATACTGACAGAAACAAATATACTGAACGTCGACCTGTTTTTCAGGCACCAAACTTATGCAGACCCGTTGAAATGGATTGATCTCATTTTTCATACCGTAATATATCTGACCTACTGAAGTGTATTTTACTACGTAAAATGAGAACATTGTATCTTAATATTGTATCATATACAGTGCGCTTCATTCGTTATATAATATTATTTAGTCCAATATATTATCTTTTATAATAATTAAAACTATATATATATATATATATATATATATATATATATATATATATACAAGTGTGTGTGTAAGTGTATCAATATGTAAATACATATGTACATAAGTGGCACTAAAAACGTACATCAACCGAAAATATCGATGAAAGGATCGAGATACGTTTCGTGAATAATGGGACGTACGTGTAGGACAGAGAGGGACCGAGTGATAGGCAAGGGGTGGAGGCCGGGAAGGGGGATATTAGTGGAAATCGGTAAGTGTTTCGTTACTATTATAAATAATAAGGGCGTTGCCGTATTGAGGAATGTTTCAAGTATGCAACGAAAAACCGCTCACCATTTTCGTGTCGAACGACAAACGTATGTCTATATGTATATATATGGATATGTGTGTATGTGTGTGTGTGTGTGTGTGTGTGTGTGTGCGTGTGTGTGTGTGTGTAACAAGACTGGGTACGTGGTCTGAAATGAAAATGGTATTACGGTGTATGGGAAGATTCGATCGGGCAAATCACGTTCAGCAAACATCGTGGATTATTATCCGTCGCGGAGAGTCGCCGGTTCTCACCGCCCGTTGCTTTCATACATAATCGTCAATTAGTCTCGTTCCGGCTTTTTCACGCTGCCCAAAAATACATATATATATATATATATATATATATATATATATATATATATATATATATATATATATATATATATGTATATGTATATATATATAGGATACGAATTATAGGGTGGCCATGTATTTTTGAAGGATCCGGGCGCGGAGATTTCTGGCCTGAGAAACATATGATATTTAATGGTTTTTCAAGTCTTGTATCAGAAAAAAATAGAGCATTCTGAAAAAAAAACAAAATTCCAATTTAAGTTCAGCAGAATAAAGATAATCCAATTCCGAATACAAAACACTCCTGACTTTTTTTTTTATTTTATTTATTTATTTCAAAATTAATCATTTTTTCTCCATGCCGGGTTGCAGAAAAAAACGTTTTTTCAGGAGTGTTTTGTATTTGGAATATAATTATCTTCATCCTGAGCACTCAAAATGGAATTTGGTTTTTTTTTGGTATGCTCAATTTTTTCTGGCAAATACTACGGGTCACAATGATAGGCTATATTTTTTTTTCGACGATGACTTTAAAAATCATTGGGAATCATGTTTTAATCAATCGCTAAATCTCCGCGTAAGATCCTTAAAAAATACATGGCCACTTTATAATTGTCACCCCGTATATATATATATGTATATTTGTGTGTGTGTGTGTGTGTGTGCGTGTGTGTGTGTGTATGTGCGTGTGTGTGTGTGTGTGTGTGTGTGTGTATATGTATGTATGTATGTATTTATGTATATATAAATAAGTATTTACGCTCAGGCTCAAAGTATAATCGCAACAAACGTTGGCGCTTGGCGGGCTTTTATATTTTTGGGTTCTTTGATGATCGCAGGCGCGATTTTGTATTGTCAATCGCAGTTTACGCGCCTGGTATCAATTGGGCGTCACAAATATCATACGTACGATGAGCAGTGTCTCTTTGAAACATTGGCGACGACGAGCGACTCGACATCGTCGTCGTGCGAGGGAAAATTACCGCGGCCTCCGTGAAAATTAGCGTCGTTTCGTGTACTCTCGAGAAGAAAACGGAAATAATCGAAAAAAGAGGATAAATCGAAAAAAAAAACGAAAAAAAACGAAAAAAAAAGGAAAGAATCGAAACAACGAAAGAAAAAGTTCAACAGATCGACGAATCGAATTACGTTATTTAATTAACGCACTTTTTTACGATATTATTGTTATAATCGTAATCCAGTAATGACAATAACGATGATATTATAATTACGATTTTATAAGAAAAATAATAATGATAGTATAATTATACCTCTATAAGAATAATAATAATTTTTCAATAATAATTGCTGCGCAATCATTTCTTGGCTAGTTGTTATTATTAAATTTATTACTATTATCATTATTCAATATACAATTGAATTAAACAAGGAAAAATGACTTTTTCATCTCGTTTTATTATTGTTATTTATATTATTTCTGCTCCTTGTTCAATATTCGTCTGTTTTTTCAGTAAATATTGCAAACAATTTAGATAACTGGAAGAGATAATTGGCTGATCGAGTTGCTATTTTGCGTCGAAACCACACACCATTTTTAAGGTTATAAAAAATTGAGGACAAAAAACTTGAGGATATAATAATAATTATAATAATAATACGCTAAAAAAATGAAAAGATAAAAAAAATGTTTATACAATAAATAATATAAAGTATAGCAATAATTTTCTTTCGAATGCAATTTGGGAGTATTTTTCGAGATTAACATTAAGAATATGACAAATAAAATTTTTAAAAACAATGGTAATAATAATCTAATACCGAATTAATCGAATTTGGCTAATCAATTCGCGTGTTCAATATTATTGATGTGCATAACAGTATTTATGATTTCGTCCAAAATAAATCAATAGCAAAAAAATATATAATCCAAAAAAGTGCCGTTTGAACTGATTTTTTTTTTACTCTCGCGTCAAAATGAAAATTGTTCGAAAAAATTACTCTACTTAAAAAAAATGTCATGAATTTTTTCTCCTATTTCCTCAGTGAAAAATTGAAATTGATTCATTTGAAAATAAATAAAATCTTTAAAAAAAACACATTTTCTCGAGAAAAAATCATTTTTTTTACTCGACTTGTTTTGTCCTTTCCGCAAAACGGTTCATCCAAATGCAGAATAATTCCGAGCTGAATTTTCACGGAGCGAGATTCAGTCGCGACGCCCCCGCACGTGAGATGTTACGCGGTCGCCTTAAGGGGCTCGGGGTTCGTTCGGGGCCGAGAGTCAGGGCGAGAGAAAGAGAGAAAGATATCGACGAGAATAGGCAGGTCTGGAGCTTCGGAGGAAGAGAGATTAAACAATAGTGTGGCACGTTGGTTGAGTGGATACATACCGTCCTCGTAAGTACTGACAGTGGTAGGATAACTCGGCGGTCCGTCACCTACGCTGGTCCCTGCCTCGACCCAGATCCGATACGTCGTCCATTTTTTCAGCTCGTCCAACACGAATCTCGTGTCGTTTAGCTTGACGATCCGCGCCTCCGAGTCCGAGTGACCGTTCTCCACGACATGAAGTTTGTAGTAAATGATCTTGCCGTTGGAGCTTTCGGTCGGCGGTGGGGCCCAGGTAACCTCGATCGAGGTCGGGCTCATCGCTCGGGCGGTTACGTTTCGAGGCGGAGCCCCGGGTACTGTAGGACACTCGATTATTTACGAGAACAAAAAAAAACCGAAAAAAAACGCAACCAAAACGAACGAAACGCGCGAAGAGAGAAAAAAAATTAAAAAAAAAAAACGAAAAATAAAAAAAATGAAAAAAAAAAAATACGGGCTTCCGATGCGGCCAATGATGGTCCGTTGATTCGGAGGTTATTTTTTTTTGGGCTTGCAGTCTTCTTCGTCTTGGGACATGGAAAAGTGACTTGGGACGAGAAAAGTAAATGGAAAAATTCCTAGACACGTTTCTAGTATATTCAGAGCAGGAGTAAAATGGCGGCGTGACTTTTTTTATTTGGTGCACGTTTTCAAGGTGATTTCAAGGTCAACTAAAAAAATGGAAAATCTATATTTTCATCGCCGTATCTTGTTGTACGGGAGACAAGAAACAACAGGTAACTTTTGCCCGGAATATTTTTTCACTTGGCTATTAATTTTTTTACGAGATGTTGAGGAATCGGCTTCGATTCGGCCCGTGCGATTTCCAAGGTCGTGGTGGAAAGAAAGAAGGAGTTTTTTTCACTCGTTTACGTTTCGATCCTTGGTTCGGATCCTCTTCAGAAACTTTATTTGTTCTACAAATTTCGCGATACAAATTACATTAATTAATTATTAATATAATTTGTATTGTAATTGTATTGTAATATTAATTGTAATATTGTAATTGTAATTGTAATTGTAATATTACAATTGTAATATATTACAATTTATATTACAATTATAATTGTAATATTACAATTGTAATACAATTGTAATAATTGTAATATTACAATTGTAATATTGTAATTGTAATTGTAATTGTAATATTAATTTTTTTTCAAAATCACAGAGGACTTTGGAAATGGCGGCCTTCAGTTGCAAACATAAATCAGCAAGGTGAGGGAATAATTGATAAATTGAAAAGAGATTTTGTTCGCGGAAACTGACACGGGAATTTTGAATAGTGCCCATTGTCGAATCGTGATAAAAATAGTTCACATCCTTACGATAATGCTTGTCTGTATTTTCGTATTTATTTATTTTTATTACGCTGCGAAATCTTTTTTTCAAGTTTCACTTGCAGACCTTCCAGTAAGCGTCTCAAGTTGGGCTACTGTGAAAAAAAAATCGAGAGATGCTTGAGGCAACTCAAATTGAAGAGGAAGGTCCAACACATGGTGCAGGAGTCGCATATTGAACATAAACTTATGATTATAATGATAGAACTTTACTTAAACTGCTGGCGCAACTTTAAGGGCGCTTTTCTCGAAACGATGTTTTTCAAAACGGTGTACACGATTTCGCGACATCTAACGAACGGATTGACTTCATACTTGGTACACTTGTTCAGTGTAACAGTAGTTTCGTCTTGACCAACGTTTTTCTTCCTAGCATTATTTTTTCATCAATTATTAGTAATAATGCCATTTTTCCTCGGAAAACTGATAAAAATTCGAAATGTTTTTTTTTTTTATTGAAACAGGCTAACAAAAAAAATTTCGTCAAGTCTTGGCCAATGTGATCTATTTCGAGAGAGAAAAAAAAACATTTTTTTTGTTTCCGTTCAACCAGGTGGCTAAAATCAAGTGCACCGTTGAGCCCCTCACGTCCAAAGGTCCTTTACGAGATTGTTCATAACTTTTTCAATTATTAATATTTTTCAATGGAATTTGATACACAACTTTGTCAAAGTACATATGAATGTCGAAGCGATTTTCCAATCATCTTACTAATTCCTTCGAAATACATTTTTTTCAATAACCCTTACTTCCGGTTCGTCACATCCCTAACCCCTCAAAAATGGTTGAGGCATTTTCGTAGCTAAAATCTGCTGGAAGAAATTTGACCGAGTGAAAAAAATGAATAATCTTTGGACCTCGACGACGCAAAATTTAATTCTATTAAAAATAAACTTTTGAGAAACATTCGAAAATAATGGTCAAATAGAAAAGTTATCTGCTTTTTTACGTACAATAACATGCCGTTGTGAAAAGGTAGTTTTCCATTGGGAAAAAAAACTTTCGACCTTTAAATCACCTGGAAAACCCTTGACTAAATAAAAAAAAAAGTAATTTTGTCATTTTATTTCTCATTTAAATTTACTCGACTCGTGTCTCGGGATTTTCCCATTTCCCTTCGTTGGTCTCGAGTTATTTCGATGTCTTACGATAAACGAGACACCCTGTATAAGGTGACATATTGTTTAATATATATATATATATATATATATATATATATATATATATATCGGAATCATTCGGACGATTATTGAATGCTGATCGAGGCAACTGAAACCGAAAGATAAAAAAAAATATACATATACACATATATGTGTGTATATATGTGTAAATATATGATTATATATACAGACGGGTGCGGAAGCCCGTTACTCTTTTTCCATTTTTTTGTCTTTTTTCGAAAATATTCCCGTCTCTTTCTCGTAAAAATAATAAAATAATAAATCGGCTATATAATGAAAAAAAGATTTTGTAAATAAAAAAATTAATAAAAAGAAATGAAAATAAAGTTTTTTCAAGCCGTATAATTTGCTCAACCGATACGATTGTCACCGTCGGTACGCGACAAAACGCGCAGTCAGAATGCAAAGAAAGAAAAAAAAACGAAAAATAAAATAGAGTTATTATCGTCGGCTGGTTCGAACGGGTGCGATATGTGGTGCGACGATAAACGACGTCGCTTCGCACCGAGGTACAGCAAAAAAATACGGACATTAGAAGAAGATGAAAATAAAAATCGAAAAAAAAAAAAAAACGAAAATAAAACAACGAAAAATGACGAGAAAAAAGTGAAAGAAGTCGATAGAAGAACTATGTAACGATCAAGATATTATATCGAAGAATAAATATTATAAAAGAGAGAGAGAGGTGCTCAAAATGCCCACATATATCGACGATGCAGTGCTTAGTGCAATTTGTACGTGTCATATTTACGCGTATACGTACACACGCGCGCACACACACACACATCATACACACACGTATACACGCGCGTGAAAAAAAAATTATATATAATGTACGTGTGTGTATGCAAATTTCAATTAATATACACGTGTGCGTGTGTGTGCGTTTGTCTGGATCTGTATATACGTAGATATTTTATATGTGGATATATAATATATATATTGGCATCCAAAAAAAAAAGAAACGAAAACGATTTTTCGTTTCAAAGCATGCAGCCATTCTCACTCTCCCCATACACTTCTTGTTACGTCACGAACTCTTTTTTTTTTTTCGTTCGGATCGGCCTCCCTCGATCTCCGCGACGACGACCTTCCTCAACGCCTCGAGGGGTCGGAAAAGCTCGCTGTCGATGCTCTCGAACGCGGGGGAAAAAAAAATTCGACAAAAACAAAAGTCGCGGGGAATTTTTGTTTTTTTTTTGTCACTTTGTTTCTCAGGGTACGAGAAATTACCAGGGGGCGCTCAGAGCTCAGCCTCGTTTAGCTTAGTTCTACTCTGGCTGCGGGATTTATTCTAGCGCTACGCGACAACTCGCGCCCCCTTTCGCTCGTCGCTGGTCCCTCAGGGGACCATTTAATTTTTTTTATACCATTTTTGTATTAGTTCGATTTCTGTATACCAATTTTGTATATGCCTTACCTGCCGTTGCCCCTGAGGGGAATTTTTTAATTTTTCGTAAATATATATATATATATATATATATATATATATATATATATATATATATATATTACGAAAAAGTAAATCGTTTCGACATATGTGTGTCTCTGTTTGCCTCGTGTAAGAGTGAATTTTTGATTTTGTGTTAAAAAATATTTCTTCAATATTTTTCGGAATTTTTTGTTTGTTTTTTTTTTTTTTTTCGTTTTATTTGTCCTGTTACTCGTGTGTACTTCGCTTACCGTACTGCTTGGTCCGAACCGGATACGGTATCGTCGTGGCGCCCTCGCCCCTCTGACTCCGCGCCGCGAGCCACACGTAGTACAGGGTGTTCGGATACAGCGCCGTAAGGGTGTAGTTCTCCGTCACGGGAATCCTGCGATGATGCTTCTCCTGCGGTTGTCGGGCGTAACAAAAATCCGCATGAGAATACGTGGAAAATAAATATAACGGGCTGTCCCTCTTATCTCTACGGCCCGAAATAACTCGGTAATTATCAACGTCGCAAAAAAATGTTCCAGACAAAAGTTGTACGGTGTGAAGGGGGCCGTCAAATGCGAGGAATTTTTTTTTATTTCGCTGGAGGCGCTGACGCACAGCGAAGGTCACCTTCACTTTTTTAAATGGAATGGTACACTATTTTTCAACCATCTTGTGGAGCACCACAAGCCGCATAAAAAACATTGGGGGTCAAAGTCGTTCAAGGTCATTCAAGGGTCAAGGTCAATGTAAATATCTCGGATCACTACCAAGTATTTGGTAGTGATCCGAGATATTTCGATTTGTGTGTCATTTTAATAGGTGACCTTGAATGACCTTGAACGGTTTTGACCCCCTAATGAAAAAAAGTGTACCATTCTATTTAAAAAAGTGGAGGTGACCTTCACTTCAACGCCTCCGCCGAAAAAAAAAAATTGTTCGCATTTGATGGCCTCCTTCACACCGTACAACTTTTGTCTGGAACATTTTTTGGTGACGTCGATAATTACCGAGTTATTTCGGGTGGCAGACATAAAAGGGACACTCTGTATATAGTAAGTGTGCGTATTTATTTATTTATTCATTTATTTGTATGTACATTAAGGCGTTAGGCCACAGCAACGGGTATAAAATCATGTGCGAATTTAACAATTTTTTTTTTCGCATGAAAAAGTGATTCTTTCATAACATTAATTACACATCTATTTAGTATGAATATCAAGCTGTTAGCAAATATATATATATATATATATATATATATATATATATATATATATATATATATATATATATTTTTCGATGTACAAAATGGTCAACTACTAATATGTTCTTTTATCTTTTTTTAGGCGCCCCGCGGCGTGACATTAAGGATTCACAATTTTTTACCTACAACAAAAAACAAAAATTCTCGTCAATCTACATTAGAATACCTAGAGAAGTACGTACGGAATTTAAAAAAATTATTCATTTATTTATTCAGGAGTAGATATGATGACCATAAGCGTAATTCAAATGACTAATGGTGGGTAACTAGATATTTCGGTTGTTGCCATGAACGCGAGGATAATTACAGTTATTCATAGGAAATTATTATTATTATTATTATTAAATAAGGTATTAGTGATAATAAATATAACTATAATAAAAAATAATAGTACTAATAACACTACTATTGTTCACGGTTATGCGTGTATTCATCACAGCTACTTTTCCGGTAGTTTGTAGGGGTCTGCGTAAGCTTGAAATTTGAAGAAATACGATTTTTTCCATTGCGTAACTTTGTTGCCTAAGGCCTTCAGTTAAATTTGCAACAAAGATTTCGTAAAAATTGAAAAAATTGACCGAGTTATGACAATTTTTGTGAAGGCTCAGCCGATTGCGCTACGGCGACCCGCACTGCTGAGATCAACCCTTTTCTTATGCCTTTTTTTCTCTATTTTCTCAATTTTTTTTTTCTCATTTATCTCAATATCTTTTCGGCCGATTCACTTTAAATTTGGACATTTTCTATCGTACGGCCAGATGATGTTTCTAATATGTTTATCCATTTGTTAATAACAAATGACTAAAGTTGTTTTCTCGTCGAAAATCGAAATTCACTACAGCTTGGCATTATCATAATTTCCAAAATTTCAATAAAGTATTTTATCAGAAGCTTTGTCATTGTACTAAAAGTACATTTTTTATTTTGTCATTCCAGATGAGCCTAGTTGCCAGAAGCACCTACACCGATCGGCCATGCACCAACGGCGGCCCTTTGTTTAAATAATAATCACCACATTGTTTACCAACATTTTTCAATGAAAAAAAAAAACTGAAGTTTGCCAAGACTATGTTTAAAGTGCGTGTAAAATCCGGACCTCGTCATTCCAATGGTCGGGGTAGAAAAAAATCAGGAAAATCAACCTGCTTTTTGGGCCCAACGCTCACGCAGACCCGTTAGGGAAAATGATTTACGCTCGGAAAACTTAATTAAAGCGAATACGGATCAACGCGCAACTAAAGTAACGAGTGTACAAAAAAAAGAGCAAAAAAATCGCAAGCTACTATTAACGTACGGTCGTGAATTCTCGAACCGTTTGGAGTTAGGAGTCAAAGGAGAGTCACGAGTGAAGCGAGAAAGAGGAGTGCGTTGGCGTGGTTGGGAAAGGAGAGAAAGGAGGGCAGATGAAAGAGCGTACCTTGGCATAAGTGTCGTTCCAGTAGAGCTCGTAGCTGAGAATATTTTCAGCGCTATGAGCAGGCTTGCTCCATTGGAGCGTGACCTCGGTCTCCCCGATATCGACGGCCGAAAGATTTTCCGGCTGGCTCGGTACGCCCTGCTGCGTCTTTACTTGCACCGGCGGGCTGAGGGGGCCCGGCCCGACGCTGGTCAGCGCCTGGACCCGAATCGTGTATATCGTGTGGGGCGTTAAATCCATCACCGTCGTCAGCTTGTTGTTGTCGACCATTTGCGACTGCCACGAGGCCATCGCTTGATTCGGATCGGTCGTGTAGTAAACTTTGTAGCCCTGTTTGCGGCAAACGCGAATTGTGGGAGAATATTGAACGTGAATTGTAATGGAAGGATAGTGATTTTTCGAAAGCGTAGAATTATAGTGCCTTTATAATTCTCTGGCTCCCCACTTACATCGCAGGAAAAAATGTTTCAGACAAAAGTTTCATAGTTTAAAGGTACAAAAATAATGGTGGTAGACGATTCTCATTTGGCGGCAATTTTCAAGGTTATTTCGAGGTCAACTTTGGTTTTTTTGAAGGGGAACTGATATTTTTTTTTGGTTTCATTTTTAGCGTGACCAAGTACGTAACTTTTGTTCGAAACTTCTTTTTGTTTGACCTCAATTTTCGAAGATATTCTCGAAATTTTGTGCCGATTCGTCGGACGTCCGCTGGGTTGAATTTTCGAAATAAAATATCTTGAAAAATCGAAGTCAAACGGGAAAATATTTCAGTCAAAAGTTTCATGGTTTGAAAGAATGAAAATAACGGTGGTGGACGATTCTCATTTGGTGGCAATTTCCAAGGTTATTTCGAGGTCAACTTTGGTTTTTTTTAATAGGAACTGATTTTTTTTTATTGGTATCATTTTGTAGCGTGACAAAGTACGTAACTTTTATATGAAGCTTCTTTGTGTTTGACCTTAATTTTCGAAGATATTCTTGAATTTTTGTGCCGTTTTGTTGGGCGTCGGCTGGGTTGAATTTTCGAAATAAAATATCTTGAAAAATCGAAGTCAAACGGGAAAATATTTCAGGCAAAAGTTTCCTGGTTTGAATGAATGAAATTAACGGTGGTGGACGATTCTCATTTGGTGGCAATTTTCAAGGTTATTTCGAGGTTAACTTTGTCTTTTTAAAAATAGGAACTGATATTTTTTTTGTATCATTTTTAGCGTAACAAAGTACGTAACTTTTGTCTGAAAATTCTTTTTGTTTGACCTCAATTTTCGAAGATATTCTTGAATTTTGTGCCGATTTGTCGGGCGTCGGCTGGGTTGAATTTTTGAAATAAAATATCTTGGAAAATCGAAGTCAAACGGAAAAATGTTTCAGACAAAAGTTTTATGGTTTGAAGGAACAAAAATAGTGGTGGTGGACGATTCTCATTCGGTAGCAATTCTCAAGGTTACTTCAAGGTCAGCTTTGGTTTTTAGAATTGAAACTGATTTTTTTTTTCGGTATCGTTTTTAGCGTAACAAAATACGTAATATTCGTTTCAAACTTCTTTTTGTTTGACCTCAATTTTTTAAGATATTCTTGAAATTTTGTGCCGATTTGTCGAGCGTTGGCTGGGTTGAATTTTAGAAATAAAATATCTTGGAAAATCGAAGTCAAACGGAGAAAGGTTTCAGACAAAAGTTTTATGGTTTGAAGGAACAAAAATAGTGGTGATGGACGATTCTCATGTGGTGGCAATTTATAAGGTTATTTTAAGGTCAACTTTGGTTTTTTAAAATAGGCACTGACATTTTTTCGGTATCATTTTTAGCCTAACAAAACACGTGACTTTCGTCTGAAACTTCTTTATGTTTGACATCAACTTTTGAAGATATTTTGGAAATTTTGTACCGATTCGTTGAGTGTTGGCTTGGCTGAATGTCCGAAATATCTGGAAAAATTGAAGTCAAACGAAAAAATGTTACTGACAAAAGTTTTATGATTTTAAAGAAGAAAAATGATGGTACTAGATATCTTTCACTTGGTGGCACTTTTCGAGGTTATTTCAAGGTTAACGTTAGGTTTTTGAATAGAAATCAATATTTCTTTTCCCGGAATCACTTTGAGCGTGGAAAGATACGTAACTTTTGTATGAAACTTTTTTTCGTTTGACCTCAACTTTCGAAGATATTCTTAGCATTTTGCGAAGACTCGTTGGGTGTCTACTTGGTTGGATTTTCGAATAATCTTGAAAAATTGAAGTCAAACGATAAAAAGTTTCAGACAAAGGTTACCGATTTTTTTACGCAAAAAATAATTATGATATAAAAAACACTGGTTCCTGATTGTAAAACTAAAGTGGACCTAAAATAACCTTGCAAATTGCCACCAAATTTTTACCCAACACCACAATTTTTCTTCCATAAGACTATGGAAACTTTTGTTTAAAGCATTTTTTCATAAAATGCAACTCTTTCAGGATATTTCGTCGTGCGAACTCAAATCGCACACTCTGTATATGCGTAATCGATATTAATTTCCGACAAAATTCAATTCTCCCTCTTTTATTCATATTCCATCGGGCACACTTTTCATAGCGGTTTGAACGAAAATATAAAGAAAAAAAATTGAAAAACCATTGAGGGAGTCACAAAAAAAGCAAACCCGAGAACAAAATACCGCGGGTACTTTACACCCCGATGTGACGTCCTGCGATAAGAACTTAGTTTTTGTTTTGTTTTTTTGTTGTTTTTTTAAAGAAGAAAATGACCATCGATCCTTACCGTGACCTGACCATTCGGCGTTTCCGGTTCGCCCCACTGTATGACCATCGTGTTCGCGCTCAGAGGTCGTACCTGAACGTTGCGTGGTGCCGAACCCGGTTCTACAATGCAAACAGGCACAATCCAAACTTTAGTCTCTCTCTCTCCCTCTTGTTCGTTCGCAGCGTACTTCTCGTGAACATTTTTTGGCGTACGAAATCCTACCTTCAACGAGGAGAAAAAAACGTACGAGGAAAAAAAAAGTTTCCTCCTATCGCGATCAGGGAATTGATTAAAAAAATATATTTCTCTGTCCTTTAATCATCATTGCGAATGATCGAAAATTTCTGACGATCAACTGTTCGAACAAATGTCACGGCTGGTTTATCGAATTGTTTTTTAGTTGTTTTTTTTTTTCAACTAAAAACTTTTTTTTCTCCTCCATTGCTAGTGTACGTGTACGTGGGTGGCACCGCGTGTGTTTGTTGAGTATGCAGCGGCCAAAATTACAACGACATATTCATGCTCGTAACACGATAGCGACGACGAAATTTACGCGGGGCCCCGATAACAATGCTAATGCATATCGTAATGACGCCGCTGGGCGTCAATCGTCGCCGCTCAACGCGGCCGCAAATATGCGCTTTTATAAATTATTATAAGTGCATCCTATAAAGCGCGTGCTATCGTAGGAATTTATATATATATATATATATATATATATATATATATATATATATATATATATATATATGTAGCCCTCGTAAGTATGAGCGATGATGAGAATATAAATTCGCTAAAAAATTATTTCGCGCCGGGAATCGAAAAATCGTGAAAAAAATTTCGAAATAAATCAAGTGAATCAATAATCGGGCCAAATTACTGACGGTAATTACTAAATAAAAAATGGAAAATTCAAAGTACAAATATAAAATATCTCAAATTAAAAATGTTGAGAGACATTAAAACATTAAATACTTCAAGTATTTAATGTTTAAATAATGCTTAAATAATGCTTAAATTAAATATTCTCAAAGAATATGTATCCATATCTGTAGCTCTCGTGAATGTCAGCGATGATGAGAATATAAATCTGATAAAAACTTATTTCGTGCCAGGATGCGAAAAATCGTGAAAAAATTCTGAAAAATGTAAATAAATAGATAAATAATAAAATGAAAAGAATTTTCAAAGATGGAAAATACAAAGTCGAAATAGGAAATCACTGAAATTGAAAATATTAAAAGACGCTAGAAAAATTAAATACTTTGAGCTTAAATAAAATAATCCCATGAAATACATATGTATATATGTAACTTTCGTAAATATCCGCTAGGTTGAGGAGATAAATTCAATGAAAATGAATTGCGTGCTAACGCGAAAAATGGGGGAAAAATATTATAAAATAAACAAATTCGGAAAATTGATGGAAATGATAAAGTTTGGAAAAAAATTAAGAAGTAGAATGAAGGTAGTTAAAACATACTCAAATTGAAAATATGGCGGGACGTTAAGAATATTAAAAAAATTGATCGCGAATTGAATAATTCGATAAAATAATCGATAAAGAAAATAATCGATAAAGAATTGATTCATCGCGTTTTCCGAATGTATTTTTTTTTCCAAATGCAAATTGTATTTTCCGAATGCTCGCGAAATTTTTTTTCCTTTCGCACCGTATAATTCCCGTATTTTCTTTCATTCCTGATGACTTTCCTCGTTTCTTTTTTTTCGATTTTTTGTTTTTCTCTTTTTCTTTCCGATCGGTTTTTTTTCTCTTTTTCTTGCCGATTTTTTTCGTTCGCATTTCATTTTTTCTTCCGAGCTTTATTTAGCGCCCGTGTTTGCGGAACTGCCTGCTCAACGACCTGAAAAAAAAATCTCGCGTGCAATATGGAAACTTGTACGTGTACGCGCGCACGAGATTCGTGACTTTTAATCCATTCATGAAAATGCGGAGTGTGGGCCCGGTTTTTGTTTTATTTTTATTACCTTCTTTTTTTCGCTTTCTCGTTTCCCTATCGAAAGAAAATTCGCGGAAAAATTTGACGAGCGCTTGGAAAGTGAAGGAATTTTTTTTCTGCTCATGTTTGGCATTTTCCGCGGACGGAATACGAATTTTTTTAAATTTTCGTTGTATTGATTTATCGTCGGGCAGTTTTTTATTTTATAGAATTATTTTTGTAATTATTGAATATTCGATGCTACCGAAGTGGAATAAAATGTTCTTCTTTAACGACAGCTCATCACGTTTTTTGTCGCACGATGCAGCCTCAATGCCATTATCGGTGTAATTAATAAATAAAAAATATTTATTAATTTGGGAAAAAAATAGGCAATAACGGTAGATCGATTGGGAATTTGGATTAAAAAATATTTTTTTATATTTAATGTAATTTTTCTCAAATTATACATATTCAGGAAAATGTAAAAAAGAAATCATATGAAGATAATGGAAATTGCCGAACTTACAGACGATTCAGTGAGCGCAGGTAGCGGAACTATTTATGTTTACCAAAACTTCCCCTCGTTCTTTTCTCGAAACAACTTTTTTTTACCCGGCCAGAATCATTACCCTAGTTATAATCGTCCGATTTTCAATTTCAAAAAACCGAAAGTTCCGTCATTGCAGTAGCTATTGCTGTACGTAGCCGTTTTTTTTGTTTGAAATTTAGTATTTTTGAAGCCCCCGACTATAAGTAAAGATTTCGGCAAAATTACCCGTTTTTTCGAACACCCGGCAATGCGTGACATTTTTTTTCTCGAAAAACATCTACCTACAACGAGATCTAAAATTGTATAGATTATATGACTTTGTTATTTTTATTTTTCAGACCAACCATTGTCAAATTATCGATCCGGCCGTTGGACAAAATTTTTTATTCGAAAGCTCAATAAAGTTGTTAATTTTTATTTTTCTTAAAATAAAAATTTACACGAAATAACTTCAATGTATGCTTAATAATATAATATGTGGGTGTGATAATAATAACATACCTCTTTTCCAAATCCCAAATAAATAATATAGTATACAAAAGAGATCGAAAAAAACGTTTTTTTTCGGCCCGCCACAGTAGTGTGCTCCTTTGAATAAATATTATGTATATATTCAAATATATTTGACTATTTTGCTTTTTCTCCATAGATTGAGTAAAACGGTTTTTATAGTACTCTAAATATAGTTATAAATTAATTTACTCAAAAGCACTTTATAAAACGCCATTATTCAGTGTGCGTTAAAAAAAAGGAAAATAAAGAATTTGATATATTAAATATAAAATATATTTAATATATTACATTTTATATATTAAATATAATTCAAATATATAAAAAATATGTACAAATCTAAAATAAACTTTTTAACAAATTGGAATTTGCCAATCCGCCTATCGTTATTCTCAAACTGCACATCTGCATACACTATACGACGAATATCTACGACAACACACAACTATACACTTTACTATACGCTGAAAAAAAAAATAACAAAAGAAAGTCCAGTATCAAGTTTGCTAACACGACTACGGAAAATCACTATGGGGCCCTCATCCTGCAATTTACACAAGCGTATCGATATAAATCGAACGTTGTAAGAAACTAAAGGTAAATCGAGCCCAATAGTTCGTCAACGTTATTGTTCGTCAAGTGATGTCGCGTAGAGCGATTGGCTACGAGTGCATGTAAAAAAAAAGAAACGAAAAATTCGACAAAAAAGGAGTGCACTCAACGACACTACGATAAACTACCTACTTTGATGCGTCAATCTTTCGTAAGTATAAATGTATTTGGACTTACTGGAACCTCCGTTCGTTGATTCCGCTATGGGGAAACAATTTTGATATTATTATCGAGTCTCATGTCACTCCGATCGAGAGAGTGAAAGAGAGAGAAAAAAAACCACGAAAATATATTTAATATTCATACACGTATAAACTACTGGTGAACAATACTGGTGCTTTGCGCAAACTTTTTTCTTCATGGAAATGCACATACACATATATATTTCCTATGTGTATATATGGGAAAAATAATATATGATGTAGTATATTATATATTTTTCTATTGTGTGTATACAGGGTGTCCCTCTTATCTCCGCCACCCGAAATAATTCGGTAATTATCGACGTCACGAAAAAATGTTCCACACAAAAGTTGTACGGTGTTAGGGGACCATAAAAAGCGACCAATTTTTTTTATTTCGGTGGGGGTGCTGACGCACAGTGAAGGTCACCTCCACTTTTTTTAATGGAATGGTACATTTTTTTCAACCATCTTGTGGAGCACCTTAAGCCGCATAAAATACATTAGGGGGTCAAAGTCGTTCAAGGTCATTCGGGGTCAGTATCGATGATATAAATCTAAATATCTCGCATCACTATCGAATATTTGATAGTGATTTGAGATATTTAGATTTGTATTTCATTTTAATAGGTGACCTTGAATGACCTTGAACGACTTTGACCCTCTAATGTTTTTTATGCGGCTTGAGGTGCTCCACAAAATGGTGGGAAAAAAAGTACCAATCCATTTTTAAAAGTGAAGGTGACCTTCACTGTGCGTCAACGCTTCCACCGAGATAAAAAAAATGGTCGCATTTTTTGGTCCCCTTCACACCGTACAAATTTTGTCTGGACATTTTTTTGCGACGTCGATAATTACCGAGTTATTTCGGGTGGCAGAGATAAGAGGGACACCCTGTATACATTTATACAGGGTGACAATTATCAGGTGGCTGTCTGTTTTTGAAGGTCCTGCGCGAAGATTTTGCGGCTGAAAAAAATATGATTGTGAATAGATTTTTAAATGCTCTCCGAAAAAGAATATAGCGTATTTTTGTGAAAAGTCGTGTTTGCCAGAAAAAAATCGAGCTGTCTGGAAAACAAATCAAAATTCCATTTTGAGCACAGCAGCATAAAGATAATTACATTTCGAATACGAAAAACTTCTGAAAAACTTCTTTCGTATATCCTCATATGGAGAAAAAATAATCAAAGCCGTATTTTTAAGTGGATAAATAGAATCTAATTTCACTGAAGAAAATGTTTTTCGAAAGTATTTTTTTTCACGATTTCCAATTTCTTTCTGGCAAAAACTACTCATCACAAAAATATGCTACATTTTTTGTTCAAAGAGAACTTGGAAACCAAGTAAATGTTATATTTTTCTCGGTCGCAAATTTCCGGGCCAGACCCTTAAAAACACATGGACACCTTATAATTGTCACCGTGTATATATATCATTACACACATTGATATATCGTACGTATGACATATATTATATATTAACTATTACATGTAAAATATATATTAGGGTAGCCCAAATTTGAGCTCTATTTTTTTCCTTTTTCTCACCATCCAATTATCTTCTTTAAAGAAAAAAAAATTGTCGCGAAATCTGCGAGCGGTCAAAAAATATTTAGAGGTTGTTCGAGCCTCCCAAAAATTCAATTTTTTATTTAAAAAACGTTTTTGTTTCGCTCACGTCCCACCCATGAATTTTACGCTCTACAATTTTTAAATTAACCTCGCGAACGCTCTAGCCGGTCAATGAATATTCAGTGGTCGCTCAAGAGCTTCGAAATTTCCAATTTAGGCCATTTTTTTTACTCATCTCACTCATAAATTTGACGCTCTGTAAAATTTTCAAAATAATTCCTCGTTTGTCGTCAGAAACAGATTTTTCAAATTTACCTCACACTACTAACCCAAGAATTATAATCTTTGTTCTCCTAAAATAATTATTTAAAGCTCTTGTCCAAAAACAAAATTAAAGGTCCCCCGTTTTCGGGTTAGAAGTGTGAGGTAAATTTAAAAAATTCGTTTCTAATGACAAAAAGGATAAATTGTTTTGAAATTTTTGCAGTGTTAAATTTAGGAGTGAAAAAAGAAAAAAAATCGCCACAATTGGACATTTCGAAGCTCTTGAGCGACCACCAAATATTCATTGACCGGCTAGAGCTTTCGTGAGCTTAATTTAAAAATTTAAAAATGTAAAATTGATGGGTGAGAACCGGACAAAAAAAATCGATTTTTTAATGAAAACTTGAATTTTTTTCTTGAAACTTGAATTTGAAAATATTTAGAGGTTGCTTGAGCGACCTCTAAATATTTTTTGACGGCTGGCAGCTTTCGCGACAATTTTTTATCTTCTTTAGAGTCGATGATTGGAAGATGAGAAAAAGGAAAAAAATAGAGCTGAAATTTGTACCACCCTAATATATATATATATATATATATATATATATATATATATATATATATATATATATATATATATATATACACATATATATATATACATATATATAGTAAATTAGTACGTGAACGGAGAACGAATGACGTCTGTGAGTGTCTGTGCGACGACTGGAGAACGAAAAAGAAACAAACAACAAAAGAAACGGTGCGTTCGGTGATACAAGACGAGATACCGCGATATACTCGTGTCCTCCCGCACGAGAGAGATGCATACACGCGCGTGTCAACATATATACGTATGCACACAAATCGGTGGGGGGGGGGGGGGGGGTGCGTTGGAAAAAAGTTGCCGCGAAAAATCGCAATCGTGGATCAGGGAGGATTTCAAAAATACAATTCGTCGAGTGGAAAACCCGTGGACAGGAAGTAGATGTGTCTTCTTGCAATTGGAACGGTATGAAGGGAGTGAGGACGAGAGGTGTGCAAACATGCATGAGAGTGAGTGAGGGACAGAGAGATAAAGAGAGGACAAGTGACAAGGGACGACATTATCCGTGTAAAAATACGTTCTTCGTTTTTTCATTTTCTTTTTGCGTTTTTTTTTCTTCAATTTTTTCATTTCCACTTACATGTGACAAACGTGTCCAAGACGGACAGCATGAAAAAAAACAAGTAGAAAATTTTCCTCAAAAACTGCTGCAAAAAATGGGCGCCCTGCGAAGGATGCGGGGCTCGCGAAAAAATGTATTCGAACGGTCAAAAATTCGCGAGTTTCGCGCTATTCTCCGGGCAATCGAACGATCGCGTCGGACGATTTTCGATGATTTTTCCAGGGTGGCGTACGGTGTACGAATGAGGCACAATATGCATGTATGTATAACTATTTTATATATGTATGTGTAATTTCGAAATTGTAAAATGCGAATAAAATTGTAAAGCAGGAAGTGTCGATAAGATGAGTAATATGTGGCTTTGTACAGGGTTCACCTTTTATGTTGGCACGAGGCAATATTTCCGGAGAAGTGGGTTTTGGAAAAAAATGTTCCGGACAAAAGTTTCATGGTTTTATGGAAGAATAATTATGGTGACGGATATTTTTAGTTTGCTGGCTATTTCCAAGGTTATTGCAAGGTGAACTTTAGTTTTTCAAATGGGAACTAATATTTTTTATTTCAGCATCATTGTTCGCCAAACAAAATACGTAACTTTTGTTTAAAACTTTTTTATGTTTGACTTCAATTTTCGAAGATATTTTCAATATTACATACTGATTTTTTGGATGTCTACTTGGTTGAATTTTTCAAATATCTTCAAAAATTTAAGTCAAACGGGAAAACATTTTAGACAAAAGTTTGATGGTTTTGAGAAACAAAAATAATGCTGTTGGATATTTTTTATTTGGTGGCTATTTTCAAGGTTATTTCAAGGTCAACTTCAGTTTTTCAAATGGGAATCAATATTTTTTATTTCAGCATCATTTTAAGCCTAACAAAATACGTAACTTTGGTCTGAAACTTTTTTTAGTTTGACATCAATTTTTGAAGATATTTGTAATATATTATACTGATTCTTTGGGTGTCTACTTATTTGAATTTTCCAAATATCTTAAAAAATGTAAGTAAAACGAAAAAATGTTTCAGACAAAAGTTTGATGGCTTTAAGAAACAAAAATGATGCTGTTGGATATTTTTCATTTAGTGGCTATTTTCAAGGTTATTTCTAGGTCAACTTCAGTTTTTCAAATGGGAATTAATATTTTTCATTTCAGCATCATTTTTCGCCTAACAAAATACGCAACTTTTGTCTAAAACTTTTTCATGTTTGACTTAAATTTTCGAAGATATTTTTCATATTTCATACTGATTTTTTGGACGTCTACTTGGTTGAATTTTTGAAACATCTTAAAAAATGTAAGTAAGACGGAAAAATGTTTCAGATAAAAGTTTGATGGTTTTGAGAAACAAAAATGATGCTGTTGGATATTTTTTATTTAGTGGCTATTTTTAAGGTTATTTCAAGGTCAACTTCAGTTTTTCAAATGGGAACCAATATTTTTTATTTCAGGATCATTTTTCGCCTAACAAAATATGCAACTTTTGTCTAAAACTTTTCCAGGTTTAACTTTAATTTTCGAAGATATTTTTAATATTTCATACTGATTTTTTGGATGTCTACTTGGTTGAATTTTTGAAACATCTTCAAAAATTAAGTCAAACAGAAAAATGTTTTAGACGAAAGATTGATGGTTTTGAGAGACAAAAATGATGCTGTTGGATATTTTTTATTTGGTGGCTATTTTCAAGGTTAACTTCAGTTTTTAAAATGGGAGCCAATATTTTTATTTCAGCATAATTTTAAGCCTAACAAAATACGTAACTTTTGTCTGAAACTTTTTTTAGTTTGACATCGATTTTTGAAGATATTTGTAATATATTATACTGATTCTTTGGATGTCTCCTTAATTGAATTTTCCAAATATCTTAAAAAATGTAAGTAAAACGGAAAAATGTTTCAGACAAAAGTTTGATGGTTTTAAGAAACAAAAATGATGCTGTTGGATATTTTTTATTTAGTAGCTATTTTCAAGGTTATTTCAAGGTTAACTTCAGTTTTTCAAATGGAAACCAATATTTTTTATTTCAGCATCATTTTTCGCCTCAAAAAATACGCAACTTTTGTCTAAAACTTTTTCATGTTTGACTTAAATTTTCGAAGATATTTTTAATATTTCATACTGATTTTTTGGACGTCTACTTGGTTGAATTTTTGAAACATCTTAAAAAATGTAAGTAAGACGGAAAAATGTTTCAGATAAAAGTTTGATGGTTTTGAGAAACAAAAATGATGCTGTTGGATATTTTTTATTTAGTGGCTATTTTTAAGGTTATTTCAAGGTCAACTTCAGTTTTTCAAATGGGAACCAATATTTTTTATTTCAGGATCATTTTTCGCCTAACAAAATATGCAACTTTTGTCTAAAACTTTTCCAGGTTTAACTTTAATTTTCGAAGATATTTTTAATATTTCATACTGATTTTTTGGATGTCTACTTGGTTGAATTTTTGAAACATCTTCAAAAATTAAGTCAAACAGAAAAATGTTTTAGACGAAAGATTGATGGTTTTGAGAGACAAAAATGATGCTGTTGGATATTTTTTATTTGGTGGCTATTTTCAAGGTTAACTTCAGTTTTTAAAATGGGAGCCAATATTTTTATTTCAGCATAATTTTAAGCCTAACAAAATACGTAACTTTTGTCTGAAACTTTTTTTAGTTTGACATCGATTTTTGAAGATATTTGTAATATATTATACTGATTCTTTGGATGTCTCCTTAATTGAATTTTCCAAATATCTTAAAAAATGTAAGTAAAACGGAAAAATGTTTCAGACAAAAGTTTGATGGTTTTAAGAAACAAAAATGATGCTGTTGGATATTTTTATTTAGTAGCTATTTTCAAGGTTATTTCAAGGTTAACTTCAGTTTTTCAAATGGAAACCAATATTTTTTATTTCAGCATCATTTTTCGCCTAACAAAATACGTAACTTTTGTCTAGAACTCGTTTTTGTTTGACATCAATTTTTGAAGATATTTGTAATGTATTGTACTGATTCTTTGGATGTCTACCTGGTTGAATTTTCCAAATATCTTCAAAAATTTGACTCAAACGGATAAATGTTGTAGACAAAAGTTTGATGGTGTCAAGAAACAAAAATGATGTTGTCGGATATTTTTCATTTAGCGGCTATTTTCAAGGTTATTTCAAGGTCAACTTCAGTTTTTTAAAGGGGAACCAATATTTTTTATTTCAGCATCATTTTTCGCCTAGCAGAGTATGTAACTTTCGTTCGGAACTTTTTTTCATTTGACTTCAATTTTTAACGGTATTCTAAATATACTGTACCGATTTTTCGTGTGATTAAGTGGTCGAATTTTCCAAGCATCTTTCAAAAATTGAGTCAGGCGGAAAAAAGTTTTAGACAAAAGTTACCTGTTTTATTACGGGAAAATTGATTCTAGCATGAAAAATATGAGTCCTCATTTGAAAAACGAGACGTGACCTTAAAATAACCTTCGAAAATTGGCACCGAATTAAAAAAAAAAACACTATAGTTTTTGTCCCTTAAAACTATAAAACTTTTGTTCGAAACATTTTTTCCCAAAATACATTCCACCAGGATATTTCGTTGTGCCGACTCGAAAGGTACACCCTGTATATGTGATAGAAAAATATGCATACGAGGATCTACACGTTATCATTTCGAATTGATACGTTCTAAGTTTTCATTTTTTCCCTCCACACAATATAATAAATTGCCATATAAAAGAGAAGAAAGGCGATTAAAAGACGAAGATGAAAAAAGATTAATGACGTCGAAAGTAGAAAGAGTGATAGAGACGTGTTAATACTGACTGGTTTCGCCGGTAGTTACGATGACTGGGAGACTCGGAGGTCCACGTCCTATAGCGTTCACCGCGGTCACGTACATCTCGTACTCGGTATAAGGACTGAGCGTTCTTACGTAGTAGTACTTGGTCGTTATGCCCGATATTTCGGTGAGTGCCTGATTCGCTTGTTTCGGTTTGTACTGTATCACGTAATATTGTACCTCGTCGGAGCCCTTGTACGACCACGTGAGCTTGAACGCGGTTGCCGTTATTTCGGAGACCTGTATGTTTTCAGGTGCGAGGGGAAGGGCTGAAATAATTCGAATATACATACATATACGTGTTCGTGCATGTGCGTGATTAAAAAAAAAATTTAGCAAAAAGAGGGCTGAAATGTAACCCCAAAGTTCGGAAACTTTTTTTTCTGCGTAGGACATATATCATTATTTTTTATAAAACTGAAATAGATATAAAATATTTTTTTATCCTGGACATATATGTAGTTTTCGTGTATATATATATATATATAAACAAAAAAGTGCCGTAAAGAGTAACAAAAATTCGGAAACGTTTTTTCTCACTTAGAAGATAGAAAAATGTTCAAATAAAAAAACTGAAGTTTTTTTACACAATATACATATATGTAATTTTTATTTATATGAATGAAGTAAAAACCAAAAGAGAAAAGCTCGATGTAACATATTAATTTTTTTTCATAATGAATGAAAAGTAAAACAATTTTCTTTGTGAAATCGATATAAATATATTCACACATATACATATATATTTTCTTCATTAAAAAAATAGTAATAGAATTTGAAAAAAATGGCCATTTATCTTTCTCTCAATTGATATTAACTTTCCTATTAATTCTTTTTATTTTTTATTCGTTACCGAGATGTCTTCATTTTTTGTAACAAATAAAGAATAAAAAGAATTTTCCGTATGAAATTCATCTATTTATATATAAAGTTCAAAAGAAAACATCTTCATTTTTTTCTTCCAGTTTCTTTTCTTTTTTATTTGTTATAAAAAATCCCTCCTTTTTTTCAAGGAATTCAAAAACGAAAACAACTTTCCGTGCGAAACCAAAATATATGTATATAAATATGAGAAAAATAAAAAAGAAGTAAAAATTCGACAAATCTCCTTAACGAACAAACCATAGAAACCGATTTTTTTCTCACGAAAAAAAATTCAACGATATTTTTTTCAGCACGAAAATACATATAGCAAGAGGGTCCAAAACAAATGAAAATCGGCAAAAAATAGGCAAGAATAATTTCGATTTCGTCTTGAACTCACACTGGACCTTGACCATCGCGACTGTCTCGATGACTCGCAGATCGCTCGCCGCTATGCACGTGTAATTCGCCGACTCTTGTATGTCCGTGAGTACGAGAACGTTACGGCCAACCGGCACATTGTCGTCGGGTGTTATGTCAGTCGCGGGCTCTTTGCGCCACTTCACGTAGGGCATCGGCGAGCCCGCCGCGACGCAGGTCAGATTCAACGAATCGCCGAGGGTAACTTGGCTCACTGCCGGCGGTGGAATCGAGAATGATGGCGGTACTCGTCGAACTGGGGAAAAAAAATTATTTCCGTTCCGTAACAACAACACGTGTATTATATTGAGAAAATATTAACTAATATTAACAAACGGGAATTGATCATTTTTTTTATTAACTATCATGTTTTATGTTTACGGAATATAAAAAAAATATTGCCGAGCGTATTTATATTTAGTAAAGTTTTAATGAATACTCTTGGTAACGACCATACGGATGACAATAACAACAGCCACAATAATAATATAATAATAATATTATTATTACAACTATAATAACGTAAAAAATAACAATGACAATGATAAGTCAAAAAACTATGCCATTACTGCCTTTGAATGTGATAGTTATTTAATATTAAGATAATTTTCAATATGATTAACAATTATCACTGCGTGGATTCATGATTGTAATAACAAAGATAGAATAATGATATAATAATAAGTCGTTATTATCAGTGTTATTATTGTTGCTATTATCGTTATTATTATAACTATAACTACACCAACAGCAACAACCATAGTCACAATAATAATAATTTATTATCTAACCGTACGTATATTACATAACATTATTATCGGTATTATTGTTGTTAGTGTTATCTATGCCTATGATTGTTATTTTTATTATAACTGTTTTTATTTGTTGTTATTAATATTATGGTTGTAAAAACAAGAGAAACAACAATAATAAATTATTGTTGATATTTTTATACATGGTTCGTGATATTGATCAATATTTTTACCAGTGATGACAATATTGTAAAATATTTATTGTAAAAATCAATATTATTTGTATTGATATTTAATCATTAACCTACTATCAATAGCGAGCATATTGCATTTCTTTGAAGCATGTTTATATATATATATATATATATATATATATATATGAACATCCTGGGTACACAATCGCGACACTCTTGATATCTCTCACCTTTGACGTAAAGCTGAGTCGACTTTGAATACTCAGTACCGACCGTGTTGTTCGCAACGCACTCGTACTGGCCCTGATCCTCAACGTCCGATGCTTCGATTTGCAAGGCTCCTTTACGAACAAAAGAGAGGAAAAATCATTAGATCGAATGAGCGATACCCTCTCGTGAACTTCACTAATTATCTCTGTATGTAGACAGCGAACAACGGTGAGTTGGCGAGCAAAATCCGCACGAACAGTGAAGCTTCCGAGGATTGAGCCACAATAGGTTGGAGGATTTTTTTTTACTTTATATATATATATATATATAAACAAAGATTTTAAAAAAAACCGGAAAATATAACATAAAAGGGATCCCAAAGCAAAACCAATCGTTTTGTTCGTCATGCTCGTAAAAGCAGAAAGCATCGAAAATTCATTGCATCTCTCTCCCGCAACCTATTAAGGCTGAATCCTCGTAGTTTGTAGGTAGCTTGGATTTATGTACAAAAAATATAAATCGACTATGTAAAAGGCGAGACTGTCAGCTTTTAAAACCTGCTCTTGGGGGTTACTGTACGAAAATTCGTTTACTACTTACAGAGGTTCGGGGTTAAAAGTGTGTTCTATGCTTTAACCGTAAATAGGTCGGTCAAAAATAGTCGTAGAGAAATTCACAGGAAACACAGATTGAAGGCAATTGTCTGGGCTACAACGGTCATTTGAATGGAATTTCGGTAAAAACAATTTTTTTAGTCGGTACCATACTGCAAAGGTAACGGAAACATTCTTCCGTCTGCATATCCTTAGAACAACATTATACAGGACGATTAAAAAGTGTTCAGTACGTAACTGAAAACTAGAAGGCTGAAGTTGTAAAAGACTTTTCTTCGTAACTATATTACGATCACTTTTCGCGGCGACACAGACTTTTGAAAACGAACGAGAAGAAAAAATTGAGAAATTTGAGAGTTCCTTGAGTTTTGAATGCCACTAAAGATGAACGAGAGCGTAAAAATTGGAGGGAAACCGAAGCTCGATCAAACCGATTTTCGCATTTTCCGGATTCTGGAAAACCCGTGGGAGCGGGGGGGTGGGTGGAGCGGAACAGACGGGTGATAATTAATGCATCCCTCTGTTCATATTGAAACGTTCGTCGCCTATTACCCCGTTCTGTTCGACGCAACCCGTTTCTGTATAGGTGGTACGTGCTTGTACATTCCACGTCTCTGCGTGCTCCTGCGATTAACCAGAGCTCCCTGTCATTTTTGGCGGGGTTAGTGAGCGCGTGTATTCGCACAGACGAGCGCCGCGCGCCTGCACAAACAAAGGGTTGGGGCTTGCGGTGGCGTGTGGCCGTCTAAGTTCGCCAAGGGGAATACCGGCGCGATACAGACCAGGCCTGTTTGCGGAAATTTGATTTCAATGAAAGGACTATACGCAAGATGATCCGTTAATCCGTTTTTCCTCGTGGACTCGCGCGACTCTTGATATTCATGACGTGCGGTCGAATACGAATGCGGTGTAGCAGGGTCTTGTGAGACAAATGGATTTATCATACATACCCGTGTGTACCGGGTGGAGAGGAGCTATAAATTCTGGTGCGAGGGGATGTAATCATCCAAGCGGGGCGGAAGATTGACAAACATGTTTCTCGTCGCCCGCCGACTACCGATCTTCACCGAGTACCTATAGCTACGCGGGTACACATATTTGTGTAGGTACATCTGAATATCTGGTGTACATGTAGCGCCAATGTGCCAGTATGCCTGGGGAGGATGACTCTCGAGTATGACGCAAAGATGTTGCAGGCGAGAGGAGAGGGTGGGAGAGAGCACTCTCGCAAACACGAGATCTCAGTCTGGCGCGTATGCACGTACATAACGCAATGAAGCCTTATATATATGATGGCGCGAACTCTTGAAACGCGTGCTGATACGCAGGGTGTACGAGAAGTCGCGTCCAAACTTTGCTCGTCAGGTAGACCGTGAAATTCCAGAGAGAAAAGTCCTCATCCGTTTTTCTCTCCGACGAGTGGTTGTCCAGATATCGAATGATTAGTGATGTCCAGTTCGCGCGCGGAGTGGGAGAGCGTGCCCCGCCCTTGCCGGTCTGA
Organism: Ophion slaviceki; assembly: GCA_944452715.1. NCBI lineage: Eukaryota > Metazoa > Arthropoda > Insecta > Hymenoptera > Ichneumonidae > Ophion > Ophion slaviceki. The sequence goes on along the minus strand of OX101784.1, from coordinate 65,356,820 downwards.
TTGGGCGGGTTCGAGCGTAGTGGCGGGGGAGCCGGCCGCGGTGCACCAGATTGGCTATCGCTCGTTGACTAATATCTCAACAACGGTACGTCGTAGAGAAAAATGGGTAAGGACTTTTCGCCTTGGAATTCCGCGCTCTAGCTACCTAAACGAAATTCCGAATACTATACAACAATTTACGCGAGTTTTAGGACACCCCGTTAATACGGTGCTGCGGAAAATATCGAGAACCGATTTTACGTATTGAAGTCTCTGCACATCTTTCATATTTTATATCGCGTCTTAGGGGGCGTCACGCTTGCTCATCGCGCTTCAACGATTCACCACGGGAATGATAATGCGTACGTGGGCCGTTATCGAATGGAGCTTTCAAGGTGAACGGAGGAGGAGAGGTCGCGTTTCGGTCCCTCGTGGCGTCAACGCAGTACGATACAATTCGCTTTTCTCTCTCTTGCTCGACGTATCCACCGTATATATAGCACGTGCACGGCTACCGGCACGCCGAGCGATATACGTAGAGCCCGTCAAGCACCGGGTGGATATGGAGAGGGTGTGGTTGCATGACGACCTGGGCTATGCGCAAGCTCGTCGTATCGGCAACGAGGATGACGCGCGACGCGGTCGCGATTGGTAACAGGGGGGTGGGGACGAAAGAGGGGCGAACCAGGGCGCGCGAAAAGCGTTCTCCACCTCTCTCCGAGCGAGAGAGAACTTTTGTACAAATAGAATACAAATAGAAAATATGTTTACCCAACCGGTCCATTTCCCTCCAGCCCTGTGACAACATCGGCCACCAAACAAAATCGAGAAAATAATGCATTCTTTTTTTGATTTGTTCAGCACAACCCACACGAGATTCACGTTCTCCAGCGGTCAAAATATGGAAATACAGAACGTCCCTCACGCATATATATATATATATATATATATATATATATATATATATATATATATATATATATATATATATATATATATATATATATATATATATATATATATATATATATATATACACATATATATACATATATATATATATATATATCTTGAACCTCTCTGTACATGTATATGTGTATACATACCGGGTAGCTCACTACAAATAAGGTCCTTGAATACTTATTTGTATTGTATTGAGTATTGAGTTGGAATAAAAAATGTCAGAAAGAAAATCCGAAAGGTTTGTCCAAAATTACATTTTCATCAAGTCAGTTTTTTGTTTTGTTTTCAACGTTAACCGGATTTCAAGAATAAGGACATGTCTTAGCGGAAATTCCGAGTGAGTGGGTTCGGTTATGCACCCCATATATCAATGCATCTAAGTATATATATATATATATATATATATATATATATACACACACACACACACACACACACACACATGCTTTCATATGTTTTTAGGGGTCTGACGTGTAGATTTTGCAACCGAGAAAAATATGATACTGAATGGTTTTTCAAGTGCTCTTAGAAAAAATATACCTTTCTTTTGTGATAAGTGGTATTTGCCATAGAAAATTGAACATTCTGTAAAAAAATCATAATTCCATTTTGAGTTCAGCAGAATGAAGATAATTAAACTCCGTATACGGAACACTTGTGAAACATTTTCTTTTAAGGCAACTCTAGAGGCCGAAAAAATAAGCTTTTTGGGGATTTTTGTCTTCAGAAAAACTACAAAATAAATCGAGATTACAAAAAGGGTGTTTACCATGCATATTAGTGACTGTATACGATAATTTTTTTTAAGCGATTCATTTCAAAATGACGGCTTTGCCGCGTTTATCTCAAGACTGCATTTTTTAAGTTGGCCGGAAACATAACTCAGACAATTTTCAACCGATGCACTTGAAATGTTAAATATATCTTGAAAAATACATTGTCTATGGAAGTACGTAGGATTTTTTTTATATTGCATAGTTCATTTGTTATTAACAATTATCTGACGATTTTTATGCAAATTTTTCACTTTCCAAAAATGTGCCCAAAAAATCGTTAATAACAAATGAACTATGCAATATAAAAAAATCCCCGAAAAGCCTATTTTTCGGCCTCTAGAGTGGCCTTAACGGAGTTGAATTCCATTGATCCACTTAAAGATGCATCTTTGACGATTTGTTTCTCGATGACGGGGTGAACAGAAAAAAATTCAGGGCTGCTTCATATTCGGAATTTAATAATCTTTATACTACTTTACCCAAAATTGAAGTTTGATTTTTTTACACAATGCTACTCTATTCTGTTAAGGGGGATCGAAAAATATTAAAAACTCCGAAATTGGGCCTGATGTTTGTTTCCCAAACTCGCAACGCTATAGTATAAGAATAAAAAAGAAAAATTCTCCAACAACATCCATAAAGTATAAAAGCCCTCAACGCGGTCAGAAGAGAGACTACTCTACACTCTATCATATTCGAACGCCTCGAAACAAGCGATTTATTACTCTACACCCTGTCTCACAGACACACACGCACACCGAGCCCAAAAAGCCCAAGTTAGACAGCGTAAGTAGCATCATCTTCGCGAGTCCATAATCTCGTCGGTCTACGCGCGAGATCCTCGTGCGATCGCCTCGAGGCTTCGCAGGCACGAGCTGACGAATTGCACCTTGCTACCCCTCGCGATAATCGCGGTACACGAGAAAGTTTCTTCGCCACAAAGGAGTGAATAAAAGCCAACAAAAAAGTGAAAATATAAAACTAATTTGAAAAAGTATAAAAAAGAATAAAATTGCTAAATGAAAAATTTAAAAAATTAAAATGAAAATGAAAATAGTTGAAAAAAAAGAAAATGAGTAAATAAAAAATAAAGGAAAATAAAAAGTATATTGAAAAATAAATAAATGAAAATGGGTGGTGCAAAAGAAAAAAAAATAAGAAGTAGAAGTAGCGAGATTATTTATCTTGGAGCGCGAAAAGAGGGTACTGGAAAATGATGATAAATCGTGATACGACGCGTATACACGGTGAAGCACAGGACATGGTGAGGCCAGAAAGGTATACGTATATGATCGCTGCAAATATATACTCGAGTATACCGTTCTTAACACATCTGGGTACAAGCATATATATATATATATATATATATATATATATATATATATATATATATATATATATATATATATACGATGAATACACGTGTCTACGTACACGTTTACGTGGAAGGTATATGGATCGAACAAATGCGGAATGTTGACCTCACGCGTTCGTGTAGGATCAGCAGAGGGATGACTATGTTGCGGGCGGAGCTGTAAAGTCTCGGGTAGAACTCGAGGAAGACTGGAGGGGCTTGAAAAATCTATCCGAGCTTTGTGGGACGGTCATGTGTGTATATATATATATATATATATATATATATATATATATATATATATATATATGGAGGTTTTGCGGACGACGAGAGCAGCGTTTAAGATAAGAAAGCTTTTGGGAGGAGATGGCGCGCGCGGTCTTGCCGAAGACTAAACGAGAAGGGCGGAGGTGGATCGGAGTCTTGATGCGGTCTGCACTCATGTGTATATATGCCTATGGGGAAACGTGATTTTGGAGACTTTCGGAGACCGTCCTCAGAATAGCCAGATGTGCTGATAGCTAATAATTCGTACATACAACGTTTTTAAAGTGTCCTTTTTCTATATATATATATATATATATATATATATATATATATATATATATATATATATAGGAGCCTAGCGATTTTCCTATATATCGGATAACGGGCTTTGGAGCGCGGGGAGTCCTAGAGAGAGAGAGAGAGAGCTGATAGGAAATAGATAGACGGGTCTAGAGAAGAAAATGGATAAAAAAAAGAGCTAGAGAGAGAGAGCGGGAAAGAGAGCGGGCCTAACGGAGCAGTATGAAGTAGGGAAGGCAAGGGAAGCTCCCCGCTTTGCTTTCAGCCCCGTAAAGTAACTCACTCAGGCTCTCCCTTAGCCGACCAAGAGAGATAGGAAGAGAGGGGGAGAGGGGGGGGGGGGGGGATACCGTGAGTCAACGTACCGTACATCCCGGGAGAGAATGGTCTAATGGTCCTTGAGAGCAGGCTCGAAAAACCCAGAGACGGTAGGTGAGCGAAACTAACCCTTGTATATGCTCTGGCACTGACTCTCTCTCACTCTCACTCTCTCTCTCTCTCTCTCTCTCTCTCTCTCTCTCTCTCTCTCTCTCTCTCTCTCTCTCTCTCTCTCTCTCTCTCTCTCTCTCTCTCCCTCCCTCTCTCGCACTCTCTCTCCCACATAAAAACATACACTCCCCCCACACACGGGTTATACGACTCTATATGTGTATAGTGCAACCGGAAACCTGATACAGTCGAGACGGTGAAGCAGCGCTGAGAATTTGAGCCCTCGCCGATACCTCCGCGAGTCCGCAGGTGTCGACGAGCTTCCCGTGCTCCATATAGTCCCCCCTGACCGCCCTTCGGCCCACGTCCAGATCGCGTTCACGCTCTTGCAAACTTTCGCCAAAAGCTTAATGGCCAAAATTTTACGGACTACGCTCCCCCCCTCCGCACAGGGATATCGGTGAAAAAAATACACGTTTTCCACGTCACTCGTATCGTATGGCGCACAGATGGAAATAGAAAGATGGAAATAAAATAAATACGGGCTACGATGTTCTTTTTTGTCATTATTTTGAATATTATGTGGACACGTAGAAAAATTCGATATGTACGCCCGGAAAAGAAACGAAAGGCTTTTTTTGGATGGTCGTAGTGTAGAATGGATTGGGGTACAAAAAGTACGTATTGATAATCGAAATTTCTTTGCATATTATAGTACTTTATGTAGCAGTAATATGTAAGCATTTTATGCATTTGTGGGAATGGATGGGATTTTTTTTCTCTTGTAGTATTATTTGATGGAATATATTTTTTCGGAAAGGAAATAGGTTTGATCGGACGATGTAGGTGAGTGAATTATTTTTTTTTAATTCTTACTGACCGTATATATATATAGAATATATATACGAAAAAATTTAAAATACGTCTTAATTTAAATTAAATTCAATTCAAATTTTCCTCTCGTATTAAAAGTACGTAGGATTTTTTGTTTATATTGCATAGTTCATTTATTATTAACAATTATCTGACGATTTTTTATGCAAATTTTTCATTTTTCAAAAATTTGCCTAAAAAATCGTTAATAACAAACGAACTATGCAATATAAAAAAAAATCCTACGTAGTTCCATCGACAATATATTTTTCAAGATGTATTCAACATTTCAAGTGAAATCGGTTGAAAATTGTCTAATTTATGTTTCCGGCCAACTTAAAAAATGCAGTTTTGAGATAAATGCTGCACAGCCGCCATTTTGAAATTAATCGCGTCAAAAAAATTATCGCAAACAGACACTGATATGTACGATAAACACCCTTTTTTGTAATCTCGATTTATTTTGTAGTTTTTCTGAAACAAAATCCCGAAAAAGCCTATTCTTTCGGCCTCTAGAGTGGCCTAAGGCCTTAATGGGGGAAACCACCGATCAAATAAAGACGTGACACCGCTAATTTTTTTTTTTTCAATACTTACTTCTATAATGCATTTTTCAACGTTTCCCATAAAAGATTTTTGGTTTTTGTTTCATTCAGATCGGTGGACTGCTTGTGGGTGAAACTACAAAATCATCCCTCGACACGCCTTTCATTGAGGGGTGGTTTGCTCCCTGATGCCGTTTTTCCTTCGGATAAAAGAAAATCCCCGTCTAATAGTTTTCAACGCTTTATCACATATATGAGTTTCAAAATAATCGAAGGCGGAGGCTTAAGTGATGTTCCTTGTCAGCGTCGAAATTTGAACGCGAATAAATCGGCCAATTTTGTCGCACGGTATTTCGAAAAAAGGACATTTTGCTCCGAATCACACCCTCTATATGCTTACCGAGGGAATCCTAGTTGTTGTAAATCTCTATGTGTATATATATACATATATGTATATATCTTGAGTACATCAAAAAATATTTCCCCACTTGGGTTTTTAAAACAACCCTTCGAAAAAGAAAACAATATTTTATTCATTATTTTATTCGATATGTTATTCGGAATGAAATACTGTATATTAATGCCAATTTAATTAGTGTTTATTGATGGCAATCCCCGGAAAATCCACAGAAAAAAGTAAGGTATCCGAATTATGTTTACCCATGTGAATGAAAAATATTTCTCTACCCCAGTTTTGTTCGGCCAACTTTTCGAAAACAAAAACAATATTCTGGTGGATTATTTTATTTAATTAATAATAATAATTATATATATATATATACACATATATGTGTGTGCGGGACTGTATTTATCATAGGTCATCATCCGTTATATTTTCTCGTAAAAGGTTCACGCTCCTTTTTCGTTAATAAAATGTTTCCCTCGTGTGGCCTGCGATGACTGCGCGGGTTCTCCGCAATTTGGAGCGCTCCCACGCGCATATTTTTCAATCCCATTAATGGTTTAGATATCGGCGCAAAATTTGCCACGAATATATGAGGCATACCACGTCACTTCAGCCAGTAAAAAAGAAATCCACAAATAATTTTGAAAAATCGAGTTACGTCATTGAAAAATATTCACCGAGTGTCGACATTTTTAAAAAATTTCTGACGTTTTTTCTCGTTGATTACCATTTTTTAATATTTTTCCATTCAAATGGCTGTATCTTTGGCAGTATTTGGCCTATTTACATTCTTAAAAAACGAAAATGTGCATCTTTTTCTAGCCTTTCAAAAAAAAAAAAATTAATTTAGATTTTATTGAGCAAGTCGAAAGTCCGTTTCAGGGCAAAATATGCAAAAATATTTTTTTTCTCAAGGAAAGACACTCGTTATTTTATTTTTAAGAATTTCCCCGAATTGTGAATACGAAAAACGGATTTTTGGGATTTTTTATATTATGGGATTCCTAAACACCGTGAAGTAACAGCTATTTTTGTTTTTTTTTTTTAATTTTAAAAAATTAATATTAGATTGAAGAGTGTGGAGCACTCGCTGTTTACCAGGTTTTTGAAATACATATGACATATATGTCATATGTATTGGAGCCTTGGAGTGCTCCACAATCTTTAATCAAATATTAATAAAAAAAATGAAAAAATAAAAATAGCTGTTACTTCACGGTGTTTAGAAATCCCATAATATAAAAAATACCAAAAATCCATTTTTCGTATTCACAATTCGAGGAATTAAAAAAAAAAAAATAACGAGTGTCTTTCCTTGAGAAAAAAAATATTTTTGCATATTTTGCCCTGAAACGGACGTTCGACTTGCTCAATAAAATCTAAATTCATTTTTTCCTGGAAGGCTAGGAAAAGACGCACATTTTCGTTTTTTACGAATGTAAATACGTCAAGTTCTGCCAAAGATACAGCCATTTGAATGGAAAAATATTAAAAAATCGTAATCAACGAGAAAAATGTCAGAAATTAAAAAAAATGTCGACACTCGATTAGTATTTTTCAATAAAGTAACTCGATTTTTCAAAATTATTCGTGGATTTTTTCTTACTGGCTGAAGTGACGTGGAATGCTTCATATACAGTGGACAAAAAAAGCATTTGTACATCTCACCCGGAACTGTTATTAATTTGGCTTTGTTATTTTGTTCGTGTTTGCCCAAGATTTTTGTCAACAGACACCATGTGTATTTAGAATAAGCTGTTGAACACAGAAACTTAATAAAGCCTTTCATTTTTTTCGAAGAATAATTTGAAAAAGACGGCGAGTACAAATACTTTTTTTACACACTGTATATGGAAAAAAGCGGGCAACGGTAAGAGAGACAGAGAACGAGAAAGAGAGAGAGAGAGAGAGAGAGAGAGAGAGAGAGAGAGAGAGGAGGAAAAAGAGCGCTAGTGGAGACCGACATGGAAAAAAAATTCTCCGCGAATATACTCCCAATTTCTCGAGTATTCCAAACGTTTTAGAGAATTTCCAGCAACTTCCGTTTTGGCGTGCGTCGCCTACTCCCTTATATATACGATCATAAATATAACGCGGATGAAACTTTTGTTAGTTAGTTTCGTGTTTCTCTCATTCCCTCTCTCTCTCTCTCTCTCTCTCTCTCCCTCTCTCTCTCTCTCTCTCTCTCTCTCCCTCCCTCTCTTTAACGCCACCCCTTCCCACTCTCTCTTCCTCGCAGTTATGTTTTTCCTTTTCCCCTTGTCGACAAAAAGAACGTCACATCCCTTCTTTCTCAGGGCTCATCGTTGTTTGGGCTCTTTTCGGGTGAGGGCGCCTTGATCTCTCATGCGTTGCCACGCTTCTCGAAGTCTGGGCTGCGCGAGGCCACGCGTGCAGTGGTATGCATCAGGAGTGTACGACACGTGAGGGCGGCCGGGCTGCCTCGCGTGTCTGACAACACGTAGAGTAGTACTACTGCTCGACTCGTCCGTCTACCGAAGATATGCGGCGTTTCGATGCACTTTTTGTGGTGCACCGTGCGAGGCGCGGTATGAAAAGTGTTTTATTGGACAACGAGTGGATGCGCGTTACCACGTTTCGATTGCGGCGGCGAAGGAGGAGGGGGAGGAGGAGAATGGCGGTCCTTTCCGGGGTTCGGGGTAACGGAAATGTTCTCTCTTGAGAGAGAGAGAGAGAGAGAGAGAGAGAGAGAGAGAGAGAGAGAGAGAGAGAGAGAGAGAGTTCTGTCTAGAGAGAGAGGGGGTGGATAGATTTTATTATGACTTAGTAATACTACTTTGAGCCAATTCATACATAAGCAACTTAAGGGGTTACCCCCACTTGCGATTTTGAAAAAATCGATTTTTTTTATTGCATTTTTTTGAAGTACAAGTATCTGAGAATATGTCCTGAAAATTTCAAGTCGATCCGAACAAAATTGACTGAGATATGAGCGTTGAAAGAGAAGAATCCGTTGTGAAATTGAAACTTTACACGCGTTTTTCTCAAAATGGCATTTCTGAAGTCGGTGACCAAGATTACTCGAACACTAATGAACCGATCTTCTTGAAATTTTGCAGGCTTATTTAATACATAAAAATGTAGTCTTTAATCGTTCGATTTTTTTTTCGAAAAACAAAATGGCCGTTTTATAGCCAAAAAACGGCCGTTTTTTTCGTTAAAATCGAACCATTAACTTTGACTGTCCGCCATTTTGTGAAAAATGAATATTTTTTAAAATCCTTCGATTAAAAACTAGTTTATACTTATATTTGACTAAATCCATCCGCATTTTTTTTTCAGATGATCCACTTCGCCGCAATGTTGGTCACCGCAAACCGTGTATATAAAAATATTATTTCATTGACGGCCATTTGCCACTAAATAATGTAATATTTTTCAATAAAAAAATTACTGAAAGTTCTTCAAGATGTGTTCTTTAAGATGGTATATTGATCGATTAAAAAAGTTTTGTAGTTTTCTTTTGAAAAATTCATGAAAAAGGCCTTTTTTTGCGCTACAAGTGGGGGTAACGCCTTAAGGGGCCAGTCCACTTTGAAAATTTCAAAAAATCGTTTTTTTTACTGTTTTCGACAGTACATACATTCAGAAATATTGTGTCAAAATTTTATGAAAATCCGAGCTCTCTAAGTATTTTTTTTTACCTGAAACAACGTTTTCAAAATCTAGCTCCATCGTATCGCTAAAACTAATAAACCGATTGTCTTGAAATTTGAACCACATATTGTAAACATGATCTGCAAAAAGATGACCCTCGATGGTTTTAAAATTTTTATTTTTACTCTTTTTTTTGCGAAAAACTGCGAAAAAACGCGTTCTTTTTTAACTTTTTTCGTTTTTCATCTGCGATTTTTTAATTGTTTTATAAAACTTTACATCCGAGGGTCATTTTGTAGCTGGTGTCATACTGAATCTAATAGACTTTGATTTTTTTGTTTCAGACAAGCCGTTGCCGAGTTGCGATGGAGCTACCTAGCCCACCTATTTTTGAGGCGTTACGTTAAACTATAGTTTTTGTGCTTAAAAATGAATAAAAATGAATGAAATTTTTTAAAATGTATTTCAAGACTTTGTTTATCAACTCCAACAACTTTTATATTTATATCTTTTATAAAATCCTCAAAAAAAATCGCGAAACTAGCCTTTTTTCGTGGCTCCAATGTGGACTGGCCCCTTAAGAATAATACATTCTGCTCTTTAACAAGGTTGCGAGGTTGATCTCTCTTCTGAATTAAAAATTTGGCATGCTTGTAGAATGGGTTAAAATAGGCGACACGTATTCTTTAAGGTAAATATTTACAAGTAGGGTTCCAGCCCTAATCGGCTCCAAAATTTCTTTCACGTGTTCGAGGCTATTCTGCAGTATGAAAATATGTTTTTTATGATTGGGGAGGGGTATCTTAAGAAAAAAAAAAAATTCCGGAAAATATTCGATTTTTGAAATACGCTTTCTGTATGCTTATTCTAATTTGACTTGTACCCAAACAAACCCAAACCCATGTCATTTAACCCACTTGATGTCACCAAACTCGTTTCCTCCATACCTTCAAAAAGTAAAAAAAAACGTTTGGATGTTGAAATAAGGGTTGAAATTGTCTTCCCCCGACTTAAATATTATAAACAAAGTGCCCTGAAATACATCGACTCGGTACAAAATTTCTAAACCGCTTTTCTAGCTGGAGCCCTACTTGTAAATATTTTCCTTCTTCTATATCTGCGGAACCCGATTTTCAAGGGTTGACTCGCACCCTCGAAAATTGGGGTGTTTTTCGTTTTTCGTCGACAACGTTCAAGCGGTACGAGATATGAAAAAAATTCAAATCACAACAATGTTTATGTTTTCGTGTATTATACATTGGAGATGAGAACGATAACGTTATCGACGAAAACCGAAAAACGCCCCTATCTTCGAGGTTGTGTTTCACCCCTTAACAATCGGGTTCCGCAGACATAAAAAAATACGTGTCGCCTATTTCTACGCATTCTACAAGCATGCCAAATTCCATCGAAATCGGAGAGTTCGAGATCGAGAATTCATCAACCTCGCAACCTTTCCTTCTAAGTAACGTAAGCATTTCACCGGTGAGAAAGTTACAGATGCCATTTATATATCTAATTATTGACAGTGAAAAAGCAACATTATTTTCACTCTCGCTCAATCAAAATAAAGATAAAAATAAAAGTCTACATAATAGTTCGGATGTAGCCAGCAAACAAGTGGAAGAAGTGCGAAAACCAACCGTAAGAAAACACAGCGAATAATTGAGAATCCAATGATTAACAGTAACAGAGAAACTTTGTTGTCACGTTCGCAAAATAAAAAATAAGGATAAAAATAACAGTATGTGCAATAGTCGAGTGTATTAAACGAAGAGCAGAAGTGCAAGGGAGAGATAGAGAAATACACAAATAAAAAGAGAGATACAAAAATTGAGAGAGAGAGAGAGAGAGAAAGAGAGAGAGAGAGAGAGAGAGAGAGAGAGAGAGAGAGACAGCGAAACACCCTCTTCCTCCTCGCGGTACATCAGCAACGAAGCAGGGCGAAGAAAGTTAGGTGCAGAGTACCCGAGTATCTCTCCACATGCTGACACAGGAAGAATGACTGAGCGAGTACGCCATAGTGAACTAGTTTGGTCTCGCAGTCGAGCTAGCTCAATCCAGTATGTTCTCGGATAGCAAAAGGGAGAGAGAGCGAGAGAGAGAGCCGAGCGACACGAACTCCTTTCGTCCTTCTACCTGCGTGAGTTGGTTGTCGAATTTTTCTCAACTTCTATCTCAACCCCATCTCCTTTCGTCGCTCCCTTATCCGCGCTCCGAGCCCTCCCTGCTCTGCGCTCATCCCCCTCCCGCCCGAACCCAAACTTGAATAATACATAAATATCCGGGGCTCGCATTGGGCCTGTGAATAGTTCAACAGTCTGCTCGTGTGCACTCGCGCAAAAACGTGTAGTACACGCTTCTCTCTCTCTCTCTCTCTCTCTCTCTCTCTCTCTGTCTCTCTCTCTCATCCACTTTTCGCGTCGACTTTACACGTGTCGTGCAGGGCTGGTCTCTCGTATGCCGTCGAATCCACGCGTCGTCGTTCGTTCGATATATTTATATATATATATAAATAATAGTGGAAACAAATAAAAGGGCAAAAACAATGGAAAGAAAAACGAATAATTAAAAAGTTATATATATATCGCTTGAAAAAAATGAGCATTCTTGAAACAATTGAACATTTTGAGTACAGCGGAATAAAAATAATTAAATTCCGAATTCGAAACACTTCTGAAATACTTTTTCGTGCATCCCTTTATCGAGAAAAAAGCGATTAAAGGTGCATTTCAATATGCGCGAATGGAATTCCATTGAAAAAATAAATGTTTTGTTGAGTTTTCTATATTCGGAATTTAATAACCTTCACGCTGCTGAACTCAACATGAAATCTCGATTCGTCGCCTTTCACATCACAAACATATGCGATTTTTTTTTCGTAGAGCATTTGAAAGACCATCAGATATTTTTTTTTCGCTTGCAAAATCTACGCGCCGGACCCTTAAGGGCTTACAAGTTGAAATTTTTGCAAGCATCGAATTTTGGTTTCCGCGGATTCTCAAAATGTAACATTTCGGAAATATTCGTTGGCAAATTTCAAAACGATCTGTGCAAAATTGACGGATTTGATATAACATTTCGGAAATATTCGTTGGAAATTTCAGTCTTTTTGACGTAACAAAAGAAAAAATGGATAACCAGCGCGCAATTGCCCAAAAAAATTCCCGAAAGTTCGTCTTTTTTTTTGGTCACGAGCTACGTGTGACCCATCAAAAAACACGTGACTACCTTATTAATTGGCACTCTGTACCATGTATATATATGTTTCTCTATATGTATGTATGCGTATCTTTATGCCCACCTACATATTCTTATATTAATATCGAAATATATCCACATACACCTACATACATTTCGTCCTTTTCTTTCCTTTTTGTATTCCCACAAATTTTTACCCAACGCCCTAATATATATACATATGAAAACGAAAACAAAAATTATTCATCAAAATAAATTCTATCTGCGAACAATGTGAAATTTTTTTTTTTGATAATAAATAAATATATCCATACACAGGCTAAAATGATAAGAAGGTTGTGGAACCGATTCGAAAAAAAAAAAACAAAAAATCAACAGAAAAAGGAAAAGAATGCAGGCAAATAGAGTAAAAATTGAAATTGCCGTAAAAATCTCGGAAACGGAAGAACGAAAAAACCACGAACTGAGCTATACGATGAACGAACGAGAGCTGTCGTCGATATGCGTCACGCACGCCGTTAATCGCGATGATGCGCGCGAAGCGCGCGTTTTATGCGGTACGCCGCCGTCGCGCTCCTCGTTTCGCCCCGTTATATTTAACTATACACGGCGCCCGTGTAGTGAAACACGCGCGCAGCCCGGGCACGTTTCGCGATAACGTTTACAATGATGAACAGTCGTGTTCGCGCTTCGTGTATATATATATATATATGCTTGCGATTTCTATGCGACGCGGGTGCGCTGCACTTGTGCGCCGGCGATCATGTTTAAAACACGAAGTTACTATATATATATATATATATATACAGGGTGTACTGTTACGAATGGATAATCCGCAACTGTCGATAGGTCAGATAATATCCTACTATATGTTGGAAGAGCCAGGTTGAAATTCCGAACTTTCAATGATCAGAACGCTCAAAACTCCGAAAGAATACTACCCGGAAACATCACTGGAAGTTTCAAAAATTTAAAATTTTCAAAAAATCGACGAATTATTTCAAGATTTGAACTCAATTTTGAAATTTGTCTAGACAATGTTATACGCTCCAAATCATTTACAGTCAACTGTGTAGACTTTCGATGGCATGATCTTGACGAAACTTGTAATTTCGGAACATTAAAATTAGGAATTTTGAACCGTCGGAGCATTCAAAGTTCGGAATTTCGCCCGGCCCCCATGTCAAGATCATGCCAGCGAAGGTCTACACAGTTGACTGTAAATGATGGAGAGCGTATAACATTGTCTGGACAAATTTTAAAATTGAGGTAAAATCACTTCTTGATAAAAGAAAAATTCTTGAAATAATTCGTCGATTTGTTGAAAATTCTGAAACTTTGAAACTTCCATAGCCGAATTATTTTGACGGTGTTCAGATTTTCGGAGTTTTGGCCTTTCGTGTAAAATTCTTTGGGAGTTTTGAGTGTTCTGATCATTCAAAGTTCGGAATTTCAACCCGGCCCCCATTTCTTCAAGTGATCACTTTTTTTTGAGCCGGTTTTTGGAAAAATACTCTTGGTTATTTGTTTTATCTCGAAAAGTCTGCCTTTAACCTTAAATCTTAAGGGAACTTTATGAACAAAGATCTTCTGCAGAATTCCCATACAAACCAATTCGAACATCTGACTTGGATAGCCTGCGGTGTAAAAAAAAGCACTGCGCCTATGGTACCAATTACTTCAAAGAGTTGCTTAGTTATTGTCGATTCGTATCATTTGTAGGAATGGCATGCGAAAAACCAAAAGCAGATCATTTTTCCAAAAAAATAACATAAAATCCAGCAGCAAAAAACAATACTAAAACTCTAGCAATGCTAGCTTTACAGATAAAATCACCTTCGTTATTATTTTAATTACTTTTCTATTTTATATCACTCATCTTAGGTTAATTTACTTATTACTTATATTCTTCGCTAAATTTAATACTCATGTTATGCTTATTTACTCATGATCGATTTTCATTTATATTAATTTTATATTTATAATATGTTTAGTTCTATTTTATACTATATTAATTACCACGAACTGTACACAGTATGTATCATATTGCCTAAAGGTTTCGACCGAGGCATAAAATATATATGAATCAATCAATCAAAAATCCGAAATCTCGAAAACCGTGGGGCTTTTATTAAGCTGAAATTCCAGCATATAGTAGGACATGATTTGTAACAGGACAACCTGTATATGTATAACCGACATCCGAGCACGGACGATACGCGGAGCGGTGACCGTTTAGCCTGGCTGGCGCATCAACCAGTCAGCGGAAGGGCAATACTCCTGAGACCTTGCTGTAGATATTCGAGTAAAAAACGTTCCCGTACCTTCGGCAAATGCGGTACTGTGTAGCTCAAGGGGTCTTCTCACTTCAGACGCTAAAAAGGCTATTTTCATGAATTTTTTTGATAAGTTCATATTATAGATATCGATATGAAAGTTTTTACACCTAATAAATACACTTTCGAAATATATTTTTGAAAAATTATTTATTTATTCAAGTCACTATTTATAGACGAAAATGGTAGTTAAAAAAATATCCTAAAAAATTGTAGGTCTGGGCAGTTGATAAAATCTCGGAGATGGATCATCCGAAACAAAAAAATCAAACGGTTTTAGATCCAGTATGTTATTGGCTATAGCGCATACCATACGATTTTTGATATATGCAAAAATAACAAAATGGCGGACATTTTTCGAAAAATCAAAAAAACGTGTTTTTTTCACCGTTTTTGGCATAAAAAATAGTAAATATAAAAATAAAAACTGTTGATATGCGCTATAGCTATAGTTGTAAAGAATATGTGGTTAAAATTACGTAAGGATCTGTTCAGTAGTTTCGAAGATTTTATCAACAAGCCTTCGAAAAACGTTGTTTCGAGAAAAACGCGTTTCACGTATGTTTGAGTTACATAAATACATTTTTTTTTAAATTTTAAATGAATTTCGAAAGTGTATTTATAAAGTGTGACAACTTTTATATGAATATCCATAATATAAACCTATTTAAAAACTAATGAAAATAGCCTTTTTTAGCGTCTAAAGTGAGAAAACCCCGTAAGGTGGCTGAGGACGCAAAGGAACGTTAGGTTAGATCGGCGAAGTACGGGTACGGAGTGATAAGAAAGGGTAATACGTGAACACGCGCAAGAATCTACGTTAGTTCTCAGCAAAAAAGAATTAAAATATATGTACATATATTCCCAAAAGAATAATGTAAATATATATATATATATATATATATATATATATATATATAGTTAAATAAAAAATACAACCAATGTATATAAACCTCAAAATAAAAATACGTTTAAAAAAGTCGGGCAGACTGATAGTACATTTCATAGATATGGCAGGGTCAAAATTTCCTCTCCTAAATACATACATACATATATATATATATATATATATATATATATATATATATATATAATTTATATTCGCAGCAAATTTTCCGCGTGTGGACGATTGCAACGCGGGGACGCATCCGCGGTAATTATTGCTCGGATAACGGAGAAAACAGAGCGACGTTATGATCGAAATGCGGTCCAAAATCGTAAATAAATAGAGAGTAGTAGTAGCGGCGATGAATATTTATGATCACGGTACCTCCTGGCTCACGAGGGGAACATATATGAAAAATACATATATGTATGTATATATATATATATATATATATATATATATATATATATATACATGTACATATATACATACATACATACATACATACATACATACATATATATATATATATATATATATATATAAATTTGCGTATTTTGTTGCGTATGCGAAGCGGGGGCAAATACAGTATTTATTAATTGTCAAATTCC
This sequence comes from Ophion slaviceki, assembly GCA_944452715.1. Classification (NCBI taxonomy): domain Eukaryota; kingdom Metazoa; phylum Arthropoda; class Insecta; order Hymenoptera; family Ichneumonidae; genus Ophion; species Ophion slaviceki. Next base: position 65,340,276 of record OX101784.1, on the reverse strand, counting down.
ATTATGTCCATAAGACCGCGTTTACGAATTAAAATTCCGTATGTATCATGTTTCTGGCCATTGATATCTGGAAGCTTTGCATGGATTTCAATCGACCGCGATACGGTACATAGATATATGAATGCGTTCTGATATACAGTTATATATATATACATGGTGATAATTATATGGTGGTCATTCGTTTGTTAACCCTTCGAGGTCACACCGTCGGCCTGTAACTTACAAGAGGAAGACGCCAATCGGGATCTATCGATTTCGCCCAAACTGCGTGGGTAGAGGGAGGTGGGTCCCTACTTAGCGCTCCTGAAATATTTCGCCTGACTGGGCCATAGGAAAGGCTGAAACGCTCTCCAAAAATTTCCGAGTAGAGCAAGAGGGATATTTTTTCAACCATTTCCAAGTCAGCGGCATAGCGCAGTGGTCACGCGCATTGCCTCCATGGCTTGGGTTCGTTTCTTGCTGCTACCGTATTTAATTTTTTTTAATTTCTCACAATGTTTGACTATTTATTGTAGAATTTAAATATATTCAAGTAGAATTCGCATTTCTGAGTAATTCATATAAAGTCGATAGAAAAAAAATGTATCGTTCTCATATTCATACTGACATTACGTAGCGTGGTCGTACGCAGAAAAAAATACCACTTTTTACGAAGAAATATAAGTGCAAGTGACATGGGGGACAAAACGACCCCAGCGCCCGCCCGATTTCTTTTGTATCGACTACCATGACGAAACTGCTGCCGCGAATCGTCCGACCCTAATCGGTACTTACAAAGGACACTTCTAAGCATTTTCACAAGGCAGGCCAGCCCTCTTTGCCGTTTACAACTTATCGGGATTTCGGCTCAAACGAGAACCCCACGCGCGGGGTTCTCTGGACCCCATGTGATCGCGTTTAAGGGGTTTAGTGCGATAATTTTTCGACCGAAAGAAATATGATTTCGAAACTTTTTCGAGTCCTCTTTGGAAAAAAAATCAGCGTATTTTTGGGACTCGTAGTATTTACGTGAAAAAAATTGAGCATCCTCGAAAAAAAAACAGTTCCATCTTCAATCCAGTAGACTAAAGATTATTAAATTTCGAATACGAAACAGCCATGAAAAACTTTTTTTTTCTATCCCGTCATCGAGAAAAAGATGATTAAAGATGCATTTAAACCACTGCATTTAAAATGCATGTTAAATGCATCAAAGATGCATTTTAAACCACAATTTCATTCATCCACATGAATGAAATTTGATTCCATTCAAAAAAGGGTTCTACTTTCTGGGAGTGCTTCGTACTCGGAATTTAATTATTTTGATTTTTCTCGAAACTCGAGTTTGACGAGTTAAATCGAGAAACTCGATATAATTATCTTGATTTTACTCGAGAACGCGAAATGGAATTTTGATTTTTGTCTAGAACTCTCATTTTTTTTGGCTGATACTTTTTGTTACACAAATACGCTATATTTTTTTTATGAGGACTCGTAGAATCATAAATCGAGGACACCACTGTGACTGGCCATTTTCGACCGTTTTTGCAATTTTCTTTGAAGAAAGGAATAAAGTACATGGTCCAAAGAACTTTCAGGCTTTATGACGTATATATTGAAAATGTAAAAAAATATGTGTAAAAAAAAAAATTATTTGTCAAAATAATACAAAATGGCGGCGCACGAGTCGTTATAGTCAAGTACGGGGAGAAATGGAAAAATAATTTTTTGAATTAGACGATTTTGAAAAAAAGTTCGTTTTTTCGACCCTAATTTCCATATAAAAAGTGATATATTTTTTACAATTTTCAATTAATCGAAAAAAGCGCTCGTGCTTGACTGTTGAAGCAATCTAAGAAGTTACCGTTAAAATTTCAAGTCGATTAGACAAAAATTGTTCGAGTTCTGTTGCGTGCCGATTTCAAAAAGATGGTTTTGAGAAAAACGTGTTTGAAGTTTTCGGCAGGCTTGTCAGCGCTCGGAGACTCTTCTCAAGAACAGCTCGAAAACCACTTTGAAACTGTTATTTCAGCTATAAACAAATATTCATCCTATTTTTTATGGTTCAAAGAATTTGTTTAAAGTGTTACAAAAAAATGATTATTCCAAAATCTTACAGTAGTGTCCTCCCTCAAATATTATAATCTTCTCGATCGTAAAATCTTTGCGACGTATCCTTACAAACGATGGCCACCGTATAATTGTCAACCTGTATATATACACACATATGTATATATAAACACATATATTTATGTATACAGGATGTTAGGGAGGTCAATGCAAAGCCTTAAGGGGTTAGGCCACTCCAGAATTTTCGAAAAATCGATTTTTTTAATGGTCCCTTGGACCCTAAAGGTGATGTCCCAAAAGATTATGGTCGGGAAAAATCTCTAAGTACTCGGTTTTCGAATTTTAGTACAAGGCCGCCTCGTCCGCAGCGAGCGGACTCAAAACTTGAAACGCGTTTATCTCAAAACTGCATTTTTTAAGTTGGCCGAAAACATGACTCAGAGAATTTTCAATCGATTCACTCGAAATGTTGAATATATCTTGAAAAATGCATTGTCTATGGAAGTACGTAGGATTTTTTTTATATTACATAGTTCATTTGTTATTAACAATTATCTGACGATTTTTCAGGCAAATTTTTCACTTTCCACTTTAGTGTGCCATTTGGCCAAAAATCAATATTTCGAAAAAATCCTACGTTTTTCTATAGCAGTTATTATATATAATCGAAAAAATTCATTTGCTCATTACAATTAAAAAATTACAGGAGTTGTTTGTCCGGCCGTGGACCCTGGAAAAGCGGAGACGTCATCGCAAAAACGCTGAACAGCCGCCATTTTGAAATTGATCGCTTCAAAAAAATTATTGTATACAGTCACTGACATATATGATAAACACCCTTCTTTGTAATCTCAATTTATTTTGTAGTTTTTCTGAAAAAAATAATTAACTACTAACTCGTAACTAATGAAGTCCTAACTCGTTCACAATGTTCAAACAGACAATAATTGGCAACCAAAAACTTATTTGCGTCATAGCTTAATGTGTATTCAATCGACAAACACCAATACCATCATCTGTATCCACACAAATAACTAAATGGGACGTGTCGAATAATTGAAAACTTGTCAAAAAATAAAAATACCTCTTATGTTAATAATATTAAAAAAAAATAGCATTAAAATAAGAGGTAATTGAGTTAGAACTTAATTTTGGGTAATTTTCCAAAAAATCATACTTACCATGATAACTCGAAAACCTTAGACTTTGGACTATGGTAACCTAGGTTAGATATGTTCCTAACGAGGTGACCTATCATCCCCTTAAGGCTTGGCATCGACCTCCCTAACACCCTGTGTATATATATATATATATATGCGGAAAGTGCGGAAAATTGATAGGGCATCCCTCATAAAATAAGGGCTTATTTGAGGCTTCCCTGACAGGGATTGCCACAAAAGGGCCAGGTTTGGGCATTACAGGAAACGGACCAGTATACATAGCTTGGACTAAATCGTTTGTGGTATTTTAATTACTACACTCAATTATTCGATAATCGGTAAAGAATAGGATAAAAACGTGAGGGCATTAAAAATTATTATATATTACATTTACAAATCCTTCAAAAAATTACATATTATTCTTATTGCCTTATTCACTCATGGAGTGATGCCAACGCGTATGTTTGAACAATGCCATTCGGGTTTTTTTTTACATTTTTATTGTGACTATTTGCGCCGAATACTTTCCACATGAAAAATTATTTCGCGTTTTGATAGTTAATATCACAATGATATTTACTAATTGATATTGTTTATGTGATACAGCAAATAATTATAGGAATTAATTTGGTCTCTTATGCCATATCTGCGATGAAGATGTTACAAGCACTCGGTAGCATAGGGGCAGCGTGCGTAGCTGTGAGTAGGTAGGTACTAGGTTCAATACCGATATAGGTGAAATATTTTCTTCGAAAAAAATCATTCCGAAAGGCCAGGGCATGACGAATTACGATACAAAATCGTTATGGTAAACTCTCAAGTGAGTGCTTAATTTCATTTTGGATTTATGAAATATTTTATGCACATAGTACACTTAGATTTACAGTGTTCATTGCAAGTAAATAAAGATTTATTTCAATCGAATCTTTATTTATTCGATTTGAATGTATTTGATATTTATAAAGAATAGCTGAAACGAATAAAAAAATATCTTTGAAACAAATAGGATCGTAGTAGACCGTGAGACGAGGAAAAAACCTATCTCATTTAAAGAGATCCTATTTAAATAAATTCAGAAAATTTCAAGTTTCTAATTTTAGAAAAATTCACAATTTCTATTGTGATCAAGGATCACAATAGAACAAGTGGCAGAGCGTGTACATCGCGGGCGGATGAGTCTTTTTTACGTCACCGCGGTTTCTGCCTCTCTCTCTCTCTCTCTCTCTCTCTCTCTCTCGCTCTTCCGTCTCCCAATCAGGTCTTCTATCTATATCCAGCCAGGCTCCATGGTGTTCTGTTTTGTGCGCGATTTCGCGCTACAGAGAAGGCCTCTCACAGGCCACGAGCCGAGCTTTCGTCCGAGCGGCTCAGCGCTACGCTCAGCATTCTCGGGCCATTAGCGGAGATCACCGAAAGCCTCGATGCGTACAGCTATATAAACGCGTCGCTGCACCGGTCACATTGTATGTACAGACACACACGCACACACTCACATACACAGACATAGTGCGTTGTTCATTTCTAAGCGACGGGTAAAATTTGGAACAAAGCTAAAAAGTGAGTAGAAAATATTGTCACGAAGACTCAAAGTCGTGATAGAAAATGCTCTTTAATATTGTGCAGAGCGGGCTGGGGAGGGGGAGGGGTGGAGACAAAAAAGATTAATGGTGCGAAAATGTGAAATATAGATCGGGGATGGCGAGAGGAGGATCGGGGGAGGGAGGGCGGTGGCTTTTCACGGGGATGTATCGCGAGGTTCGAACGCCAAAAGTTCAATATGGATGCGATAGCAGTAGATACTGAGAGGGAGAGGGAGAATTTCACATATATATATATATATATATATATATATATATATATATATATATATATATATATATATAGGGTGCCCTATTTAGATCGGCGAACTCGAACACTTTCGAAACTATTTTCGAAGTATTTACAAAATTTACTTGAAAGTTGAGCTGTAACTATTGACATCATTTTTATTTCGGATAATTATTGTAGAAACTCACTTTAACCAATTCTTTTTTTCTAATGAACAATAACCAATAGTCACAACTCTCTAACGTGGTCAATTATTATTTGTTGTACTTTAATAGAATTAATAATTTTTATCACCGAGAGATATTTTAGTTTTATTAACAGCTTCGAAGATTTTTGAGCGGGCCGATAAAAATGGGTCACTGCAGGGTGATTCACGACTATCAGGTTTCCCTTGGTGAGCACAAGGGGTGTGCGAGCGAAACGTTTTACCAAAAAATGTCGCGCGACAAAAGTCGCCCGAGATATTCGCGTTCAAGGTCCAAGTAGTAAAGAATGGCACACACTCAGAAAAAAGATTTATTGAGGACAAAGAAGTTTGTCTCACGGCGAATAAGTTTTCTTATTCGTATGTCGGCCTACTACGATTTTATTAACAGCTAAGAAAATGTTTTATTTAAGTTTATGTTTAAGATTTACTAAGAATTTTTCTTTACGTCTAATAGGATATATAAGTTAGAAGAGATAGGTGTCTTATATCCGACGAATAGAGTTTTTCTTAACGTCTCATAGGATTCTTCATAATACTACAGCTGGTTTTTTTCGAGGAATTGTGTCATTTCGTCCGTCATTATTTTCTCACTTGAACGTTTTTTTCTCACTTTATATTCTTACTTACACTTAAATCATTCCTCACTTTCGAGTTTCTCACTTCCGAAACGCAACACTGACACTTGTGCCAAAAGCATTGGCATAGGAAGAAGCTACATGGTAAGCGCATGCGTGAGCTACATCTGACGAGCGGCCTGCTGTCGGGCCCGTCGCGTTGAAGGGCAAAGTGCGCATGCGCGCATTAGTATCATAGTCGCGAAATAAGAGGTTTTCGCGATTGGGAAGTAGTATTTAATTGATTTGAGGAAATATTTATTCAAATGTTCTATTTTAAATATGGCTTTCAATTGATGTGAAAAATCGCCACGTGAAAAAACATATTTAGTGACGCCGAATAAATGCTGAAGTTACAATCACATAAAAACTGTCTCCATACGAGTAAACATTTATTAATTTCCAATAAATTATGTTCTAATGTGCCAATTTATTAGAACATAATAAATCGTTTTTCTGAGTGCAGTTGCTCATGCGTATCATCCACCTTCCATACTCTACATCTTCAGGCAATTGTTTTTTCATAATTTTGTTTTTCATTTGAAAAATAGAGACCACGGAGACTCGTTTTGCAACATCGATAATATGATTAAATAATTTTTATTTGTGATATAATACTCAGAGAAAGAAAAAAAGTTCGCGCGTGAGCAACTACCGTGCCGTTGTTGACTCAGCGTCGAGCTCAGCACGCGATATCCCGGCCAATTTTGGTCGCACGACATTTAGAAAAAAAAGCCTTTTTCGCGCAATAACATACCCTATACGCTCACCAAGGGAGCCCTAATAGCTGCGAAACACCCTGTATATATACATGTATATGTATGCATAAGCGCCGGATAGATATGGAGAACGTTGGCCATATCGCGTGACCACTCGATCAACGCTTGCCGCGGCTGACAGTGACTTACGCACGTCTCCCCACCGCCATACTCCGGCTACTCTCGTAGAGATATTACGCGCACCTGCTGGCTGGCTGGCTCTCTTGCCTAACTCTCGTTCCTATGTTCCTCCCCTATACTATCGTCCCGCACAACGACCGACACACTCTCAAGCCCGAGTGCCCGCATCGGAACGCGAGCTTCGCGATCTTCAACGGATGAGGAAGAGCTTCCGCATCGCACTTGCCATCTCCCCCCCCCCCCCCCGTTACCCATCATCCCGGTCCCGTCCGCGATCCATTTTCCACTAGCTTCTCCGTCCTCCTGAGCCCGGGGCAGGACCTTCCGCTCTTTTCTTCTCATCCTTTTTTTCTTCTTTTATTTCACTCGCATAGGGAACATGACATCGAGAAGGAGACGATATATATATATATGCATATTTGTACAGGGTGAATCAAAAAGTGTCATGTAAAAAGAAATCTTGACCCCTCGTACCGCCTATCAAAATCACTCCACGGTCCACGATCTTTCTTACATTTCGAGGAAAAAGCATTTTCCATTTTTATTCTCGAGTTCTCCTGTAGGTTTTAATTTATTTTTCACTTTTGTGTATGCCTCTTGAAAGTTTTTCAAAGCGATTAAGAGTCATTTAAACTTGCAATAGTATTTTTTTTTATCATATGCACTTTAGTGACTAATCTTCGGGAACGTTTTTTTTTTCAAGTTTCGATCAAAATTTTCGGCATGATCGTTAGGGCGCAGTTGGTCATTTATTTATTGCTTGATAGGGCACTTCGTAACCATAACACATAGACAAAATCGTGAGGAAAGTACATACACAAAAGAGAAAAATAAAAAAAAATGATTTTTTTCTCGAAAAGTAAAAAAATATCGTAGAACATAAATGGGGGTAATGCGGATAGGTATTGATACGAGGCATCTGGATTCTATTTTTGGATGTGACTTTTTGGGCCACCTTGTATGTATGTATGTGTATACGGGGTGAGGCACATAAAGTATTACGGAGCAATAGCACTCAAACTATTGATCATATCCACAAATGTTTCAGACAAAAGTTTCAGTGTTCGAGAAGGCCGTCATATTGGGCCACCCTATTTTTTCATCGGTGGACGCGCTGAAGCTACATTAAAGTAAACTCCACTTTTTCAATAGAATGATACATTTTTTTCAACCATCTTGTGGAGCACCTCAAGCTGATTAAAAAACATACGGGAGTCAAAGTCGTTCAAGGTCATTGAAGGTCAGTATCGATGAGACAAATCTAAATAGGTGGCCTTGAATGACCTTGAACGACTTTGACCGCCTAATGTTTTTTATGCGGCTTGAGGTGCTCCACAAGATGTTTGAAGAAAAAATGTACCATTCCATTTAAAAAAAGGAGTTGACCTTGACGTAGCTTCAGCGCCTCCACCGATAAAAAATAGGGTGGTCCAGTATGACGGCCTTCTCGAACATTGAAACTTTTGTCTGAATCATTTTTGGATATGATCGATAGTTTGAGCGCTATTGCTCTGTAATACTTTATGTGCCTCACCCTGTATATATATATATATATATATATATATATATATATATATATATATATATATATATATATATATATATATATATATATATATATATATATATATATATATATATACAAATAAGCCTCCGCCGTTTTTTAAATAAAAAAATGGGCTTTTATTGTGAAAGAACGGTACTTCATGTTTTATTAAAAGTATTGTCCATCGCCAGCCACTACTTTTTCCCATCTTTCTGGCAGCATATGGGTACCGGGCATATTTGGTATCTTCATATGACGTGAAGTGCTGCGCAGACAGGCCGTGCGTCATCGATCAACATATTAGGTGTAGAACTTAATTCGGTCCGTTTTTTTGCTTAAAATAAGCGCTTATTTGAATGATAAAATGAATTAATACAGTAATCAAAATAATGTCCATCGCTAGCCACTGCTTTTCCCCATTTTTCTGGTAATTTATGAATTCCGTCGCGGAAGAAGCGGTCATCTTTTGAAGCCAAGAATGAATCGAGCCAATTTTTGAAACCCTGTTGTGACGTGAAGTGTATTCCAGTCAAAGCGTTCTGCATCGATCGAAACAAATGGTAGTCGGAAGGAGCAAGATCTGGGCTATATGGCGGATGAGCCAGAATTTTCCACCCGCTATTTTCCAAATAGTTTTTAACCACAATAGCAACGTGAGGCCGAGCGTTGTCATGTTGAAAGATTATGGGCTCGTGTCTGGTCGCATATTCTGGACGTTTTTCGGCTATAGCTCGCTTTAAACGGATCAATTGTTGCCAGTAGAAGTCTCCCGTGATGGTTTGACCAGGTTTTAGTATCTCATAGTGGATCACACCCTTCTGATCCCACCACATACAGAGCATAACCTTCATCTTCAAACGTTTTCGATTGACGCGAACGCTCTTTGTCCTCAACACTAAAATCACCACTTTGAAACCGTCGAAACCGTTCTCTGCCACATTGATCCGACGGTGCAGATTCACCATAAACTTCCACAAGCTTTCGGTGGGCTTCGGGTGTACTTTTCTTCCAATTGAAACAGAAAATCAACACTTCCCGCAAATGGTGCTCATTTGGGACGAAATTCGACATGTTCACCGCAGTAAAAATTAGACTCGACGCGCAAAACTCAAAGGTCTGTAAGCGATATTTGGTTAAGAGAGTTGATACTTCACGATACGGTAAAAATCAGCTGTTGCCATCAACGATTTATAGCCCCTAGAGCCATCTTTTGAAAACGGATCGAACTATTAGGAGTACAACTTTGCAGTGACCGTTTTACGTAGAGAGCCACTGCGGCCGAAGTAGTGGCCTTAGCTCAATAAAAAAGTGGCATTTTAAACTAGAGGCTCTGCCAATGTAAACAATTTTAAATGCTAACGGATACGTGTATGCATTATAAAGTTATAGGCGCTCAAACATGGCAACCTACGAACCGAATTCTCAGCATTTGCGGGAGGTTATGATTTACTTCTTCAACATCAAGAAATCTGCGGCTGAGGCCCACCGTTTGCTTGTAGATGCTTACGGGGAGGATTCTATACGCCGAAAATCATGGGGACTGCCTGGTCATATTCCGTCATCGACGCCCAAACCGAATATTCACGGATCCAAAGTGATGCTGTGTATCTGGTGGGACCAGCTGGGCGTTGTGTACTATGAGCTGCTCAAACCATCCGAAACCATCACAGGGGAACTCTACCGACGTCAGTTGATGCGCTTGAGTAAGGCACTCAAAGAGAAACGGCCACAATTCAACGAAAGACATGACAAGGTGATACTGCAGCATGACAATGCCCGACCCCATGTTGCAAATGTCGTGAAAAAGTACTTGGAAACGCTGAAATGGGACGTTTTATCCCACCCGCCGTACTCTCCAGACATTGCCCCTTCCGACTATCACTTGTTCCGGTCAATGACACACGATTTGGCTGACCAGCACTTCGGTACTTACGAAGAAGTCAAAAATTGGGTCGATTCCTGGATTGCCTCCAAGGACCAAGACTTTTATCGACGCGGGATTCGAATGCTACCTGAAAGATGGGCCGAGGTCGTAGCTAGCGACGGGCAGTACTTTGATTAAAAAATATGTAGCCACTTTTTTATAATAAGGCCTTAAACTTTTGAAAAAAACGGTCACTGCAAAGTTGTACTCCTTATAAGTTGTACACCTAATAAATGATAGTCAGAGGGAGCAATGTCTGGTGAATATGGCGGGTGGGGTAAAACTTTCCAATTGAGTGTTTGGAAGTAGGTTTTGACCGGCGCCGCAGCATGTGGACGAGCATTATCATGCGGGAGAATAATTTTTTCGTGTCTGGAGCAGTAGTGGGGGCGTTTTTCCTTGAGTGCTCGGCTCAATCTCATTAATTGTGTTCGGTAGAGAGGCCCAGTAATGGTTTCGTTCGGTTTGAGCAACTCATAATACACGACACCAAGCTGATCCCACCAAATACACAACATGACTTTTCTTCCATGAATATTCGGCTTGGCTGTCGATGTTGAAGCATGGCCAGCTGGTCCCCATGATTTTCTCTTCTGTGGATTATCGTAGTGGATACATTTTTCATCACCAGTGACTATACGATGCAAAAAACCCTTTCGCTTATGCCTGGAAAGCAGCATTTTACATGTGCAAAAGCGGCGTTCAACGTTTCTCGGCTTCAGTTCATATGGAACCCAATTTCCTTGCTTTCGAATAATTCCCAACCAATTTAAGGGAGACTTTGTCCTTGAAATTTTCAAAAAATCAATTTGAGCTCAACATGAGCAGCTGGAAGAAGAGGAGGGATGCCCCTATGGACCAGGCATTGCCGATTAGCGGTAATTATAAACACATTTGTGTAAACACATTACAAAACTTTAAACGCGTTTTTCTCGAAAACACGTTTTTAAAAATGGCTGACATTCTCCTGACCGCTGTAATTAACATATCGACCTGAAATTTGGAGAGCATACTCAGAAAATATGTCTTCACGGAATGACGGATCGTTTTTTCGATAGATACATTTTTGCATTTATTATTTATCTTTTTATGAAAAAAAAACGCGAAAATTCGATTTTTTTTTAAATTGCCGCCATTTTCCGAAATTTGTACTAAACGAAAAACCCATCCGTCATTCCATGACCAAAGGGTCACAGATTGATAATATGCTTTGAATTTGTGTTTCAGATCAACAAAGAGGGGGCAGTGATGTCAGCCGTTTACCTCCCGCGATTTGAGGACCTGTTTTCGCGGAGCTGCAACGGCCGCCACTTTGGTTTTTTTTTTTCAAAAAAAAATTTTTTTAACTTTCTGTATATCATGAACAAAAGCAAGAAAAAAACCGCACTCAAAAAGCTTTACTCGTTTCCTTTAAAAAAAATAAAATGTAAACACCTGAAATATGGCACTCCAAGGACAAAGTCTCCGTTAAACGATGTGAAATTGCTTGTTGAGTCACTCCTAATGTAAGTGCAAGTTCTTCTTGCGTTTGGCACGAATCTCCCTCCAATAATGCTTCCAATTCCGCGTCTTCGTACACTTTCGGCCTTCCGCTACGTTCTTTGTCTTCGACGTCAAACTCACCGTTCTTAAGGTAGTACCTCCACAGAAGAGTTGAATTAAGAAATGGTTGAAATTTGACATATATGTTATTCAATACATTATCCAAACATCTGTGCAATTTGAATAAGTTTGACCACCCCAAACCTGAGATATTAACACTTAAAGTTGGCTTGGTTTACACGCAACAAATGCGTTATGATTGGCAAACAGAGCATCATTAATTTTACCGTCAAAACTAAAATTAAGAAATTGATAAAAAACGAGGATAAGCTAGAGTAAGATATCACGAATAATGTGAAAAAAAATGAGAATGATTCACCATCTAGTTTCCAAGATATAACCATGAAAAGCCCTCACAATTTTGGTGCAAAGCCTGGCAAAGCCTGACAAAGCCTGGAAAAAAAACAATTGGGGCAAAGCCTGGACAGTCCCGGCAAAAAGTTTACTGGCAATGGTAGATCAAAAACACAATATAAAATATATTTTACGGCAATAAATGATATCCATCGTATTATCTACTAGTACCGAGTCAATATTGCGTAGTTTTTAATTGTATTTATTACTATTTAAACCAATTATCAATCTTTTAAACATGAACATGGTATGTAAACTTTTGATTGAGATTTTCGCAGAGGAACTACCTTAAACTTTTGAAACCACTCACGACAACTTCTCTCACTTGAAACAGTCTCACCATATGCTTCTACGAGCAATCGATGCGCCTCAGCTGCAGATTTCTTCAAATTCAAGAAGTAAATCAAAAGTTCCCGCAAATGACGCTTATTCGGCTCAAAACTCGACATTTTCTAGGTTATGGCCTTACCAGATGTCCAGCCTTACGATGTGTCGTTTTGCATCTGACAATTTCAACCATAATCGCCTAGTGGGGCCATCTTTTGTGAAACGGCGGAGACTTATTTGTACTTCCAATGTATATATATGTATGTATGTGTGTAAATGTACATACCCGATTCGAGGACCGTATATCGAGGATTGGAGGTATCGATGGGTATCATATTCCGGATCCAGGATATTACCGGTGGTGGCGAACCCACCGCGGCGCACTGCAGCAAAGCTTTGTGGCCTCTCTCGATCACTTTCGTCGTTGGCGACTGAGTCACCATTGGAAAACCGATCGGCAAATTCTCCGCTGCAGCACAAATCAAAAGACACGTATATGTTTATATTTATATTTAAATATATATATATATATTTGAGTATGTACAGGTATATATAATTTAGCCTCGAGATGTCGGAATATATTTTCCGGTTTGCCTTGCAATATATATGTATATATATATATATATATATATATATATATATATATATATATATATATATATATATATATATATATATATATATATATATATATATATATATATATATATATATATATATATATATACGTGTGTGTGTGTCTAACAATGATATTTCATGCATTGACGTATTATCGTTACCGAGCAATTCAAGGGCTATTGAATTATATTGTGATTTGATCGATTTCAACCCCTATGTGTATATGTAGGTCACCAATGCAACGATATTGAAGAGCACGCGAGATTTATGCGCGTGTATATATATTTAAATAAGAAATACGTATGCCGCAATGAAGAAAAATGAATTTTCTACTTTATTATTTTTTCTTGATAAATACATTTTTATTAAATATTTCTTTTATTTACTCAAGTAATATATATATATATATATATATATATATATATATATATATATATATATGTGCACATGTATATGCACATGTATAAGGAAAATATATATCACAACGAAAATATATACACACGCATACATAAACCCACACATGGTACATATACATAATATATATAAATAACGTTTATAATTTATAACAATAAATTTTTTTCTACTATATATATGTGTATACACATATATATAATTCTCGTCAGTTCCTGATGATCTGAAAATCGTTTTTCTATTACAAAAATTCCAAGAGTGATTTTATTTTTGGCCCAGGCGTAATTATTTTTTGGAAATTGATTTTTTTAAATCGTCGAACACATTTGTTTTTTTTATTCACTAGACACAATCTCATGGCTTCGACAATGGCTTACAAGAAACATAACTTAAGTGTCCGCCTTCGATTTTGTTCGAGTTTTGTTAGAGGAGAAATGACCTTTTCATCAAATTTGGCCGCAAAATAGGAAAAAAATTAAATAAAATAAATAAAAAATGAAATCGCCTCCTCCAGCCAATTTTTCAAAATCGCGAAAATTCAGAATATCCAACAGCCCTTGGGCAGAAAAAAGAACGAGAATCCGGAAAAAATTCACCAAGGTGCGAAAGTTCTCTGGCATTTTTTTCCCTTCGGATATACGCTTGTCGATGAACGAGAAAGATCAGCGCAATTTCTTTTCTCGTCATTTTTTTTCTCGTCTTTCTCGAGGCTGCGACGAGTGTTTGCGAGTGAATATATTTTCGATGGAGCGCGCTACCGTACGCGAGTTACGTCCCGGTATATTCGTATGGACCTTAAGGGTGGGTGCGATTTTTGTGCCGCGCTTGTACGAGTCAATTCCTCGGCATTAATCCTCGGAGGGACTTTCAAGCTCCGGCGTCGGTTAAATTCACGTTCGACAATGAGAATCACGCCCGAGTCAGCTCCGGAGAAGAGAAGGAGAAGGAGGAAGAAGAAGAATAAGGAGTAGGACACGAAGAAAAAGTAGAAAAATAAATATATGCATACGAAGGGGATGGGGGGGGGGGGGGTGTAGGGCGAGGGTGAGAATCTCGGGAGGAGTGCGAGGGGCCGAGACGCCTGAGGGATTTCGGCAGTCTGTTGGATAAAAACTTTGAACGTTCATTTTTCCATTAGTATTCGTGGAAGGTCGACTTTAGCCTGGAGTTTGCCCGCTCATGAAATATATGCGCGCAGCCTGAAATTACTAACCGTTCCCAGTGGATGCGTACTACTACCCCCTGTGTCTCTATCTATTTTACCCTGGACGTTTTCTCCTTTGCGACGTATACCTGTGTACGTCTGTGTAGTGGAGGGTGCATGAATATGCACGTATATATAAATGGCCGCACATATAGATGTGATTTAAGGACACTGCATAAGCTTGGAATTTCGAAAATACGACTTTTTTTTACAAGCTTTTCTTTAACTTGAGTTGGTGTGACATGCAAATCGGGAAATCGATATTTTACCCCCTTCCCGACTACTTAGAGCTCTGAAATTTTGCAAACATGCATCTGAGAGGTGATAATACTTGATTGAACTTGAAAAAAAAAAAATTAACAAGAACTATCTTGACTGGGTGTGAGCCCAGTCAAGGGCTCCAATATTCACCCAATTCTATTCACTCCAATATTTCACCCACTTTTTGACTACTTAGAGTTCTGAAGTTTGGCAAACATGCATCTAAGAGGTGACAATTCTTGATTGAACTTAACCAAAAATTAATGAATAAAACAAATAACTTGATTTGATGTGAGATGCAAAAGGGAAAATCGATATTTCACCCACTTCCCGATTACTTAGAGCACTGAAATTTTGCAAACATGCATCTAAGAGGTGACAATGCATGATTCGGCTTTTAAAAAGACGAAAAAAAAAATAAATAACTTGACTTGGTGTGAGATGAAAAACGGAAAATCGATATTTAACCCACTTCTTGACTACTTAGAGCTCTGGAGTTAGGCAAACATGCATCTAAGAGGTGACAATGCTTGATTGAACTTTAAAAAAATTAATAAATAACAAAAATAACGACTTGGTGTGAGATGCAAAACGGAAAATCGATATTTCACCCACTTCCCGACTACTTAGAGCTCTGAAAATTTGCAAACATGCATTTAAGAGGTGACAATGCTTGATTTAACTTAAAAAATTTATACGTTAAAAAAAACTTGACTTGGTGTGAGATGCAAAAGAGAAAATCAATATTTCACCCCCTTCCCGATTACTTAGAGCACTGTTATTTTGCAAACATGCATCTAAGAGGTGACAATGCATGATTCGGCTTTTAAAAAGATGAAAAAAAAATAACTTGATTTTCTGTGAGATGCAAAACGGAAAATCGACATTCCACCCACTTCCCGACTACTTAGAGCTCCGAAATTTGGCAAACATGCATCTAAGAGGTGACAATGCTTGATTGAACTTAAAAAAAAACAAATAAAAAAATAACTTGACTTGGTGTGAGATGAAAAACGGAAAATCGATATTTAACCCACATCCTGACTACTTAGAGCTCTGGAGTTAGGCAAACATGCATCTAAGAGGTGACAATGCTTGATTGAACTTTAAAAAAATTAATAAATAAAAAAAATAACGACTTGGTGTGAGATGCAAAACGGAAAATCGATATTTCACCCACTTCCCGACTACTTAAAGCTCTGACAATTTGCAAACATGCATCTAAGAGGTGACAATGCTTGATTGAACTTAAAAATATTTATTCATTAAAAAAAATAACTTGACTTGGTGTGAGAGGCAAAACGGAAAATCAATATTTCACCCACTTCCCGACTACGTAGAGCTCTGAAAATGTGCAAAGATGCATCCAAGAGGTGACAATACATGGAAAGTGCATGAGAACGTATGAATTGGCTCTAAGTGCTCTCGGATCGCACAATCGTTAAAAGGGTGCAATAGGTAAAATAGGTTAAAAGGTTCAATACATGGCGGACCAACATCTATGATAGATGCCACCTATCGCAGTTCTTCAGGATTTCTCCTAACAATCAACCAATAATAACACCGGTTCGTTTGGAAGGATTAATCCCTCTTTGCAAAAATTTCAGAGTTCTGGTAAAATCAATTAAACATTAACAAGTCGAAAATAATTAATATGTACATTTTTTTTAACGAGCTTTTATTTAATTTACTAAAAAGTCGAAAATGATTTGTTTACCAAGTCACCTATGTGTGACTATGAAAAAAAGCTTGGGGTGCTCCAAATTTAGACATAGCATCTTTAATTTGAATAAATCCGTTAACATATCAACTGTATTTAATTTACTGTAAAACGACCTTAGATTTCTTAAATGAAAATCCTCAAACTGAGTATAAATGCGTAGTATAATTTACACTACGCATATAATTCTTCGCTTAGTAGTGTGAGGTAACTTTGAAAAATCTGTTTTCAAAGAAATACGATTAATTGTTTTGAAAATTTTACAAAGTGCCAAATTTATGAGTGAGACGAATAGAAAAAAATTGGCGAAAATTGGAAATTTCGAAGCTCTTGAGCGACCATTAGATATTGATTGACCGGCTAGAGCTTCCGTGACACTAATCTAAAAATTATAAAGCGTAAAATTCATGGGTGAAAAGTGAACGAAATAATGAATTTTTTAATGAAAATTTGAATTTTTCGGAGGCTTAAGCGACCTCTAAATATTTTTTGATCGCTCGCAGATTTCGCGACAATTTTATTTTTCTTTAAAGAAGATATATATAGTGGCGGCAATAAGCGCTACCGCGATCGTTGGTAATCAGCCACTGCGCCTGTCAAGCATCAACTTATTTGGTAGCTGTCGAAAGGGAGCTACCAAGCGCTATTTTGTGCGATAGGATACGTGAGCCCAAGCCTTTTTTGCTTTCTTGAATATACAATTTTTTTTTGCTCGTTCGCGATACAACGTGATTTATGTCATCGTGCTACGATGATCTTTCTCTCCCTCCCCTCTCTCTCTCGCTCTCTCTCTCTCTCTCTCTC
>OX101784.1:65230248-65320248 GCA_944452715.1 Ophion slaviceki | reverse complement strand
CCATTAACTTTGACTGTCCGCCATTTTGTGAAGAATGAATATTTTTTAAAATCCTTCGATTAAAGACTAGTTTATACTTATATTTGACTAAATCCATCCGCATTTTTTTTTCAGATGATCCACTTCGCCGCAATGTTGGTCACCGCAAACCGTGTATATAAAAACATTATTTCATTGACGGCCATTTGCCACTAAACAATGTAATATTTTTCAATAAAAAAATTACTGAAAGTTCTTCAAGATGTGTTCTTTAAGATGGTATATTGATCGATTAAAAAAGTTTCGTAGTTTTCTTTTAAAAAATTCATGAAAAAGGCCTTTTTTGCGCTACAAGTGGGGGTAACGCCTTAAAAATTGTATTTTGTCATTTTGGAGTCACTACATTCTTTAAAGATTTTTTTCCGAATTTTCTAGGTATCGCTAATGTCGGGAGATAGTCGACCATTTTTCTTATTAATTTCTTGCCGTTGCTTTGAAACAAAGATGTTTTAATGGAAATATCAAGAGGAGAAAAGATATATACACCCTTGGCCACAAGTATCAGGCACCCCTATAAAATATTGATATTTAAAGAAGTACATAAAGCTATTACGATTGCGTTGAACTGAAGCTACGATGGTAGCATCAAATATAAAATTAAACAATAAAAAAGCTCTTTTGGTGTATTGCAAAACATCCGGACTGTAAAAACGCTAAACATGTGCGTTTTTTAAATTTCGACAAAAACTTTTACGTCTTCATTTGCTAATTTCAGAGTGGAGGAGTCCTTCTCTCCGATTTCATTAGTGATGATCGATTCTGCCGAAGAGTGCTTACTTTATTTTTCCCGATCATCTTCGATTTGACTGACTGTCAGTTTTCATTCGTTCAACTCCATATAACCTCAAAACGCCATTTGATTTGAAATTTTTGAGAAAAAATGTAGTGACTCCAAAATAACAAAATATACATTTTTACTCCTTAGACTAAATATTCCAAACCTCATAGTTTTCAAGTTACGTCGTACGATGCCGGCTTTTCGGAAACCTGCCGTTTTTTCAAGAAAAAACTATTTTACTTTGGGAAAAAAATCGCCAATGTTTTTTTAACGATACTAACGTCAACGGTTTCCTCTTCAATGATCTTATTATTAAATGGTGCTATTACTATTTTTTCTAAGTTCAGCACGCAATTCTGCAAAATGCGAAAATCGTGAAAAACCCGCATTTTCAAAATTACGTACCGGACACAAAAAAAATCACAAAAATAAAAATGAAAAAGCACATTGAAGCTGGTTTTATTCTTTTCAAAACGCCGTTTGGGAAATTGATTTACGATTTTATCCGCCGAGATATTCTATTTTTTATCCGGATAGAAAAATGACAGGGTGCTTTATTCTTTTGGCCGAGGGTGTATATCTCAAGGGGTCTGTGTAATTCGGAATTCAAAAATTTTATTTTGCATTCCATAATTTTGTAGCCCAGCTTCTTTATTTCAATTTGCAACAAATATTTTGTGAAAAATAAAAAAATTGACCGAATTATGACGATTTTGGTGAAAGCCCACTAGGCTACGGCAAACCACCCCGCTGTGATGTACCATCTTTCTCTTGCCTTTTTCGTACCTCAAAATCTACTCGTCCCATTCACTTGAAATTCGTCCAGAGCCTAGTCTATAACATTTTCTATAGATGCTGTTGAAGTTTGCATCGTTGAAATGCAACGGAAATTTTTTTATTTCTTTTTTCTCCTTTTTTACCGTCATCGGAAATATATTTCGATAGAGATACGCTGTAGGTATCTAATGAGGTTCATATAAAAAGTTTTTCATTGCTTCGAACGGGCAAAAAAAATTGTGCAACCAGAAGAAAAAAAACTCGTTGCTTTCCATCGATGCAAAGTTCGATATCATTTTTACAGCATGACCGGTCGATTTTTTCATACGTCTATCCATTTGTCAATGATAAATTATTGAATTTATTTTTCTTTGTCGAAAGTCGAACTTTTTTGTCTAGAGCTTTGTAGTTTGGACATTTTCGAAATTTCAAAAAAGTATCCGGTCGTACGACAGTTTTATTATTAAACTAAAAGTACATTGTTTTATCGTTCACTTCAGATGAGCCTAGTTGGCAGAAGCACCTACACAGATTGGCCATACAGCAACGGCAGCACTTCCTTTAAATAATAATAAAGTCATTGTGTATCAATTATTTTGAATGAAAAAAACTGCAATTTAGCATGACTATGCGTTAATCGTGTGAAAAATGCCGATCTCGTCATTCCAATAGCCTGATCAGAAAAAAAGTATTAAAAATCGACCTGGTCTTGACATACTGGTCCATCGGGCTTGAGCGAAAAAAAGGTTGAGGAGGGAATCTATGGTGGATGTATACTAAAGTATATAGAGATCGCCATATATATAAGTGCAACATAAAAAAAATTTTGAAAAATGAATAAATTATGAGTATAAATAAATAAATAAATAAATAAATATATATATATATATATATATATATATATATATATATATATATATAATCTCCAATAAAAGTTCCCCAAAATACCACAACATATGGCTACACGTATACGACCCCGAATACTTTTTGACTTATTGTTACTTCATTTTATTATATTTTTCAATATTTATTGAACAATTTTTATGAACAATTTATTAATTAGTAATTAATAGTTATTTATTTATCTATTTGAAATTAATAAATTAATTCTTATTTTTAGTTTCTTTTTTATTTTCTCATACCGCACCGATGCGATGAGCCCCGTGAAATATTCACGAAACTTTCATTTCGAAAATTCGCACAGCTCATCGCGGCCCGGTACGAGAGAAAAGGCAAGTCGGGCGCGCGAATTACGAGTGTGCGTACGTCTATAAAGAATAGCCGGGTATCCGCGGTCGTTACTTTCCTGCGCGCCGCGTTAACCTGATTTTTTTGTTTCTGTTTTTCTTTTTCTTTCTCTTCTTCCCTCTCCCTCACCCTTTTTGCTCAGGTTATACGATACTTTAAAACTTGATGCGACTACCTGTGGGTAGTGCGGCTCGCATAGATATAGCCGACGCAACGTAACTATTCCGTTGCTGTGCTCCCACGGCGACCTTTCCCCGACCTTCGACGACCTCTGACGAGGGAAGCCACGTGGATGCTACGTACTAGCGTTCCTTTTGAGGGACGCTCTGTACACGCGCACACACACAAACGTGTGTGTATAGAGTGGATAGGTATGTACGACGACGTCCAACGAGTGTTCCAAACTTTTCGCGAGATGAAGTGCAAGCCCATGGAGAGAGAGTTACATATACAGGATGATTCACGGCTACCAGGGCTCCTTTGGCGAGCGTATAGGGTGTATCCTTGCGAGCAAAATGCTTTTTTTTTAAATGTCGTACGACAAAAATTGGCCGAGATATTCGCGTGCTGAGCCCGACGCTGAGTAAACATTGCCACGGTAGTTCCTCACGTGCTATTTGTTCCGAGTATTAAATAATACACGGAAATTATTGAACATATTGAAAAAAAAGGTTTTGGGAGAAAAGATTCACTTGTTCGAAGGTCGATTTGAAGCCGCGTCTCATTCGCCCGTTCCGCGCGTGAGCGCTGCTGTGCCGTTGTTTACTCAGCGTCGGGCTCAGCATGCGAATATCTCGGTCAATTTTCGGCGTACGAAATTAAAAAAAAAAGCGTTTTGCTCGCAATGACAGACCCTACATGCTTACAAAGGGAACTCCAATAGTCGTGAAACACCCTTTTTGTGCATAAAGGAGCAACCCAAAGGGATTCGCCCTTTCGCTTCAACACCGCGTAAATGTACCTCTGCCGTCAGTTACAAGGCCTCGTGTGTTCCTTTACCTTGTCATCTACGAACTAGTTATAGTCAACACCCACACACACAAATATATATATATATACACAGGTTGACCTGAAAAGTCACGTTTGAAAGGAAAAATCCACACGTCTCGTATCCTATACGATCACCCCCATATTCTACGATCTTTTTTACTTTTTGAGAAAGCATTTTTTAATGTTTGTTTCGTCTTTTTCTGTAACATAGGCTTTAATTCATTGTTCTCCTTTGGGTATTTACTTTCCTCTCGGAAGTTTTTCAAAGCAATTGGAAGTCATTTACACTAGTATCGTATTGTTTTTACCATTTTAAATTTCGTGACTGATCGTCTCAGACCTATTTTTCAATCTTTTGATCAACATCTTGCGCATCAACGTTAGTGTTTAGGCGGTAATTTATTTATTGATTAACCGTTCATTTTACAACGATAGCACAAGTGAAAATAACAAAGTAATTACATACACAAAAGAGATAAATTAAGAAATGCTTTTTTCTCGAAAAATAGAAGAGATTGGAGACATGGGGGTGATTTGGATGGGTATTGATAGTAGGCATCTAAATTTTCTTTTCGGACATCGCATTTCGGACCACCCTGTGTATATATGTATATATATATATATATATATATATATATACACATAATCAAGCTACGTAAACGCATACACGATCCTGCACTTTTGTCCCCCGTGCAACGCGGACTCTTCTCCTGCAAACGACGTCATACCCATCTACCGAGCCGCACGACGAGTTCACCTCGTGTGCACTTTCCTCTTTCATCGTCGCCACCGCGCTCGGCGAACCAAACTCCTTTATCGTCGCAGTCTGTACACGACCGGCCACCGAGGCACCAAGGTGTGGGCGACAAAAAAATTCTCAATAGTAATAATAATGATGATAATAATAGTGCGGAGAGGCTAGACTCCATGTGAATACATGTGTAGGCGCTAATATAGGAATTTACCATGCTACTGTGTATATATATATATATATATATATATGTGTGCGCGCGCGCGCGCGCGCGTGTGTGTGTGTGTGTGTGTGTGTGTGTGTGTGTGTGTGTGTGTGTGTGTGTGTGTGTGTGTGTATGAGAGAAAATGTCCAGAGGAGACGAACCTTTGCACGAACTTTTGCACAAGCCCGATAGATAAACTTCACAATAATAGCGGAAGTGGAGAAACTGCGGAGCTCGCGTTGTTCTCCGACTGTATGTTATCGGCCCTGTATACCGGAACCTCGGGCATTTTATACATTTTCCATGGCCGTATCTCGTTCACGAAAATTCATTTGTGAAGAGCTATTGGGAATAGACATATGTGTGTATGTGTATATATATGTGCAGCAGCCTTTATATATAGGTTGCTGTGTTCACTCAATAATTGAGGTATATACAGTTAACTTGCGTCTGATACGAGCATTCTTTTGTATTCGTGAGCACGTCAGGATCCCGGCTGCACAAGACAAAGGCTGGTTGTACGCGAATCATTATCGAGATACATGGCGGGTATTAAGCAAGGGCTAATCTAACGATGGAACCGTTGATTTTTTTTTCTCTCGTCTATGTGTGATCATGTACGTATAGGTGATTCTCCCGAAATGATTACTTTGCCGGAGAACGAAATTCATAAATGAAAATATTTCATATTTCCATTTAAGGCCTCAGGCCACAGTAACGGGTATGAAATCATGTGCGAATTTAACATTTTTTTTCCGCATGAAACGGTGATGCACTCATAAAATTAATTACACATCTATTTAGTATGAATATCAAGCTGTTAGAAAATGTGTATTTTTTTCGATGTACAAAATGGCCGACTACTAATATTTTCTTTTGTTATCTTTTTTTAGGCGCTCCGCGGCGTGACATTTAGCATCCACAATTTTTTACCTACGAGAAAAAACAAAAATTCTCGTAGGTCTACATTAGAAAATCTAGAGGAGTACGTACGGAATTTAAAAAATATTGTTTCATTCAAAAGTTGTAGGTATTTGAACTTAAGAAATGTATTTTCAGTGAAAAATTTCGTTATAACTGCTCATAAACTGCTCATAAAATGAAAAGTTTTCGATTAATCAGAAATTCCGTACGTACTTCTCTGCGAAATGCAATTAGGAACAGAATTTTTGAATTTAAAGTAAATCGAGTGAAAATTGTTGAAGTTATTTGTCATGCCAATTGGAAAAAAGCTGTTTCGAGTAGTCGGTTATTTTGTACATCGAAAAAAAACATATATATATATATATATAATTTTTTTTTCTAACAGCTTGATAGTCATACTAAATAGATGTGTAATTAATTTTATGAGTGAATCACTTTTTCATACGAAAAAAATTGTTAAATTCGTACATGATTTTATACCCGTTACTGTGGCCTAAGGCTTTAACACTTGCAATTAACTAAAGTTCTGATCGATATAATATATATCGATTAGAACTGTATCTAATTGATATAATATTAGACCTGTATTTAAGAAGTGTTTTCTAAGAATCCCTTAGAACTGTATCTAATCGATATAATATTCTCTGTGGATCACGCTGATTTTTCCGTTTTGAGAGATTTATCATGATGGACAGAAATGATAGGGCTAGAGGAATGATGCGAATCTTTTTCTATCAAGTTTTTATTGGGTTATTAATATCTTCTGCTCCTTTTTCTTTGAATATTGATCTCGCTCTTTTTGTTTCAACTTCTCTCTTCCTACAGGATCCTGTTTAAGGGGGTATCCCTCTCTGGAAACTTCAAAAAATCTTTTTTTTTATTTGCATATTGTTATAGTGTGATTTATTTAAGTCACTATTGAGAGACGAAAATGGTAGTTGAAAAAATGTCCTAAAAACATTGTAGGTCTGCGCTGTTGATGA
Organism: Ophion slaviceki; assembly: GCA_944452715.1. Lineage (NCBI taxonomy): Eukaryota > Metazoa > Arthropoda > Insecta > Hymenoptera > Ichneumonidae > Ophion > Ophion slaviceki. The sequence goes on along the minus strand of OX101784.1, from coordinate 65,313,553 downwards.
AATCTCAGAGATGGATCATCCGAAAAAAAACAAACGGTTTTAGATTTAGTTTGTTGATGGCTATAGCGCATATCATACGATTTTTGATATATGAAAAAATAAAAAAATGGCGACCATTTTCCGAAAAAAACACAAAAAAAGTTTTTTTTTCACCGTTTTTGGCAAACAAAATAGAAAATATCAAAATTTAAAAAAGTCTTCGATATGTGCTGTAGCTATAGTTGTAAAGAATATGTGGTTAACATTTCATAAGGATCAGTTCAGTAATTTTGAATATTTTATGAACCGTCGAAAAACGTTGTTTCGAGAAAAACGCGTTTAAAGTTTGTTTGGGTTACATAAATATCTGAAAAAAAATTTAAATGCATTTCGAAAGTGTATTTATTAAGTGTAACAACTTTTATATCAATATCTATAATAAACCTGTCAAAAAATGCATGAAAATAGCCTTTTTTAGCGTCTAAAGTAAGAAGACCCCTTAAGAATGATCAGAGGGAAGATGCCCTTGTCTGTGACACCACCTCATAGCACACAAGGGCTGTAGAAAAAAAAATGCGCCAGCTACAAAAATGATACGACACAATCGGTCTCTCCGGAAAAGTAGATGGAGAAGGTACTGCTCTGGCAAGCATGATCAGCTATTCAATAAATGTCTAATGGTTTCGAGAAGTGTTTTTTTTCTGATATTTCTGAATTTTTAGTACCCCTTCAGTTTGCTAGTGTATATGAAGTCTGGATAGTTACATTGCAGAGGAATGATTTTATGGAAATAATGGCGCATAATTTTCCGCAAATGTGACTGATTTGGAAGAAAACTTGCACTGACAAGGAACATCCCTCAGGTGACACCCTTCGATTTCGTTGAAATTTGGATATGTTATAAAGCACCGAAAAGTAAGCGATACGTATTTTTCTTTATCGGCGGAAAAACGGTTTTAAGGGTTGAAACGAGCCCTCGAAAATAGGGGTGTTTTTCGTTTTTCGTCGATAACGTTATCGTTCTCATCTCCAATGTATAGTGCACAAAAAAATAAACATTGTTGCAATTTGAAATTTTTTAATATCTCGTACCGTTAAAATGTTATCGACGAAAAACGAAAAACATCCCCATTTTTGAGGGTGCGTTTCAGCCGTTAAAACCGTTTTTCCGCCGATAAAAAAATAAGAATTTATAAATTGTTGTTTCATTCTCACCTCGTTCTTGTCACTCATTTCTCCTCTCCTCACCGCGCCCGATGCAAACCGAGAATTAATATTGATTTTTCAGATAAAGCCGAGTGAGAAAATAGAAGGTGGGTCATTTAATTCTCACCCGTTATTGTACGATGCTCTCGAGATGAGCGTACGACCGCACGAATCGTAATATAATTCTGTGAGCGCAGTACGAGAGTTGATGAATTATATTATAAGTTACAGAGGCGACGATTGAAACAGTCGGGGTGTACTCGGGATGGAGACACAAGAATCTCGGGTGACTCATACGGTGAAGATTCTCGCGATAATTAAATGGACCACTGTGCCGTGTCGATTTGTGATATTTCTCGTCATTAATGTACAATAACGAGGCTGCTATCCCGTTCCTTCAGGAAGTTGTGAGCGCAAGGTGCCAAGTGTGTTCTTGGTTGCGGTTTTCATTCCATCCACGGAGAGAGAGCAAGAGAGAGAGAGAGAGAGAGAGAGAGACTGAGTTTGCTTGATTGATTGAATGATTGAAAGTTTAATAATATATGTCTTGGTAAGAGTTTTTAAGCAATAGGATATATGTAAGGTATTAACAAAAAAAAAACGTTAAAAAAATAGTAAAAAATGTTTTAAAAATGTAAAAGGGTAAAAAATAGTAAAAAAATGTAAAAAATAGTAAAAAAAAGTAAAAAAATAGTAAAAAATGTAAAAAATAGTAAAAAAATATAAAATGAAGTATAAGCGAAAATACGTAACATGGTATAGCCAACAAGCTATAAAGGACAAAGAATAACATGGCAAAAATATAGGGTGTGAGATAACGAGAGAGAGAGAGACGAAAGAACGGACAAAAGAGCATTGATAATAAAGAGAATGTTCGTTTTTTCTGCACATAAAAAAATTATTCGAATAAAATGCGCCCTTGATTCGTAAAGACGAAAGGGCGAGGACCCGCGGTGCTCTCGTGTCAAGTGTCATTTCAAAGGGCGAATAGCGAGAGCAGCGAAGATTTCACTCCACGTGTGCTCTTTTATAGAATTCCCATGGAAAAAGGGAAGAAAAAACGAGAAGCAACGACCACATTCAAAGTTTCATATCGTAATTACATAATTAGGCCTGGGGGCTGTCGGGCCGGCGGAGCACAAACCCGACCCGGAGATCCGGTTATTTAATGCGCGGCTCCTTCATCCCGCGGACCACGCTCGTAAAACACAACTCTTCCTCTTTTTCGCCTCTTTTGAAAGGTGCTTTGCTTTTTTTATGCGAAAAGAAAGAAAAAAAAATACGTTTCGTTTGTTTGTTTATTTTTTTCATTCGCCGGGCGTCGCGAAAGGATTCGCTAACCGCGAACGAAGCGCGTGAGCCCCGGGCAAGGCATCAGGATTTCATTCAGAACGAAAAAAAAAAAAAATTAGGCCGCGAGGTACAAAGGGCTGTTTCTTTCGGCGGTTTTTGAAAATGGGTCGCGAGCCGGTTTTCAAAATTTTATCAAGAGAAAAAATCTCCCTCGTCGGGTCTTTTCCACTGCGATTTTCCGGAGATGGTAAAAGATCGACGGTAAACAGCTGATAAGGGGAGGAAGGCTTTTTGGGCGTTTTTCTTTCTCGCAGTGAATATTTGTTTCTCTCGCAGTGCATGTTTCTGCTTTTTTCTCTGTAGATATTTTGTATGGTAAGTAAATATGGTAAAAAAGGGAAGGAAATTTAAGCACGGTTTTTAAAGTTAATTTTGCTTTTTTTTATTTTTGAAGATTGATTTGAAAGTAGCGGATGTTTGTCATATTATAATGGAAAATTCAATTTGATATAGTAGTTGATTTTTTGTATGTTTATGAATATCTGTTTTGTTTTATCGAAGTGGAATTTTTTGTTGAATATTAATTTTTCATTTTTTCGTATCCGATATTTTTGCGATCGTTGAATATTTTTTTATTTTGTTGTGATAGGTATTTTTCGTATAGTAGTGATTTTTTTTAAATTTCAGATATTTCGTGGCGTAGTAATAATGTTTTCTTCGTAGCAAAAAATTTGCACACTATGGCAAAATAAAAATGTTCTTCTCGCAGTAGACATTTCGAATGTTATTTTGCTGTGGAAAATTTGTTTATTCTGTCATGCAAGATATATTGTATCGTAAAATATTTATGTCGTTTTTGCAGAAGACTTTTCGCGTGGTAAAATATTTATTTTCGTACTAGAAATTGTGCCTTGTAAACTATTTTTTTTTCTGGCAGCGAATATTTGGAATATTAGGGTAAAATAATAATTTTATTTTTGCTACAGAAATTTTGTACATTGTAGTATAATACTATCTTTATAAAATAGTACAATATTCTTTTTTATTGCAAACGGTATAATATCAACTTTTCTATGGTGTAATATTATAAATAAAAAAATAGTATGGTATTTTTTAATGGTATACATTTTTTTTCTTCAATTTTCAACCAAACATTTTTTTCCTCCCTCGACAGAATTCATGTTGCCTTACAGTAAATATTTTTCTTCGCAGATCCAAAATTCTCTGAATCGAGTCATGATTTTTTATTCCCCACCAAATATTTCGCATTCCTTTCATCTTCATCTCGTGTCAAAATTCCAGTAAAAAAAATATTGATGTAACGTCTCATTTTTTCTCCCCTATTTTTTGCATGCTGAAATCCTTCTTCGCTACCGCGAGTGCACGAACCGCCCTCGTGCACGTATTTCCCGATTCCAAGAGTAACGAGATTCCCGCACTATGCTGCCCCTCGGCCGCCGTCTTTAACTCCCGCGAACTGTGCCGCAGCTATTGGTCCATGCGGCAAAGTTTCAGCGCGCTTCTGCTCGTAAATGGATTCACGGTCAATGCATTGAAACTCCGGGAGCTTCGGTTGCCTTCACATCTCGGACAATCTATGACCGATAATATCGTCAAAAGGAAACTTTGTCCGGAAGTCCAATGGGGCTTGACGCTTACAGAGGGTTCCGCGATGGAAGCGCTTTCCCCTTGAGCTCTCTCTCTCTCTCTCTCTCTCTCTCTCTCTCTCTCTCTCTCCCTCTCCCTCTAACTCTCTCGAAAAAAAGTGAATAGTTTTTGCGCCCCCGGGCAGAGGGAAGGGAAAGTGGGAAATGTGGAAAGCGAGGGAGGGTGGACGTCGATGAGTCCACAACTTCGTAAACTGATTGAGAGCTAAAATTCCCGTGCATATATATATATACACACACATACATATATATATATATATATATATATATATATATGTATGTATGTATATGTATATGTATATATATATATGCACACACATACACATGTACATATATTATATAGGGTGACGATTATAAGGTGGCCATATGTTTTCTAAGGGTTTTGCGTGGAGATTTTTCGACCAAGAGATATATGATTTCCAATGGTTTTTCAAGTACCCTTCGAAAAAAAATACAGCGTATTTTTGTGATGAGTAGTATTTGCCAAAAAGAGCATTCTGAAAAAAAAACATCTAAATTCCATTTTGAGTACAGCATAATAAAGGAAATTAAAATCTGAATACAAAACACTCCTGAAAAACTTTTTTGTGTATCCCGTCATAAAAAAATCAAACTTGCATTTTAAAGTGCATTGGGGGGGGGGGGGGGGGTTTATAACATGGAAGTCACGTAAAGAAGAGCTTATATTGCCGCAAATGAACTCCACAAGGAAGCTGAGGGACTATTTTATGGAATCCCAGATGAATCGGTAGGTCATTGAGTCACAACGTTTTTGAATCTTGGAACTTAAAAAGTGTGTTTGTAAAAATCACTTTTTCGTGAACCTCGTACAAGATCACTCAAAAACTATGTAATCGATCATTTTGAAATTGTGCGCACTTTCGGTTAACAATAATTACCGTCTATATGTACCTAGAGTTGGATGGAACTTAATTCCATCAAAAAGGCTTTTTCAGGAGTGTTTCGTGTTCGGAATTTAATTATTTTAATTCTGCCGAACTTGAAATGGAATTTTCATTTTTTTTCCAGAATGTTCTATTTTTTCTGGCAAATACTACTTATCGAAAAAAATACGGTTATATATAAGTATATTTTTTTTAACAGGAGTTGATTAACCGTTAAATATCATATTTTTCTCGGTTGCAAAATTTCCGCCCAGACCCTTAGAAAACATGAGCACCTAATATTTGTCACCCTATATATATATATATATATGTATATAAGATTGTATTATCCCGTGGCGGTCAGGATGGTCAAAATTTACGAAGGGATTGTGAATTAGGCTCGACTGGACATATCATGGCGTCAACGAGTCATTGACATTAGCGTGTGTCCCTACGCTCGACTAGTGCGGATCTATCCAGGATCGCAGTGAAGTGCGAAGCCCTATGTGGAGAGCCACTTTCAATGATTTAGTCGGTATTAATAATTAAACTATCTCGAATGATTATTGTTCTCGTTGATGAGGCAAATGAGTTATATATATATATATATATATATATATATATATATATATATATATATATATATATACATACATACATACATACATACACACACACACACACACACACACACACACACACACACACACACACACACACACACACACACACACACACACACACACACACACACACACACACACACACACACACACACACATATATATATATATATATATAGGTGTGTGTGTTGTGTACAATAATGCACTTTCGAGCGGATTACGGAATGCATTATCGCGAGTGAATTTGCGGAATACATCAACTGTTCAACGTAGCGCATTAAGCATGTTTGACGTATTGTAATCTCGTAGTTCGAGTCTCAATGCGAGGGGAGTGTACGATTTGTTGAGTTTTTTGTAGTGGTTTTTCTTTAGTTTTTGTAATTTTTTTTTCGAATAAGCAAGCTTTTATCAATCTCGATTTCTTTTTCATTCTCTCTCTCTCTCTCTCTCTCTCTCTCTCTCTCTCTCTCTCTCTCTCTCTCTCCCTCTCTCTCTCTCTCTCTCTCTCCCTCTCTCTCTCTCTCTCTCTCTCTCTCTCTCTCTCTCTCTCTCTCTCTCTCTCTCTCTCTCTCTCTCACTCTCTCTCTCTCTCTCTTCTGCTACTGGTAGACATACTTTATTCTCGCCTACACTGCGCGCACCGTAATTCGTTCGCAATGTACACGTGCGGCCAAATATTGAGCACGCGGGCTCGTTGACTGGGTTACCTCTGTAATTTCTCGACCATAAATTCATTAGTCCGTCAGTAAATTGATTGAAAATGTGTTCGGGCTGATACAATACTAAACGCGAGACTCCAGAAAGAGGGAAAGCGAGAGCGAGGGAGAGAGAGTTTGCGCGTTGGATTGGGGGACAAGGGTGCATTAACAGTTGGCCGAGGCCGGAGGGGTCAAGCAGAGAGAATTCGCTCGCAGAGATTCACTCTGTCCTCGCGTTTATGGACATACTCGAATAAGTTGACGGCTATTCGCGTGTATTTATATATCTATATATAGCTGCTAGGATATTCGAGGGGCTCCATCTAATTGAGACACTCCCCCACCCCCCCCCCCCTCTCTCTCTCTCTCTCTCTCTCTCTCTCTCTCTCTCTATATATATATATATATATATATATATATATATATATATATATATATATATATATATATATATATGAATAGGGTATTCCAACACAGACAACAATCTCCCTCATCATCGTTGATTATGGCTTTCCGTGGCTGAAAACTCCAGTCCTGGAAAAAATCTAATTTTTTCAATTTTTTTCCGCCACCCCTTGCCATTCTGCGGCTGCGAAAAATCAAAAAGTCCCCTCGGGCCGTTTTCAAAATTGGGAAAAAATATTGATACGTTATAGACCTGTTTCGTGCATTTTTCACCAAAGCTCAATTTACGCTTCCGATATTTACTATGATTTTCCGTGCTTTTTCTATTTTGGGGATGTTTATTCGACAGTTTGGGAGTCGGAAGCGTACTTTTTCGGTCTTGCAAGTTAAAAAAAACTCCAATAATATGATGTCAGATGAGACTCAATTCGGCTGGGATGTAGAACGAAAAAGTACTCTGCTGACTTCAAAACTGTCGAATGATGATCCCCAAAATCGAAATTTCATACAAAAAATTCGTGAATATCGGAAGCACAAGTGGAACTTTGCTGAAAAATGCACAAAACAGGTCTAAAGCGTATCTAAATTGTTTAGTATTAAAGAAACGGTTGAGTGGGCTTTTAGATTTTTTGCAGCCGCAGCAGGGCAGAGGTGGGCGAAAATTTTGAAAAAAAAATTAGGTGTTCTTCTTACATCAGGAGGGAGGTTTTTAATTTATTTTTTAATATTTAGGGTTTTGACCCGGGCGAATTGGAAATAAAATGCTCATTTTCCCAAAGTAAAAAATTTCAACAATCGTTTACGACAATTTGATTTTATACTTGCCGAATTTTATTATGCAGACATGTTGAGAAATGTTTAACGTGTATCCCTGGTTTACAAAAAAAAAAATAGAAACCGGTCAAAGGGTTGTTAATCGCGGGTGGATGAAGTAATATCCGGGTCAAGTTGACTCAATGTGTCAAAATCGTGGTGAAATGTAAGTATGTCAACGAATGAATAAGCTACAAATTTTGACAGTATGATTTTTTTATTGCATAGTTTTAAAGCCTGAAGTCTTAACTTTAACTTGCAACAAAGACCAGAGTTTGGCTTCATTCTATTTATAAATACGAATACGAATTTATTCACATGGTGATTTTCATGTGAATATAAATACAAATTTATTCATACTTCACTTATTTGTATTCACATGCATGCATACAAATACAATTGTATTCACAAAAATTCTGAACATACAAATAAATTCACAGAAAATAATGTGAATATTTACAAAAAATCCTGTGAATAAAAAAAAAATCACATGATAATCTGTGAATGCAAATGTATTCACAAAAAATTGTAAATGCAAAAAAATTCACAAAATAAGTTGTGAATTTTTTCGTATTTGAGACAAATTAAAATCAAATTCGCAATGATTAGATTAAAATTTACACCAAAAGTGAGTTCGTGCGTATCTTTGCACAAAACTTTTTGTGCAAAAATTTCTTTGCCTCAAAACAATGTATTCCCTCAAAATACGTAAGAACTCACTTGTGGTGTAAATTTCAATATAATTGTCGTGAATTCGATTTTAATTTTCTTCAACTTGAAAAAATTCACAACTCATTTTGTGAATTTTTTCATATTTATAATGTAAGGTTTGAAAATCACAATGTTTTTGCAAAAAATTCTTTGCCTCGATGCAATGTTTTCTCTCAAAATACGTAAGAACTCACTTTTGGTGTAAATTTTAATCTAATCATTGTGAATTTGATTTAAATTTTTCTACGAAAAAAATCACAACTTATTTTGTGATTTTTTTTGTATTTACAATTTTTTGTGAATACATTTGCATTCACAAATTTTGATGTGTTTTTTTTCAATTCACAGGATTTTTTGTGAATATTCTCAATTTTTTCTGTGAATTTATTTGTATGTTCACAATATTTATGAATACAATTGTATTTGTATGCATGCATATGAATACAAATAAGTAAAGTATGAATAAATTTGTATTTATATTCACATGAAAATCACGATGTGACTAAATTCGTATTCGTATTTATGAATAGAATTACGCCCAACTCTGACAGAGACTTAGTAAAAACTCAAAAAATTGACCAAGTTATGACGATTTTTGAGAATGGTCAGATCGCTACAGTGAACCGCCCTGCGATGATTCACGTTTTTTCTTTAACGGGGTCCTCTAGTTTCTCGGGTCGAAAAAATCGATTTTTTTTCTCATAAATCACATGTGCAAAAAATGTGTGCCAAAGGATTTTTCGATATTCGAAGTGGTTCACAAGTATAAATCACATGCGCGAACTTTCAAACGCGTTTTTCTCGAAACACCATTTTTCGATACGGTGACCACGATATTTCAGAAACTACTGCACCGATCTTGTTCAAATTTATACAGCATCTTTAATATGTTATAAGCCAGCGATTGAACTAAGATTATCATGATTGCTTCAATAGTTTTTTTTATACGAGCGAAAAACTTAAGAAAAAATGAGTAAAAACTAGAATGTAATTTTCAAAAGTGTATAAAAAAGTCAATTTTTGTAATTTAGAATTCACTCTAGTTCAATCGCTAGTCTTAAATATGAAGATTAAAATGCCGTTTGGTTTTTTGATTTCAGATAAGCAGAACAGCCGCAATCTTGGTCACCGTCAAGCACCTCTTTTACTTGACGTCTTCCTGTCGGCCACTATAACGGATATTCTATTATATATTTTGACTTCAAAAAATTTGTAAAGCTTATTTAAATGTCAATAAAGATTATGCAAAAACAATGAGATTGATTATTTCGATGCTTTGCCCGTAAAAAATTATTGAAAAAGCCGTAAAAAAACAGCCGAGAAACTAGAGGACCCCGTTAAACTTTCTCTTGCACACTTCGTTTCATGAAACGGTGTAAGGCGTATCTTAAAATCGATTCGTCCGATTCACTTTAAAATCGAACCGAGCATAGTTTATGACACTTTCTACCGTATGACGAAATAATTTTTTCACCGATCGATCCATTTGCTGATAACAAATGATTAAAGTTGTTTTTGTTCGTCGAAAATCGAGCTTTTCTTTCTACAGCCTGGCATTTTCGTAATTTTCAAAATTTCAAAAAAACTATCCGGTCATACGAAACTTTTATCATTATACTAAAAGTAAACATGTCGTTTTTCATTTCAGATGAGCCTGGTACCCCGAAGCATCTACACGATTGCACTTTGCTTGAATAATAATAACTTCGTTGTTTACCAATATGTTCCCATTAAAAAACACTCAAGCTTGGCAAGACTGTGTATAAATTGTGTCTAAAATTCCGACTCCGTTGAATCGACTCACTCGAATATTTCCACAAAAGAATATGTCGAATTTTATCATCCTGGAAAATGGAAGGGCTATGTTTGTTTGCCTTCTGGGCGTAGTAAAGAAAAAACTTACTCGTACCGCACAATACACCACCTGGGATTATTCAACTTTTATCCAAAGCATATTTCGGTATTATCGCGAGTTTTGACGATAGTTAAGAGGGTTGATTCGTTTTCGAACACCCCGTGTATGCATATGTGTATACATATCACGCCAAGCTTTTGGATCGGCTTAAGCAGCATTGTCTGATGAATACCCCCCGTGCCCACCCCGGCGGACGCCGCTTTCGAGACCCATGCTGCTGCTGCTGCTGCTAATGGACATCCGGTATTTTGGCTCTTTTCGTAATAAATTACCGTGCGGCGAGCGAAGCTTTTTTCAAAATAACAAGCCCACCTCGCGCAATCCCGCGAACGCGTGTGCGCTCTTTTATAGTCGATGAAAAAAACATTCGTTCAAATGCAGCGACCTCTCGCCTCTCTGCTTTTGCAATACGTGCAGATATATATATATATATATATATATATATATATATATGTGTGTGTGTGTGTGTGTGTGTGTGTGTGTGTGTGTGTGTGTGTGTGTGTGTGTGTGTGTGTGTGTGTGTGTGTGTATACGAGGGTGGGGTGAAAAGTTTCCGGCCTGACCAAGAGATGGTGCCACTAGGTCTAGTTTTGGAGCGGCGTCCTACAGTACCATTCCTACCGAGCTTGTATGTACAGTTTCAGCCCAATCGCTACGTTAGTTTGCGTTTCAGAGCACATTGCGCGAGACGCTTCCGTTGTTTTCGTAAAAATGGAAAAATTGGAAAAACGTGCTGTCATCAAATACTTCCATTTGAAAGGTTTCACACCAAAACAAATAAAAGAAGAGATGGATTCAGCACTAGGAGACTCCTCCCCATCATATTCAACTATTAATCAGTGGGTTTCTGAATTTAAAATTGGTCGTGTGAGCACCTCTGACGAGCTTCGCTCAGGACGGCCCGTTGAAGTCACAACTTCAGAGATGATTGAAAAAATCCATAAAATAGTGTTGGAAGACCGCAGGTTGAAAGTGCATGAGATAGCTTAGACCTGTAGGATGTCAGCTGAACGTGTGCGAAATATTTTGCACAACCATTTGAACATGGAAAAGCTGTGTGCAAGGTGGGTGCCGCGTTTGCTAACGCTCGACCAATCGAGCGTTTGCTAACGCTCGACGCTACCGACAATTTGGCGCTGTATAGACGTAATCCAAACGAATTTTTGCGTCGATTCATAACTGTTGATGAGACATGAGTCCACCACTACACTCCTGAAAGTAAAGAACAGTCAAAACAGTGGGTTGGAAAAGGGGAACCAACCCCAAAGAAGGCAAAAACAATTTTATCGGCAAACAAGGTTATGGCTACTGTTTTTTGGGATGCGAGAGTTATGAGAAATGTATCAGTGTTGATGGAGATTATGTTGAAAAATAAAGCAAAAAAAAATTTTTAAATATCGTTTTTCTTGGTCAGGCCGGAAACTTTTCACCCCACCCTCGTATATGTATGTATGTATATATCCACGTACGTCCATTAGCGCATCCAGGTAAGCCTGTTGCATCGCCTGTGCGGAAGATGTGTTTCGTTTCCCCGACTTGCGAAGAACTCGCCAGAATTGCGCGCGTAATTCTCGTGTACATGTACGTGTATATACATATATATATATATATATATATATATATATATATATATATATATATATATATATATATATATAAGGCAAAGTCCTGACTGACTGACTTTATCTCCGAGGCTAAACCCCTAAAGGTAGAATGTGAAATTTGGCGAGGGTGTTGATTTTATATTGGAGGCACCGTTTAAGAAGGGATTTTTCGAAATTCAACTGCTAAGGGGGTGAAAGGGGCTGTTCAAATGTGTATGGAATATTTTATTCTTTTGGGCCAATTGACTTGAAACTCGGTATAAATAATCTTTGAGGAAAATAATTAAACACGTGTTTGAGGATTTTTCGAAACGACCCCATTTTAGGGGCGAACAGAGGAGTTGAAGTTTGTATGGAAAAAAAATTCTTGGGTCGATTGACTTGAAACTTGGCACAAATGGTCTTTGAGGAAAATAGTTAAACACGTGTTTGAGGATTTTTCGAAACTACCCCATTTTAGGGGTGAACAGAGGTGTTGAAGATTGTATGGAAAAAAAAATCCTTGGGTCGATTGACTTGAAACTTGGCACAAATGGTCTTTGAGGAAAATAATGAAACACGTGTTCGAGGATTTTCCGAAAAGACCCCATTTTAGGGGTGAAGAGAAGTGTTGAAGTTTGTGTAGAAACGAAATCTGGTCGGATTTACTTGAAATTTGGTATTCGCGCTTTTTGACACAATTAATAAAGCACGTAATTCAGCGTTTTTTGGAATTCAACCCCTAAGAGGTGAAAAGGGGTGGCAAAGTTTGTGTGGATAGATTTCTGCATTCATAATGTATCTATGTATATAAAATTTCGCCTAATAATTGAAATAACATTGAATAGAGCTATTTTAGTTTAAACAGACCATACATTTATTATACAAAGTCATTAAACAAAATTGATGCAGTTCAAGTATAAAGAGAACTTTTGTTTTCTACTGGTATCTCAAAAACTTTTCAACTCATGGGAGTATCCGAATTTTTTTATGGGATGTCAAAGTGGAGTAATCTTTCACAATTACTGTACATCCTGCATCGGGGATTAGGTGATTACCTTTTTGCAGATTTTTAACCATACGGTCATTTTCAAATGATTTTTCGATAGCCGGTTTTCCTTTTTCATAAAATTCTGCACTTGAATCCTGAACAGTTATATTCGAAAGTCGTTCAGCTTCGTTCACCCAGTCATATAGTTCTGTTGCAGTTGTCATTTGCTTATCACTCCGGCGCTGTAGACGTGTTCTTGCAGCTTCTCTTTTGACAGTTCCGCCAATTCCATCGCATGCACCTTTGCTATGCGCAGTGGCAAAGAAATGCCACTTCGCTTTGATACCATGAGTTTTTTCATGCCGGCACAAGTCAGCCATATTTTTATAGTAGCTACTAAAATAGCTGTTTTCAATGTTATTCCAATTATTGGCCGAAATTTCAGCGTTTCACTCTCAAAATATAGGGAAACATTTTTTTCACCAGGATATGATTTAATTTTCTTTTTTTCTTTCCTACAGGGAAGCATACAGTACAGGTAGTTTCTTTCTTCTCCGCGCCGACTACAGCAATTATTTTCTAAGGCGTCAGGGAGACAGATTTTTTTTCCGCTAAAATATAATTGCCGTAGTCGTCAAATAGTGCGTTAACTGACAAAAAAAATTTTTACGGTTAATATCGAGATAGAGAATGTGTAGACCTAATTTAAGCGGGCAGGGGGGGGGGGCAGTGGAAAAATGTCCAGGATTGTAAAAATTAAAAAAAATTTCGCCATTTCACATGTTCTTGAAACATTCCTTTACCGTGTATTTTGTGTATCAACACTGAGAGCGAAAAATGTGGGTGTGGAATCGTGGGGTGCGTGCAGTATCGCACGCATCGTGGTGATTTTCAGCTGAAGCCCTACTTCTGCATATTTACCACATATGTATATATATACATCTATATGTCGGGGATTAAAAAATATTTGCACACTCCGACTTTTTCCTGTGCATTTCCCGGGGATTTTCATTAACATACATTATTTGTATTCATATTTAAATATAATATCGATATTTGAAGGAAAAAAAAACTAACAAGGTCCGCAATAACATTCTTGTTCTTTTTTCAACGGATATTCCGAATCCGTTTTGAGCAATTATACTTTGTTGGCCTACGTCGAAATACATATATGCGTAGAGTGGCGTGCCTCTAGCAATTATTTGTTTTACCGATGTGCGCTACTATTTATACATGCATCTATCCATAGGAAATCGAAAATTGTTGTTTACTCGAATGCAATCCCTATTTATTTGTGAGACGCATTGAATATTCGTAATTTTTCCACGGCGATTTTCGAGAGTGTATATAGGTGCATTGATGTGTATATAAAATATTTATTGTGTATATATACATACATACATACATACATATATATATATATATACACACACACATATATATATATATAATGTTATATTTCAACTCAATCAATATTTTTACGGAAAGTGTATGGGCGTATTGTACATTTTCCTTTGGGCAATGGCGAAAATGAGAGTTTTTATCACGTACTAACATTTTTCGCTGTGGCTTCGACGAAAAAATCAACGTTTTTTTTGCTTCCCCTTTGTATATCCAGGCATATTCACAACTATCAAGGTTCCCTCGGTAAGCATATAGGGTGTGTCATTGCAAGCGAACGGCGTTCTTTTTTTTAATGTCGTGCGACATGAATTAACCGAGATATTGACGTGCTGAGCTCGACGCTGAGTAGACAACGACACAGTCGTTACTAGCGCGCCAACTTTTTGTTCTTTACGTATTAAATAACAAACGAAAAACATTGAATCATATTATCGATTTGCAAAGCGAGCTTGCGCGTTTGTTATTTTTTAGAGAAGAAAAAAATGTTACGAAGAAAAGGTTCACTCGTCCGGAGGTGGATTAAGCCACGCCTCGATCGAGCTTGCACGTTCCGCGCGTGAGCACCTGCTGTGGCATTCTTTACTCAGCGTCGAGCTCAGCACGCGAATATCTTGGCCAATTTTTGTCGCACGACATTTTTGAAAAAAGCGTTTTGCTCGCAATGACACCCTGTATGACGTAAGGGAACCTTGATGGTCACGAATCAGTATATATATATAAATGTAGTCTCGCCCACTGCTGACTCGATACGCTCAATGAAATCGTCGAGATTGTCGACCGATCCTGCGCGCGGCCACACATTCCTACGTATATGCGTATAGTATACTTTCGCGCCAATTTTACGAGCGAGAAGTGCGCCTTTTTATCCGTTCTCGGCCCTTGGCACCCGAACGAACAGCGTCGTAGACCCGAGAGAAAGAGAGAGGGGTAGAGAAGACGAGCGGGTCTGGCGAACGATTTAATGGCTGCTCGCGGAATTGCGGCTCAACGAGTTATGGACAACGATATCTCGGGCGGTGTAGGTGTTAATGAAATTTGCGGGTCGTAGCTTTCCCACGTTCCCTCGGGAATGGTCAGTTAGCTATATTATTGTCTTTCGCTGTAGGCATATATACATATATATATTTTAATGTCCAAACGGAGCCATTGCATGACTCGGATCCAACGTTAGTTGATAACAGCGCCAGTCGTTCAAGCTCTCGTGTTCATCGGGGCCGCCATCTCCACTCTACTGGAGCCAACGTTCTCCGGTGCAGAGCGAAGCTTTGAGCCTCGAGCTCAAGCTTCCACTTTCCATCGGCCCGCCGCCTCGGGACCGGAGCTTCTCGTTCCTTACTTACGTATCGCGAGACGGGCGTTCTGTCAGGCCAATGGCCCACGGCTTAGTAAATATATATATATATATATATATATATATATATATATATATATATATATATATACAGGGTGTCCCTCTTATCTCTGCCACCCGAAATAACTCGGTAATTATCGACGTCACAAAAAAATGTTCCAGACAAAAGTTGTACGGTATGAAGGGGGCCATCAAATGTGACCAATTTTTTTTTTATTCCGGTGGAGGCGCTGACGCACAGTGAAGGTCACCTCCACTTTTTCAAATGGAATGGTACACTATTTTTCAACTACCTGGTGGAGCACTTCATGCCGCATAAAAAACATTAGGGGGTCAAAGTCGTTCAAGGTCATTCAAGGTCAGTATCGATGATACCGACGTTCAAGGTCATTCAAGGTCAGTATCGACGATACCCTCTGTATGTATATTTATATCCATTGCTTGATGATGAAAATAGCATTTATTTCTATGTAATAATATACTATATTGTCGATTAATATCGACCGAAGAATTTATTATTATTAAATTTATATTCTTCATATAAATCAATTAATGTTTGATTTATAGGACATATATACAACAATGTGCCCCGAAGAGTGACTTCCGAAGGGAATTTAATATGCCTCGTATCAATACCTATCCGAATCACCTCCTGTATATTCTACGATCTTTTTTCTTTTCGAGAAAAAATCATTTTTTAATTGTTGTGATTACAATTTTATTTATTTTTCTCTTTTGTGTATGTACTTCCCTCTCGGAAGTTTTTCGTAGCCATTGGAAGTCATTTAGACTGGTATTAGTATTTTTGTTTTATCATTTGAACTTTAGTGACTGATCCTCTAAAACCAATCTTCTGAATTTTTGGTAAAAAAACCGGGGCGTCAACGTTAGTCTTCGGTTGGTGATTTATTTGTGGCTTAAGAGTGCACTTCGCAACGATAACACAAGTGAAAAAAATCGCGAAGAAAGTACATATACAAAATGGAAAAAAATGACAGAGGGTGATTCGGATAGGTATTAATCCAGACATCTATATTTTCATTTTGATCGTCACTTTTTGGGCCAGCCTGTATATATATCACATACTTTAAACACTAGTTAGTTTGAATTATGAATATAAATATAAATTCCTCGACCACTGTGAATATATAAAAAAAATAACCTCCATTTATATGAATTGATGAGTTCATCCCATTATTTCACAATACGAATGATATCAATCAAACCATTGAAAGCTAAATTAAGGGATTACCCCCACTTGTGATTTTGAAAAAATCGATTTTTTTTATTGCATTTTTTTGAAGTGCAATTTGAAGTGCAGTTTTTTTTTGATGCCCGGAATAGATGACTCTATGTGAGTTTACAAACAAAATATTTTCTTCGTGTAAACTGAAATTGAAACTTTAAACGCGTTTTTCTCAAAATGGCATTTCTGAAGTCGGTGACCAAGATTACTCGAACACTAATGAACCGATCTTCTTGAAATTTTGCAGGCTTATTTAATACATAAAAATGTAGTCTTTAATCGTTCGATTTTTTTCGGTAAAATCGAGCCATTAACTTTGACTGTCCGCCATTTTGTGAAAAATGAATATTTTTTAAAATCCTTCGATTAAAGACTAGTTTATACTTATATTTGACTAAATCCATCCGCATTTTTTTTTTCAGATGATCCACTTCGCCGCAATGTTGGTCACCGCAAACCGTGTATATAAAAACATTATTTCATTGACGGCCATTTGCCACCAAAACAATGTAATATTTTTCAATAAAAAAATTACTGAAAGTTCTTCAAGATGTGTTCTTTAAGATGGTATATTGATCGATTAAAAAAGTTTTGTAGTTTTCTTTTAAAAAATTCATGAAAAAGGCCTTTTTTGCGCTACAAGTGGGGGTAACGCCTTAATATTTGGTATTTTATATATACATATTATTCACGATCATTAAACGGAATGTTATATTCATATACAATATAGTATGCTATTGATAGCTCATCCATAGGAATGAAAGATTACTGGATTATATTGTGTATAAATATATGCCATATTATTAATGTTTTATATTCGTATATGATGTGACTTGAATTTAACATAAAATTGTATTATATCGCTTGAATATATTTACTCATATTTATATGTACGCGTGTGTGAGTGAGTGTGTGTGGTTTAATCTCGGTACCACTAGCGACGTGGCTGGTGACCGCGAGGGCACGGTCCCTGCCGGCGTTAAACAGATTTCAAGAGTAGTCTAATAGAGAAAGCAGTCGAGGCCGCTTCGCTAAAAGGGAACTATCCCCCCGGCCGACCTGCGTCATCCCCTTCCGCCACCACATATCCAATCTCGGTGGGGAACGACCGCCGAGTGACTTTATACTCGAATTAATCAAACTACCTTCCAGTTTAAATACCCGCGCGCATGTGGGGAGAGAGAAAGAGAGAGAGGAAATAACTGGCCGTTTCTCTCGCCTTTCCGCCCCCTTCTATATAAGCAGCAAGGAAGGGGAAGCGCAAATTGAAATTGTCTTCGTTTCTTGTCGTAACTTTGTCTCTTCCCCCCCTCCCCCTCTCGCCCCCCTCTCCGATTCTCCGATTTTCTCTTACAAGTCCGGTAACGAGGCGTACAAGTATACGGCAGTGCAATCGAATGCTGTTCACCCTCGATTCGCTTGTAACGGGCCACGGGCGTTGGGAGATTCCACCGATGATAGAGACCCCCCATTCACCTGCTCTCTCGTATATGGGACTGGAAAATAGTGCTGTTCCAACGGCAAGAAAAAAAGAAGAAGAGGGGAAGAAGATGAAAAAGAAAAGCGAGAAGAAGAATAAAGAGATCCTACGTTTACCCGCAGGGATCGCCGAGATCGGCTGGTACACGAGTGCGCGATCGCGAAGTGCAAAGACTGCAACTGCGGGACTTGGTATACTTATATATAAATATAACATATTTCATATGTATAATAATATTATATATTAATTCTTGTGACCATGATAAGCAGTATATGAAGTACACATTATATACTACACAAATATGTAATAAAAATTATTGTGCAATATGTATATATGTAGAGGATGAAAATTGTAAGGTGACCGTATGATTATTAAGGGTCTTCAGAGTAGATTTTGCGACCGAGAAAAATGTTATATTTAAGGGGTTACCCCCACTTGCGATTGAGAAAAAATCGATTTTTTTTATTGCACTTTTTTGAAGTATAAGCATCCGGGCCCATACAGAAGTATGGGCCCGGAATAGATGACTCTATGTAAGTTTACAAAAAAAAATATTTTCTTCGTGTAAACTGAAATTGAAACTTTAAACGCGTTTTTCTCAAAATGGCATTTCCGAAGTCGGTGACCAAGATTACTCGAACACTAATGAACCGATCTTCTTGAAATTCTGCAGGCTTATTTAATACATAAAAATGTAGTTTTTAATCGTTCGATTTTTTTTTTCGAAAAAAATGGCCGTTTTATAGCCAAAAAACGGCCGTTTTTTTTTCGTTAAAATCGAACCATTAACTTTCACTGTCCGCCATTTTGTGAAAAATGAATATTTTTTAAAATCCTTCGATTAAAGACTAGTTTATACTTATATTTGACTAAATCCATCCGCATTTTTTTTCAGATGATCCACTTCGCCGCAATGTTGGTCACCGCAAACCGTGTATATAAAAACATTGTTTCATTGACGGCCATTTGCCACTAAACAATGTAATATTTTTCAATAAAAAAATTACTGAAAGTTCTTCAAGATGTGTTCTTTAAGATGGTATATTGATCGATTAAAAAAGTTTTGTAGTTTTCTTTAAAAAAATTCATGAAGAAGGCGCTACAAGTGGGGGTAATGCCTTAATGGTTTTCAAAGTCCTTTTCGAGCAATTTTTTTTTGTGATCAGTAGTATTTGCCAGGAAAAATTGAGCATTCTGGTAAAAAAAATTAATATCCCAATTTCAGTTGGGCAGGATGAAGATAATTAAATTCGGAATACGGAATAATCGTAAATTCTATTTTTCCGCTTGAAAATGTATCTTTGATCACTTTTTTTCAATGACGGGATACGCAAAAAATGTTGTTTTCAAGAGTCGTTTCGTATTTGGAGTTTCATTCGCTTCAGTCTGCTCCAAATGGAATTTTGATTTTTGTCCGTGAATGCTCATTTTTTTGGGAACTACCAGTCATCGAAAAAATATGCTATATTTATTTTCGAAAAGGATTTGAAAAACCATTGAAATTCATATTATTCTCGGTCGTCAGAATGGCTTGTAAGACCCTTAAGATGTTATATACTCTAACTTTTTCGAAAAATATTCGTTTTTCTTCTCGTAATGTACATGTATTTAATTACATACACAGAAAATTTCCTGTCAATCTGGCGAATATTCTCGAAGTTACACGCACATTTGCAATGACGTGTCAGAGCGTTCGAAAGTGCTTTTCAAACTTTAAACGCGTTTTTCTCAGAACTGTGTTTTCAAAGTCGGTCAGCACGATTTCTTCGAAACGGCTGAACCGATCAGTCTAAAAATTTAACACAATCTTTTCAAGTATATTTTTTAGTAATTAATCTAAGGTTTTTTCTCACCGATAAATATTTTCCATTTTATAAACAATTTAAGGGCTAAATTTTTGTCAAAAATTATTATTTTGCTTATTTCTTCGATCATTTACAAGATAATCCATTGTATTAACGAAATATTTTTCGTTTTTTCATTTTAGATGATCCAGTCCAGAGATATAGTGCTCACCGCAAGACGCCTTTTTTTAGAGGTGCTCCCGGCGATCAGCTATAGCAGCTTTTCTAATATTTTTTTTACAAATAAAACATGTTAAAATACAGTTGGAAGTTACCATAATATGTGTAACATTTTTTACGTTAATAGATTTAAAGGTCTTCTCAAGAAAAATACTTGAAAAATCGATCTTTTTGGGCCTCCTGACTGTATATAACCCCTTACAAAGATATGCACATTTATAATTGTCACTCTGTACATATATATTATATATATGAGGCATTCCACGTCACTACAGCCAGTAAAAAAAAAATCCACAAGTAATTTTGAAAAATCGAGTTACTTCATTGAAAAGTATTCACCGAGTGTCGACATTTTTTTTTAATTTCTGACGTTTTTTCTCGTTGATTACCATTTTTCCATTCAAATGGCTGTATCTTTGGCAGGACTTGACGCATTTACATTCGTAAAAAACGAAAATGTGCGTCTTTTTATAGCCTTCCTTGATTTTAGATTTTATTGAGCAAGTCGAACGTCCGTTTCAGGGCAAAACATGCAAAAAATTTTTTTTTTTTTCAAAGGAAAGACACTCGTTATTTTATTTTTAAGAATTTCTCCGAAATGTGAATACGAAAAACAGATTTTTGGTATTTTTTATATTATGGGATTCCTAAACACCGTGAAGTAACAACTATTTTAATTAAAATTTTTTTATTATTAATATTCGATTGAAGAGTGTGGAGCACTCGTTGTATGTTTACCAGGTTTTTGGAATACATCTCACATATATGTCATATGTATTGGAGCCTTGGAGTGCTCCACACTCTTCAATCGAATATTAATTATGAAATTATTGGAAATTTGTCCAATAATTCTAACCCACCCCACCGAGCTGTCGAATTTTCATATGATAAAATGCATGCATTCAAAATTTTGTTAAGGAAATTGTTTATTATTTCAAAACTGTACATGATAAAAAAATGTCGTATGACGTTTTTTAGGAAATTTAATGCTCTACAAAAAAGGTGACTTGCAAAATTTTCGTGAATCTAATATTTATCACGTAATTAGCAAAAAACTGTCATCATTTATTCCAAAAATCGATCATTATGGTCAAAACAGGAGTTTGACGTCGAAAAACTGCAATTTATTTTTCGTATGCAACTAGAAATATGAAAAGATACGTAGCGCACTCAATAACAATATTTAAATTTTCAATTTTATCAATTTCATCATTAATTATGATAAATTAAAGCCATCCTGCCTTACCGACAAGTATCCTTTCGCCGGATGAGTTGCTTCCCATGCTTGCCGCAATCCTCGTTAACCTCGAAATAAATGTATGTCTACTGTTTCCACGTGAGGCACACGTCTCGATTCAGCGTTGGACACATGCGCTCAACGACTTAAGCTAAGAAAATCGTGATGACGTTCCATGACCGTAATTTACGTAAAAATATTTTTTTAATTGGTGATGCTGATTCACAAATAATTGGAAGCAAATTACCTTCAAAATTGCAGATGTTAAAAGCACTTTTTTTATAATACTCGGGTTCTAAAATTAATGATAAACGAAAGTGGCACAATAACTGCCAAATAAATGTTTGCCTTTGCATAAAGCCGGTATACCGGTACAAACTTTCCCAGAATGCATTAAAAAAATAAAAAAGTTACATGCACGCTGGAATCTATTGCAAAAACGTGCTGGAAAAAAATCAAATGAACAAAAAGAATTAGCTTTTAAAGAGGAACTTAAATTACTACTCGATATTGTGTTAAAAAAGTGTAAACATCAGAGCTGAGAAAGAGCTTTTTTTGGAAAATTAGCGAAAACCCGAAAGAATGGGGTTTATTGCTGATGTTGAATCAAGATATGACGAATTGACGACTGAAGAAGATGATTTCGCTCTTGAAGAACGTGCGAAGCGTAAATTCGAAAGAGAACAAAGTTCATTAGGTTTGATAATTTATAATTTAAGTAAATATGAACAATTAGTAATTTTCTTGTTCAATTAAGGTTTTAATTCTCATTATTTTAACAGGTCAGTAGTCCAATTCGCGAGTAGTAGTGGAAGTAGTTTGACTGCTAGTCAAATGAGTAATGTATTACTCATTTGTTCAATTTGCTCAGTTTTTCAAATGTCAAGTATCTCATCGAAATGCCGTAAGAGTGATTGCTGCAGTGGCAGAAGCATGTCATTGTGATGTCAACGCAATGATATTGAACCGGTCGTCAACTTATCGTTATTGCCGAGAAATACGCCAAAGATTCGCTGAAAAAATTTAAAAATTGTATCCAACTTGTGAACAAAAAGCTACTGTCCTTCACTGGGATGGCAAACTCTTTGAAGAATTTAATCAAAACCATGAGGTCGAACGTTTGGTGATCGTCATCACTGACAGAGCCCATGACATTTTTTTTATGTATTCCTGCTTTGGAAAATGGAACTGGCTGGGCCCAAGCAAATGCAATCATGGAGGAAAAATAATTTTAGTTAGAGCTCGATTTTTCTACTCAAACGCTGAAAAATAAAAATTGGAATTACGTTTCTGGCGCATTTTCGCATGCCTAAAATCGTTATGTTTTACAATTTCAATTCCAATTCATTTCAATAATTCACTTTAAAGATTAGGTTTTACTTGGATACAAAAGATTTACACTTGGTTAATAATTAAGTTTTTCAGTAAATGTTGTGCTTCGTAGAAAATAATTACTCTGAAGAAGTAATTTAGTAAAATATGTTTGAAACACATTTACATGTCATGTTTAAACAATTATAGGCCTGATGGCATTTTTTTGTTCTTTTAATATTTAATATTCATGAAATTCACTAATAATATAATTATTTTTCAACAAATATCAATAAAATAGTGTATTTCAGAATATTATACTGCTTTAAAATTTGAATAATTTTCTAATTTTATTTTCAATCATACTTTGCTATTCAGGGTTCAAATTAAAAATTTCCCCAGTAACAATGCATTTTAAACAAGAAACAAGACAGCGATTTTCATTTCGCTATTTCCAAAAATTAGTGTCACAATATGCAAATTTATTCCGGAATGTATTTCATTTGACTCAATTTGAAAAAAAAATCGTTAACAGAGATTTGTATTTTTATCATTCTTGTTCACATTAAAGCGTGGTTTATGGCTCCACTTGCTACTGCTGCTCCCCATTACGATTTGAATTTTTACAAACAATTGTATTCGTATAATTCTATTAATTCAGTTGCGTCTAAGATTGCGTTGAAACAAAAATTCGAACCATCTTTGTTACTTGAACTCCGAAAATGCTGCAATGACTTTTTTTGACGAGAGTGTGTCTGCAAATACAAAGAAAAAAATGGTCGAAAATATAAAAAATGCGAAAGATCAAGATGAAGAAATCTCTGAACTTTCTAAACGTTTTAGTATCCACGAGATGAATTTTTCTTCTTTGATCGATAAGGACATTTATTTCTTTATCAGTTCCAAATCGATGGCTTTTTTCGAAAGATTTGAAATTAATTCCTCATTTTTTGATATCGATGTGAGCGAGTGGATTTTTAATGAAAATTATTTACACGGCTTAAAAATAGTTAAAGGAATTGAAGTGGTTAACGATGTTGCAGAAAGAGTGAAACTTATTACAGAATAAAATGATCGTCTCTCTTAATATGAAGATCAAAAACAATTTATTGTACAAATAATTGAAGAATAAAAAAAAAATACCCTGATATTAAGAAAGCAACTTTGCTCCAACCGATGTAATTCATTATTGTAACCTGATTTTTTAAATTAATACCATTATTCATTATAATTAATAATGAAATTGATAAAATTGAAAATTTAAATATTGTTTACATTTCATTATTGAGTGTGCTACGTATTTCTTCATAATCTTATATACATACGAACAATAAATTGCAGTTTTTCGACGTCAAACTCCTGTTTTGACCATGATGATCGATATTTGGAATAAATGGTGATAGTTTTTTGCTAATTACGTGGTAAATATCAGATTCACAAACATTTTACACGATACCGTTTTTGTACAGTATTAAATTTCCTTACAAAAAACATCATTTAACATGTTATTTTTAGGAAATTCTTTATCATGTATAGTTTTGAAATAATAAACAATTTTCTGAACAAAATTTTAAACGCATGCATTTTTTCATAAAAAAATTCGACAGTTCGGTGGGGCGGGTTAGAATTATTGGACAAACTTCCGCTTGCGGCCAATTTTTTTTTCTATATATGTTGATTACTTTTGAGGAACAATACCAAAGAATTTACAACATCACCAAGTTAAGAGCCACCCTTATATATATATATATATATATATATATATATATATATATATATATATATATATATATATATATATATATATATATATATATATATATATATATATATATATATATATATATATATATACACAATAAAAATTCATATTAAGGGGTTACCCCCACTTGCGATTTTGAAAAAATCGATTTTTTTATTGCATTTTTTTGAAGTATAAGTATCCGGGCCCATACTTCTGTATGGGCCCGGAATAGATGACTCTATGTAAGTTTACAAAAAAAAATTTTTCTTTGTGTAAACTGAAATTGAAACTTTAAACGCGTTTTTTTCAAAATGGCATTTCTGAAGTCGGTGACCAAGATTACTCGAACACTAATGAACCGATCTTCTTGAAATGTTGCAGGCTTATTTAATACATAAAAATGTAGTCTTTAGTTCGATTTTTTTTTCGAAAAAAAAAAATGGCCGTTTTATAGCCAAAAAACGGCCGTTTTTTTTTCGTTAAAATCGAACCATTAACTTTGACTGTCCGCCATTTTGTGAAAAATGAATATTTTTTAAAATCCTTCGATTAAAGACTAGTTTATACTTATATTTGACTAAATCCATCCGCATTTTTTTTCATATGACCCACTTCGCCGCAATGTTGGTCACCGCAAACCGTGTATATAAAAACATTATTTCATTGACGGCCATTTGCCACTAAACAATGTAATATTTTTCAATAAAAAAATTACTGAAAGTTCTTCAAGATGTGTTCTTTAAGATGGTATATTGATCGATTGAAAAAGTTTTGTAGTTTTCTTTAAAAAAATTCATGAAAAAGGCCTTTTTTTGCGCTACAAGTGGGGGTAACGCCTTAATTTCATGATAAATTATTTTCGTGCATAACGTTCTCATTAATAATGTTTTTCGTAATTACTCGAGTTCACATTGCTGTCGCGTCTCTCGATAACAGAATTACCAAATGTCACATCGACACAAACATTCGTATCTGAAACATTATACGCAGCATCCCGACGATTAAGGGAACATTGCCACCGTCCCTCCCGGCGCCCGTGTCCACGCCCGGAAAACAGCGCTGTTACAATGGCGATAAAAAAAAGAACGGATAAAGAGAAGAAGAGGAAGAAAACCGATCTAAGAGATCGGCTGGTACGCGGCTTGCGAAGACATTGCTACGATGCCGGGGGGCTCAATGTACTCATCGTGACCGCGTTCACGGACGTTACACGATTATTGCCACATTCAATTGGATCTGTAATGTAACGTGCCGTTGTTGCGTATTGTGGGTTTTGCAGGTCTCGCGACGAAATTAGCCGATCGTTGAAACGAGTTGCAGGTACCGTTAAGGGGTAACAACGAAACAACTTGTATGAGGACACCCCCGCCTCCCTCTCTCTCGCTCTCTCTCTGGGGGAAAGAGAGACGCCCTCCCTCCCTCTCGCTCCTGTCCCAACAAAGTAAAAACTTTCGAAGCAAGGCCGGAAATATCGGTAAATGGGTGGTCGCGGTCGCTTCGACATTGGATCGCGTACGATCCTCAGGGAGGCTCGGGCCATAGACTAGGGTGAGAAGGAGGGGGGGGGGGGGGGTTGCGTCAAGGGGATGAACCATAAGAGATTGTGTGTGTGCGAGAGCGCTCTCGAGGATCGGCGCTCTCCCTGAGGCTAGCACATTTTGACGAGAGATGAAAAACATTGGTGCCTCGACGGGGGGGGGGGGGGGACGATCGTGCGAGCACGTCAGAGGCTGGTCGAGCACTTTGCCCTCTTTATTATTCATGAAAGAGCAAAAAGCTTTTGTCCCACTATACCGCACTACCGTTACATATCCCCTGCACTCAACCTTCATTTTTTCTTCCTACTTTTTTTCGGGTTTTTTTTCCCCGATCTATGCCGCAACGATTCACTCAACTATCCTGATTCCGTGTACAAACACTCGTATGAGGTACGTAGCCAATTGTGCGGTTGATGCAAAACAGAAATTCAAAAAACATATCAATAACAAAGGTAACTAAATTATTATCGATATAATTACATATATATTTATAAACATAATTGTTGTAATTTTTTTTTCAATTGTCGGTAAAGTGTCGGTTATTATTGTCAATTATTATATTTATACAATTATTATAGTTATAATCATAATATTTATTCTGAATATGATTATAATAACAATTATGATTACAGTGATATTTCGAATAATAATCAAATAATAACAATAACAACGGAAACATAAATGGAAAGGGTAATAACAATAATAATAGTAAAAGAGATATATAATAGCACCAATAATACGAGTGCATCTACTCGATTAAGGAGTTACACCTAGTAGTAATTGAAAAAAAAAATAGCTTTTTCGTTTTTGACGGATTTTTGTCGGTCCGTCGAAAATTGGGGGTCTTATGAGCGTTTACAGGTAGGTCCGCTTACCGCTTTACCCTTACAGGTAAAAACTTTAAGCGCGGTTTTATTGGAATAACTTCTTCAGAATCGGTGACAAAAATATCTAAAAAAATACTAAACTTTTTACAAAGGCTTATCTTAATCGAAGGATTTTTTTTTCAATGCATACTTATTTTTATATCAAGGAAAATAGAATATTTTTTTTTCATCGAAATTGCGACGATCACTTTCGATCGGCGACCATTTTTTCAAAAATCATTATTTTAGTGAATCCTTCGATTGAAGACTAAATAATACGGTACAAAAACTAATTCATTTGGTTTTTTGATTTCAGATGATTTGTTCCCGAGCACGAGTGGTCACCGCGAAGGACCTTTTTTGCACAGCGGTCTTTGCAATTCACTGTATATCCGTCGTTTATAAATATTTCCCAATGAAAAAAAAGTCAAATATACTTTAAATGATACCCTTCGCTATGAAAAAAAGTTAAAAACCCGCACCCATTTCCCCCAAAAAATTCACGAAAACACCTCTTCTTTCCCGCAGCGAACTAAGTGTAACCCGTTAAAGGCGTTAACCCAACGTAGCGCAAAAAAGGCCTTTTTCATGAATTTTTTTAAAGAAAACTACAAAACTTTTTTAATCGATCAATATACCATCTTAAAGAACACATCTTGAAGAACTTTCAGTAATTTTTTTTATTGAAAAATATTACATTGTTTAGGGGCAAATGGCCGTCAATGAAATAATGTTTTTATATACACGGTTTGCGGTGACCAACATTGCGGCGAAGTGGATCATCTGAAAAAAAAATGCGGATGGATTTAGTCAAATATAATTATAAACTAGTCTTTAATCGAAGGATTTTAAAAAATATTCATTTTTCACAAAATGGCGGACAGTCAAAGTTAATGGTTCAATTTTAACAAAAAAAAAACGGCCGTTTTTTGGCTATAAAACGGCCATTTTTGTTCGAAAAAAAATCGAACGATTAAAGACTACATTTTTATGTATTAAATAAGCCTGCAAAATTTCAAGAAGATCGGTTCATTAGTGTTCGAGTAATCTTGGTCACCGACTTCAGAAATGCCATTTTGAGAAAAACGCGTTTAAAGTTTCAATTTCAGTTTACACGAAGAAAATATTTTTTTTTTGTAAACTTACATAGAGTCATCTATTCCGGGCTCATACAGAAGTATGGGCCCGGATACTTATACTTAAAAAAAATGCAATAAAAAAATTCGATTTTTTCAAAATCGCAAGTGGGGGTAACCCCTTAAAGTAATGATAAGACTGGTATGAGTATTGGTAGAAGTGAGAATAATAATAATAATAATAATAATAATAATAATTTTGCATATACTCAGGGAGCGGAGGAAAAGAGGAAACGATTTTTTTTAAATATAAATATTTGAACGGGAAGGTGGTAGAATAGCCAGAGGAGATGATAAAACGGTGGGGTTCAGTGGTACTTTTCGGACTGGGTAGTTAGCTATGGTGGTAGAAACGGCAAGAGAGAGAGAGAGAGAGAGAAAGCAAGAGATAGAGTTGCGGAAGGGTGCGAAGGGCCAGGTCCGGGGTCTTTTGCCGGAAGGGTCTCCGGGCGCGAAGGTAGAACGCAAGAATGTCTAAATCACAAAAGTGGAGAAAAGAGATCGTCGGAGGGTTGGGGAGAGGGGGGGGGGGTAAAAGGTCAGGAGATATAGTGCGACGGGCAGGGTGGGGGGGGGGGGGGCAGGACGACACGAGAGGTCGAGTTCTTGAATTGCCTTCCACGCCCCACATCCTTCGCCCCTTGGTGCTGCCGTAATATTTTTACTCTTGGCTCTCGAATCGTGGCCGACTTGATCCGCGATAGGGACATGCACTGCGGGGGTGGCTACGGCGACGAGTGAAGCTCCAGAGTGGAAAAATAAAAGCGGAAGAAATGGAGAAGAGATGGAGAGAAAAAAAGTGGGAAAAAGGAGTGAAAAAAGAGACGCGAGTCTGGAGGAAGAAAGGACAGAAGTGAGTGAAAAGAGAAGGAATCGAGGGTGAAACTAATATCGAGGAGGGTTGCGAGAGCGTCTCTCCCGAGCCTTTATATATGGATCCGGGTGAGGTTTGCGAAAGGCTCGGTATAGCAAGGTACAACGGGAGATACGCCACTGATCTTCTGTGTACTAATATAAAGGGTATGCTTGCAGAAACGCGCTGCGAAGAATATTTATTTATTCCTCAAGCACCCCAGCCTCCCGTCGCCCTGCCTCAGCCGGGACCGCCTCGACCCACGGTACTTCCCTCTGGTCTCGGATTCCGTACGCCATACCACCCAACGATCACTCCCTATCTGTCATTTCGTCTTCTTCTTTTAGATCGCGTTGTCTGGCAATTCGCCTTCTCCTATGTACAGCTTATTGTTCACGGAGTCTGTATTTTCTCGCTCGGGCAAAGGGCCTAGACTCGGCGGGCTGAATATTCGTCGATAAGTGGAGAAACAGCAGCCGGGTTGTCTTTGATTCGTCGTTCTTCTCACAACCAAGTAGTAACTCGAACTCAGCCGAAGAACGGCAGAAGGACTAAAAGAACCGCTGAGTTGTACTCGATTCGCCATCTTTCCTGCAGTTAAAATCCAAACGAAACCCAGAGAGTCTTGTGGTCATGTAGCGTGTTACATCCTAGCGAATGTGCCTTCTCTCGGTTATTCCCAATATCCTCATTTGCCGTTATAAGCTTATCATTAAACATGTATAAATCTAAGAATAAGACGCGTAACAGCGTAAAAAGGAACGTGCGTACGTTTCGCACGCATATTCAACCCTCAGCGACATATGCACGATAGGAGCACAGTCAGTCATCGACTTTTCCTACCCCATTGGCTGTCAACAAGAACCCGATCTCAGGCGCATATTTCAAGAAGAGCTGTCGAACCAAAAACCAACCATCAGCTCGATCAACAGACTCCAAAAATCCTACGCCGGCCCATCCCCATGGTGACCAATAGAAGCCTCGACAATCCCAGTCTGCCGTCAACCACCATCAAATCAAGTTCTTCTATCGAGTCTCAATCCCAGTCTTCCGTCAACCACTATTTCCATCAACCGAAGCACTCCTCATATCAAGTCGTAATTCAGAAGCCTACGAATATCTCCAATTAACTTTCATACGAACAGTCTTCATTTTTCGAGTCACAAAAGTTTTATTTTACACTTGTATAATTTCTATCATCGGTCGGTGAATATCAATCTCAATTCATCGATCTTGCGCGCCGTTCATATTTCTATCTACGCGTAGTGCCCATTGTAGTAAACAAGTCAAGTATACACAAGACCAGCGTAAAATCCTGCGAGCGTCTTACCAGCAATTGTACCAGCGAGC
Organism: Ophion slaviceki; assembly: GCA_944452715.1. Classification (NCBI taxonomy): domain Eukaryota; kingdom Metazoa; phylum Arthropoda; class Insecta; order Hymenoptera; family Ichneumonidae; genus Ophion; species Ophion slaviceki. The sequence goes on along the minus strand of OX101784.1, from coordinate 65,283,245 downwards.
GCACCAGGCCAATAGCGAAGGCCTTGTAACGCGAGCGACAACAAAGATTCACGCGAGCGAGCGACCGAGCGTCAAACACAACCAATGTAAGCTGACCATACCTTTTCTTTTTGTATCATTCATCGTAGGCCCTGATCGCTTTAACCCGTCTAGTAATCTTATAATAAATAAAATAGTGTCAATGGTACACCAATTCTCTCGAATTATTCCTCAATACCGAAATATCGCGTCAATTCCTTTATTCTATTCGTTCCCATGCACTACCCCTTTTACCTTCATCCCGTACTATTGCACTAGGCGTAGGCAACAAAGAGGGAAACGAAAATATTATGCTCTCATCCCTTCCGAATGTGACAAGCGACTAAAAAAAGATCCAAGGAGGTGCCAGTTCGTATTTGATTTGCCATGTTTCTGCTGTCAAGTAGACATCTGAATAACCTCAAATGATTGCCAGATCGTATTCGATTTATCATTGTTCCTACAGTGACCAAAACCAAGCTGAACATCTGCCAGGACGTGTTTGATTCATCATTTTTCCTCGTTAAGTAGTGGTCCAATCAAACAAACAGAAACAGCTGCCAGGTCGTATTTGATTCATCATTATGTGGGGTCAAGAAACGATCCAATTGAACCGAAACATTGGCCGGGTCGTATTTGACTGATCATAGTTTCTATGGTCAAGCGATGATTCGAACAAACCCAAACAACTGACAGGTTTCATATGACTCATTATAGTTCGGAATCAAGTAGTGATCGAATAACCCAAACACCTGTTAGGTGGTATTTGATTCATCATTGTTCCTACAGTCAAGAACTGACCCAATCAAACCTAAACAGTTGGCAGGTTTCATTCGATTCGTCATTGTTCCTACCGTCAAGCACTGACAAAATCAGACCTAAACAGTTGGCAGGTTTCATTTGATTCATCATTGTTCCAACAGCCAAGTAGCAAAACCAAAATTCAATGATTCCGTATTTGGCATTCTCTCTCTCTATCTCTCTCTCTCTCTGTTTCTCCTTTCGCCTGCTCGTTCGGCAGGTTTGTCCGCTGCTCTGCTCGTTCGTTCGCTCATTCAACTGCTCCCATTATAGGATGCCGCATAGTATAGTGAGAAAGGCTGATTACAGCGGAAGATTAGTACTTAATGCACGATATCGAATTGTCCGCGCAGGCGTTGCCGTTGCCGCTGGACGGCCCGTAGTGGAATAAACCGCGATCCCGTCGGACACGCAACGTAGACCTGTCGTTACTGTACTAGCTGGGTTGCACAATAGCGGATGCGCAGCGTAATCCGATTCATCTGTGATAAACTTGTTCAGACTTATTACAGATGAGTGGGTTGTTTTGCGTACCACCTGGCATTGGGTCGCTCAACCCAACAAAACGCCAATTAACGCGGTCACCACTTTGTTTCTGCGATTATCAAGAAACTCGAACTTCAAAGACACACCGAAAACCAATAGCACCGGATCATACACCATGACTTTTTTTCGTGCGCTGGCTAGTTTCGTAATCAAAGATCGGCCAATGGCAGATGACATTGTTCGTTGATGGCTCATGCGCTTGATCCGAAAATGTTGACCGCTTGGTCTGTTGTCTTTGCCAGCCCGGGTAGTAAGAAAACAGCAATTGGGTAAAATCAATAACGACAACGTACCAGATGGATTCAGTCGCGTTACTCCTAACAACAAAGCACCAGGGTGTCTCCGTTGATAGCTGATTTTCGCTGGTACAGCGATAATTATTATAGCCTTAGTGTGGTATTTTCTCTTCCCATCTTAAGGTGAATGGGTCTCTTCTCATCAGTCGAATGATTCCACGGGCCCAATGAGCTGTCCATTGACGGCAATCGGTTGATCGCGGCGCACAATGCACGAGACACGATGCCTCCATAGATGAAGGATTAGGGTGGCATAGCGAGAGAAATTGATAACATTACAGCAGTATTGTAGCGGGGCGAAACGTATAACGAGGCTGAGGGTTGACAGAAGAAGCAGAGGAGGAAGATGGAGAAGGCGCGACTGAGATAGCAGAGCGAGCAATGGCGAAGGGAGAGGATTCCCTTCGCAATCTTCGAGGCTGACGTCTGCTTCGCGTATTTGCATCATTAGTCCAAAACCACCGCTAAAATCGGGAGATGTGGGGCTGTCGCGGCAATGCGTGGGAGAGAGAGTGAGAGAGAGAGAGAGCGGGGAGAGGGACAGAGAGCGGGAGACATTACATCTCCGAGGCCCTATCAACCGGTATAATTCCGAGAGAATAGAGAGGCGGCGTTCAGCTTGGAGTCTCGTTTCCATACGTTGTTACTGCAGAGATAGTCTCGCAACAAGACGGCCTCATCACCGGCAGCAGCCACCCCCGCGACTCTTGCTCTCCTTGGTTGCGTTGTCGTCTTCGTTGCGACGCTCCGATAATTAATTTCACGTATCCAGTTTACAAGCGGGCATGTGGCGCGTAATCAGATTTCCCACCGAAATTGGCAGGGATTGTGCCAGAGTCTTGAGGGCTCTCGAGTGATACTGCGGAGGGCTGTCGTCGTCGTAGGCGCGACATTTCGCAGACCTTTGGATGTAAGAGTACCTGCCGCAATTACATCACGGTACTCATCAGGCTAACGGGCTTGTTCGGCTTTTCTCTTGCCAGTCCTGGTGCACAATGACGAGTGAACACGCACCAGGAAGTTTCACAAAAGTTCCTGCGCCAAACCGGATCGTTTACCGGATACTAAGGAGAACGGAAACAACTATCGGGGATGCATTAGTAGGTAATGTTTCGACGTTTGTATTGATGGCAGCTACTCTGCCGAGATTGGAGAGCAAGACAGGTAGGAGAAGAAGAAGGAGAAGGAGAAGGAGAAGAAGAAGCGACGAGAAAGTGGACGACAGGGGGGTGGCCGGCCCGACGGTGATGGTACGAAGGTATTGTCGGTCGGCAATCAGGCGACCCACGGGATTTGGGAAAACCGCCCGATAGAAGTATACACACAGGCTACATAGCCTCGGAGAACAGACAGAAGAGCCTTGCGCGAGCGTGTATACCCCATGAAGGTTGTTGTGGTCGCTCGTCGACGGGAGTGGGGTCGCTTTGTGAGCGGTAACTGCGTTACCGTGCACTTTGCCACGATAACTCTATTCCGGTGAAGGCGGGTAGGAGGGGTGCCTCGAATCCCCTCGCACCCACCAGCTTCAGAAGCGTGGATCTGTCCACCAGCCAGGTAGTCCAGCGAGGTAGCTACCGGGGTCCTTCCGGCTTACCGTTCAGCTTGTCCATTCTGTAAAAACGAACCCAACGACAAAAAACTCTCCTCGTCCAAGGCTATTGCCACCAAGCGGCTGGCCAATGTGGACTGCCACTTGTAATGCGAATACAGAAGGACAGAAATGTACACGGGTCTTCCAACCAGCGGCAGAGTTGCTGGCAAGTCTTAAGAAATGAGTTAGGATGACCTGGTGCACGTCTTTGATCAATCCTTCGCACTTCTGACATCTTATAGCGGGAAAGCCGCTAATCTTGCTCGATGAAGAAGTTTGATTTTGTGGAGAGTCTGGCTCCGTTAGGGCTGTCTTCATTTTCCATTGTCCCAGGGGTCTCTCGGGACAGATCATTCTCCACGTAACATCCTGGCTACAAGCCCTGGAGGTTCTTTACCCCAAGGTCAATTAAGCGCCAGAGCTTAATCGGATAAACATCCCCTGATCGCAGCAGAAGAGTCTGCAATGGCCATCTTCGGCTATCGTTGAAGGAGCTGGGGCAAGATGTTGATCGGTTCTGGGCTCTAATGCAAAGGCAGAATCGATGGGTGTGCGTTGCGCACGGGTATGCACTTCCCATCGAATTACCATACGAGAGTCAGCCACGGCGCTCATTCGTGCCTGATTTATCCCAGCATTGGTTGAATTATCGCCCCGTCAGCGTCGGTAGATCATATCATTCGGTTTCCTGATTCCGTTGGCATCACGGCGTTTTGGTTGTCCGGTCATCGGACAGTCCGGTTGGTCCGCCCGTCCGGTTGGCCCGGGTTCCGAGCTCGGCTCTCCCAGTTCTCTCACCCTCTCTCTCTCTCACTCACTCTGGCAATCGAGCAGTTGTTCGTCTCCCGGTAGCCATGAACGCCGACGGGTCTTGGGCGCGAGAGGCTCGATCCCAACCGCAAGCAGTTTGGTCCGGTAGTTGCTTGCTTACATTACCATACGAATGGCCCGATCGATTCCAAGACCCCTCTACCTACAGCTCACCTCTATCTCTTGGCGGAGGTCTCGCTCGCACGTACCGGCCGAATATTACACTGGTTGTTCCAGCCGTGGTGCACACCATCCGAGCTCCACCGTGGCAAGGGCCCGAGTGTGTGCAAGGCGTGGGTGGGGCAAGGGGGGGGGGTGTCTCGTCGGTCTCCCGTGGCACACTCAACCCTCTCGAGCCCCCAATCTCCTCCTACCGATTCTCCGCACGCCACGACACGTTCGTGCAGTAAGACCACCACCGATGCGCCATACACCAACCCTCAAAAGTACGCTCTCTCATTCGCGTCCTCCTCCACCTCGTCCGGAACGTTAATCATTGTTATTGGAATTCTTGGGCCGTATCGTGCTACCCGGTCTACCTGGAGTCTAATGATCACTATCATAGAAAACAGTAGGGGTATTATTACCGCTTCGATAACAAATGGCTTGCACAAAAATAATATCAGTAGGATGTACAACCTAACGAGATACACCACATGTATTACAGGCCAATGTAAACTGGCGCATGTGCTTTTGGAACACATCATCGTCGATGATACCGGCCTGCCTTCCGCACGAGTCCATTGATCGTTATTCATGGGATCCAGGGTGTTTTTTTCTTTAAATGGACGCAGTTGAACACCAACTGGGTGCTCAGTTACAAGGATGATGGGGGTGGTCGTATTGATCGATCCAACCAAGTGGCTTTGATCCAACATTCTGCTTGCCTCAGGCTTGAACGGTGGAGTTTTTACGTACTGCCGGTCTGATCAGGTCTCACCGTCTTTGGGATGTTCGCGCGATATGGTTTTAGAGGATTGTACTTCTGAGAAGCGTTGTCGGAATTCCGGAAGTGGGTTATCCAGATGGAATGGCCAGTCAAGCAACAGGCAATGACATCAATGATTACAGGTGCTTAGGTCAATTACGACCTGGCAGATATCGTGTGTTGAGTAGTACACGCGAAGAAAGAGCGTTTGGATGGACAGCATCAGTTGCCCAGCAGCCTCAACACCCGAATAGCCTACGATGGAGAACCTCGAAACGCAATTAGCTGTCTTTCAAGAAATTCTCGCTCGCCTGGGCGGATTCTCATTTGTGGATCGGGCATCCTGGACGGACGCGAACCCAAATCAAATGAGGAAGAAGCAAAACCGTTTGATGAGCACTTTTCCCGGAGGTGGAGACACGACGGGGAAAAAAGACGTTTACCTGGGTATTACAGCTGCAAAAGTTGGCAAATTGAAGCTCACTCTGTTATTCATGGGCTCGGTGTGTTTGGTAAAAATGTACGCGTCCCGATATCGTACATATATATTTATACGTAAACATATATATATATATAGTTGCTGCAGCTCTTGACGCGCGGCCATTCTCCGCGAGCCATTCGGCTTCATTTACATTTATCTCCGGTGATGCCGGAGTGCAGTGGCCATTACCCGTTCCCCGGGCCATTACCAACCGCCCCCGCACCCCTTTGGCTCCTAGCACCTATGCTGCCCTCCATGGCCCTGTCGTATTTTATTTACAGGACGAGCTCACAGCTCACGGAGCAACGTCGATTTCAACCCAGCTCTGTTCAGCCTCGGATATTCTTCACATTTGCGCTACCTGTCAGCTCTTTTTTCTTTTTCTCTTATATGCATGTACATTCGGGAGGGAAAGAAGGCTACCGGAGGAGGATGCGGGAATAATTGCTAACAGTCGTATCAAAAGTGATCCCTGGAAATGGCGTACGACTGGCCTCATGCTATTTGTCGATTTTCTAATCGAACATTTTTTTAACAATATTAAGCGGCCTGCGGAAGCTTGACATTTTGAAATTGCATTTTTTATCGTATGGTTTTAGTGTCTAGGGTCTTAACTTTAATTTGCAACAAACCTTTTGCAAACATTCCAAAATTTTACAACATTAATACCAAATTATTAATGTTGTAAAAAGAACATGAATAATTTGTTATTAACAAATCGAAAATCGAACTCGAAATTTCAGAAAAGTATCCGCTCATAAGAAAATTTGACTATTGTACTAAAAGTACTTTTTTTCTTTTTTTTTCCGATCACCCTAGTGGGCAGAAGCACCGATTGGCCATGCAGCAACGGCAGCAGTTTGTTTGCATAATAATAACTGCATTGTTTATAAATATTTATGAATTTAAGAAAAACCCAAACTTGGTAAGACTATGGATGTAAAATCCCGACCGCGTCAAGCCAACACCCTGATCAGAAAAACGTATTGAAAACTGGACTGTTTTGGGCCCCAAGCAGCCCGAGAATAAATAAAAAATAAACCGAAGTCGGATTTCGAGTGTCTTGTACGCTAAAAAATCTCGATTTTATAATAAATATTATTATTATTTGAATCGGAGAAAATATGAACCAGAATGAAACAACCGAATAGTTCTTTCAATAAAAACCTTTACACTTAGAGATTTTTTTTCAACATCTTTCGTTAAATTGATTTTGATTTTATTTGGCTGTTTTAAAACATGTGATTATACGGGCGTGCTCCGTTTTCCCCGGTGTTTGCACACTTGGTCCCTCTCAAATAGTTCCAGGGAGAAAGAGAAAAACGGGAACTCAGAACGCGGTGCAGAAGGGTGAGCAACGAAAGGAGGGAGACTCGATCGAGTGGTATTATTTGTTCGGCAGAGTATACGAGGGAACGATTTAATTAATCCTTGAATAGCACACTTCTCTCTTTCTCTCCTGGCACCGAAAATGTTACTCTACCTCGCTACCAATGTCAGTTGACGTGAAGGAAACAGGAAAATAATTACCCTCAAGGGAGAAGATGCTTTTACAGCTTAACTCGTAACTTCGCTTTCCTCTAGCGAAGATTGCCGTTTACGCGCCGAACATCTCCAACGCGTCATCTAACTATGACGTTACTCTCGTTAACGAAAAAAAAACGGAAATTAAATTGATAATAATATTTAGTGAGTTTTTTTCGAGCAATTGGAAGTTACTCATCTTACGATACACGCATGCATATATATGTACATATATTTGTGGGTGTATGTCGGACATTCTACGCTTGTTTTTTTAATCCTTTTAATTTCAATTTAATCCTTGTTATTCACACAGAGCTAAGAATTTCAGTCGTGAATATATTAATCTTCAAATTTAAAATACACATAGGACATTGCACGCCATTTCACCTAGCCTGTGACCCCGAACATTTTTGGTTTTCCTGATTTTTTTTTGTAAAATTGTACCCCATGAAACGAATATCCACACCTATTTTTAGTTTTCTTTCTCTTCTCTTTCGAGAATTATAATTTTCCAAAAAATGTCGATTTCGAAAGTTTTGGAAACGTTTAAACGTTGATAACTCCTGAACTAATTGAGATTCCGACAAATATAACGATATCATTTTTTTTCATTTTAAAGCATACTTTCGCTAAAAAATATGAAAAGATTTTCAATTAACAATCTTAACCTTTTTTTTGCTTCTAAACGGAGAACAATTTTTGTAAAAAGATGATTGCATTTTTTTATTTTTTTTTTTAAATCTCTAAAATAGAGTGACCCATTCTATGATTTTTAAGACTAGTCTCATCGTGGGCCCATTTTTCCTTCAATTTTCATTCGAATTAATCATATTTTTTAAGAAGATTTTTATCATTTTAATCACCAATGATACTATTAACGATTTTGTGATTTCCAATTCGGCTTCGTCAGGTCGGAACTGGGCGTGGATATTCCTTTCACAGGGTATAATTTTACAACAACAAAAAAATCAGGAAAACCAAAAATGGTCGGGATTACGGACTAGATGAAACGGTGTGGTATCATATGTATTTCAAATTTGGAGATTAAAATATTCACGAATGAAATTCTCCCCTTTTGTGTGAATAACAAGGATTGCATTTTTTAAAGGAACATTTCCTTATTTTATACGGTTCTCACTTAACAGTTTATATTCTATTATATTACTATATCTATTATATATATATATATATATATATATATATATATATATATATATATATATATATATATATATATATATATATATAAAGGTGATTTTAAAAAATTGATAATTTTTTCCAAATACCTCTCTTCAGTAGTTGCAATACAGTAAAATACGACGCGTGTTAAAATATAAGCCCTCAATGTCAATATTTAGAAGTTTCTCATCGTGATTTTCTATTTCGAATGCTAATAACATGTAGAAAACTTTGCTTGCTACTTTTTAATTTTATAACGCGCCAACGGGTGAACGTACCACAATGGAAAATACGTACTCTGGTGGGGAATTGAACGCTCTATAATAACGGTCTCATATCGTTTTATGATGAATCTACTCTTTCAAAACTTATTGAAGGTGAACGGTGAATTTATAGGAAATTTTAAGATTTTTCACTCTTCCGGCAAAACTATCAGACCTATGATAACATTTCATAGCACCTTTTTTGTCGGATATATGCATCGAATCAAGAGGATTTTTAATTCGACATATATATTTATATATTGGCGGGTCAGAAAGGTGTCAATTGAAAAGTCATTAATCAATTAATTTAATCATTATTTATTAATCATTAACCATTGAAAATCATCAATGAAAAATAGCATAAATTCTACTCGAAAATATTTGTATCTCAAAAATAATATATATACATATATATATATACAAGTAAAATTCTCGGAGTTTCCTTGAAATATTTATTTCCGAAAAAAAAAATCACAATTAAAACCGATCGCAATATGAAAAGCTGCCACCTGTCATTTTTCCAACACGATTTAAAAAATATACAAACGTGACAAATTGATGAATTGTCGGTGTTCTCGCAAAGCATTTATCAAAGGACCGCGACAAATTCGCAAAATTATTCGAAGTAATATTGAGTTTGATATCGTAATATTACAATTACGGGGCTACACGAACGAGTTTGTAAGACCTCACTGGTTCCATCCGACGCGAACTTGAACTGTTTCTTCTTTCGAGTACTTATGAGACGTACGAACTCGAAAGGAATTTTGTATTTTTTTATCGCTACTTCCGGATGTCGTAAAGTAGATTTCATATTGCTTGCTGTTGGGATATTGGATTTAAGAAAAAATAAACAAAAATGAGAAAGAAAAACTGAAGAACAAAGAAAGAAAATATATGCGTTTACGTGACCCCCGCAATTCCGCGGATTGTAATAATGTCAAGATCAAAGTTTTGTGTACCGGGGCTTGATGCTTCGGGATCCGCGGGCAACGGCTTTTTCTTCAGCTCTGAGAGCCGCACATCTCTCTCTCTCTCTCTCTCTCTCTCTCTCTCTCTCTCTCTCTCTCTCTCTCTCTCTCTCTCTCTCTTTCTCTCGCTCGCTCGACTCAGCATCGCGCTCAGCGCGGTTCCTTCGCGCGTCCACAGGCGGATGCTGTTAAAAAACTTTTCTCTCCAAACTCATTTGAATTTTTTATTCAATCTTCGAAACAAATAATTATCACGGCGATGAGCGTTCCGAGGGAAGAGAGAAAAGAGCGTCGAGAAGGACGAAGGGTCAAAGGGGCGGGTGGAAAACCCTTCCGCTTTTATTCACCTACCGTTTGAAACTTCGTATCGAATGGGCGCTGTGGTAATAATAATATAAGTCTCAAGCGAACTCGAGTCGTTTCGTAAAATGCGCTCGAACTCGCGCGTGGAAATTATTACAAAAAAGGGGGGGAAATTTGTTTTCACACGGCGACGAAAATTTTCCGTGAGTATATTCGATTTATGTTACAGGGTGGCTCGAAAAGTGCCATCCAAAACGAAAATGCCTCGTCTCCATCCGAATCACCTCCGAATCACCCCGAAACACACCCGTGTGTGTTTCGCGATCTTTTTAACTTTTCGAGAAAAAAAAGCATTTTTATTAATGTTTTTTCCAATTTTCCTGTAACATGGTTTATACTTTTTGCCTCTTATATGTACTTTCCACTTGAACGTTTTTCAAAGAAATTAGGAATCATACACACTAGTATATAACTTTTGTTAATTATTTGAAATTAACACTGTCAAAAAATATATGTAATTTAAATAGGATCTATTTAAATAAGATAGGTTTTTCCTTGTTTCACGGCCTACTACCATCTTGTTTGTTTTAAAGATATATTTTTGTTTCAGTTATTTTTTTCAAATATTTAATATATTCAAATTGAATGAATAAATATTCCATTCAAATAAATCTTTATTTGCTTAAATGTACACTGTGAATCCAAGTGTACTATATGCATAAAATATTGCATATATGAAAAATTAAATGAAACACTTTATTGAGAATTTTACCACAACGATTTTGTATCGTAAATTTGTCATTGCCTAACCTTTTGAAATGATTTTTTTTCGAAGAAATTATTTCACCCATATAGAACCTAGAACCTACCTACTCATCGCTACGCAAGCTGCCTCTATGCTACCGATCATTTGGGTCGTAGATATGGCATGAGAGACCAAACGAATTCCTATAATTATTTGTTGTATCGCATAAAGTATCTCAATTATTAAATATCAATGTGATAATTATAGAATTTTGTCGAATAACATGCTATAGATTTGTCAAACATAACCTATATGGGTCATTCCATGTCAAATCGACAAATTTTTTACCTGACCCCCTTTGATTTCGCTGAAAATTTTCTATCTTTTTCTACCCCCCGAAAGTTATTTTTCAGAATTTTTTCAAATTTTTTTTCCCGACTCAAAAAAAGTTATGAATTTTTGAAAAAAACCGCTCTTTTATTTTTAAATTGCCAGAACTTTTTCAAAAATTGACCGTTTGGGAACTTTTTTTTTTCAAAATTTTTGTTTTTAAATGTAGTTTTCGAAAAAAAATATGAAAAAATTTTCAGAATCCCAGATATATGAAATATTTTAGTTTTTTTGAAAAAACCGTAATTTTCTCAAAGTCCGACCGTTTTTTTTTTTTTTTTGCGCTAAAAATACTTCAACTAATTCTGCAATGATCCCCGTTAATCAAAAGATGTGACGACAATCGCTTCTAATTTTTTTTCTTGATTATAAAAAAATTTTTGTTGAATTTTTGCTGATTTTATATAACTTTGTTATGAAATTTTTTTTATTTCCTCGTGAAACCTCAAAAGTTGAAAAATAAAATTTTATTGGAGAATTTCAAGTGATTATCGTCCAAGAAATTGTTATTTAAAAAAAAAAAATTTTTTTCTCTCATTGACGTTATTTTGTCATGTTTCAGTACCAAAATGACGTTAAGTTATCATATTTCAGTACCAAAAAAAACGTCCATAAGAGTAAAAAAATAACGTCAATGAGAGAAAAAAATTGTTTTTTTTTTTAAATAACAATTTCTTGGACGATAATCACTTGAAATTCTCCAATAAAATTTTATTTTTTAACTTTTGAGGTTTCACGAGGAAATAAAAAAAATGTCATAACAAAGTTATATAGAATCAGCAAAAATTCAACAAAAATTTTTTTATAATCAAGAAAAAAAATTAGAAGCGATTGTCGTCACATCTTTTGATTAACGGGGATCATTGCAGAATTAGTTGAAGTATTTTTAGAGCAAAAAAAAAAAAAAAAAAACGGTCGGACTTTGAGAAAATTACGGTTTTTTCAAAAAAACTAAAATATTTCATATATCTGGGATTCTGAAAATTTTTTCATATTTTTTTTCGAAAACTACATTTAAAAACAAAAATTTTGAAAAAAAAAAGTTCCCAAACGGTCAATTTTTGAAAAAGTTCTGGCAATTTAAAAATAAAAGAGCGGTTTTTTTTTTTAAAATTCATAACTTTTTTTGAGTCGGGAAAAAAATTTGAAAAAATTCTAAAAAATAACTTTCGGGGGGTAGAAAAAGATAGAAAATTTTCAGCGAAATCAAAGGGGGTCAGGTAAAAAATTTGTCGATTTGACATGGAATGACCCATATGTATATAGGTTATGTTTCGAAAGAAAAAAAAATATATATATACACACAGTCACACACACACACACACACACACACACACACGCGCGCGCGCGCGCGCGCGAGCGCACGCACGCACGCACATATATATATATTAGGGTGATTCGTTTCAGGACAACTTGTTTTTTGACCCATCGTGCCCGAAAACCTTTAGTTGGTACCCAAAAACGAAGTTTCGTGAAAGGGCTGTGTTGTCAAAAAATATTTAGAGGTCGCGAATCAAAATTGAAGGTTTCCCATTTGATTAACATTGAAAAAAATGTTTTTCTCATTATTAGTATTACCATTCCGCGAATTTTGATATCGCGATATTTTCCAAGTGGGTTCTCATAGGAAATATGATACTCCACAATAAAGTTCATTGAGCCATGGCCGTAAATTCAACCGTTTCGGCGGCATCATTATTTCAAGTGAATACTGTGCAAAACATCTATTCAAACGGCTGTAACGCCTAAGCTATTAGATATATCGAAAAAAATTTGGATGAGAACTTTGTAGAGAAAGTAATTTTCTACAAAAAAGTCTTATAAGCCGAGCCCGAAAATTCAACTCTTTCTCAGCTATAGGTGGATGAAGTAAAATAAATAGATTTTTTTTAAACAAAAACAAATCTATTTATTTTACTTCATCCACCTATAGCTGAGAAAGAGTTAAATTTACGGGCTCGGCTTACAAGACTTTTTTGTAGCAAATTACTTTCTCTACATAGTTCTCATTTGAATTTTTTTCGATATATCTAATAGCTTAGGCGTTACAGCCGTTTGAATAGATATTTTCATACAATATTCACTTGAAATAATGATACCGCTGAAACGGTTGAATTTACGCACATGGCGGAATGAACTTTATTGTAAAGTATCATATTTCCTATGAGAACCCACTTGGAAAATATCGCGATATCAAAATTCGCGGAATGGTAACACTAATAATGAGAAAAACATTTTTTTCAATGTTAATCAAATGGGAAACCTTCAATTTTGATTCGCGACCTCTAAATATTTTTTGACAACACTCCCCTTTCACGAAACTTCGTTTTTGGGTACCAACTAAAGGTTTTCGGGCACGATGGGTCAGAAAAAAAAAGTTACCCTGAAACGAATCACCCTAATATATATATATATATATATATCCTCTCTCTCCACGCCCCCTTGAATATGTGTGTTGCAATAAAGACAGACCATTAGATCAATCTAATAAAAAAAATGGTAGACTACGAAAATTCTGTTTAACTCAAATTTACAAAAATCAAATAGATACATTTAGTAGATTCAACTAAATTGTTTTTTGAACATATGAAACCGAATTACAGATTTATTACGATTAAATAAAATATTTAGTTATCGGACGATATTAAATAGACTTTGATTTGAATATATAAATATATTTAAAATAAATAATTCCAGCAATGGAATGCAATAGAAAAAATTTGTTTTCCCGGAAAATCTAGTTAATTCAAAATTTAAAAAATCGAATAGTCTCGGTTAGGTCATATCAATAGAATTTTTCTGTCAGTGTAGTGACTCATCCTCTCAAACCTATTTTTCGATCTTTGAATCAATATCTAAGGCATCAACCTTGTTGTTCGGTTGGTCATTTATTTATTGCTTGACAGTGCACTTCGTAATGATAACACAAGTAAAAAAAAACTCGCGTAGAAAGTAGGGTAGGGAGGGGCATGTTGAGCAGTCGGATAAGTTGGGCAATCGAAATATCTGGAAAACTAAGCACCGCACGCGGATGCATCAAATGGCAGTAAGGGACGTATAGGGGAGGGGAACACATCACGCCATCGCCCGTTGCCATGCAGTGCACGAGACGGTAACACGGGACATTTCGTTATTTTTCCACCCAGAAGTAAAAAAACGTGGTTGAAAGATTTTCTTCTACCATTGTATGAGTAACAAGGTGCAGCAATCAGGCGAGCATTGGTATTTAGTAAATTTAAGTGTCTGTCGAGATTTAATACGTATATTAACTCCAATGTAACCGAATGTAATAGATGCATACGTCTGTTTTTTTAATGCAATTCTTACGTTGCTCATCTTGCCCCACTAACAATAAGGATCACAGAAATTTTGTCTGCACACTTTTTTTTCGCAGATAAATTTCTTATTGGCCAAAGAAGATTTCATTTTTGTATGGCAGACTGCTAAAGAACTACAGGGCGATAATTCCAAACTTGCTCAACATGCCCTTTCCAACTCCACACAAAAAAGAGAAAAATAAAAAATGCTCTTTTCTTGAAAAGTTAAAAAGATCGTAGAGAGTGAATGGGGGTGATTTGAAAAGGTACGAGGCGTCTGGATTTCCTTTTTGAACGTCACTTTTCGGGCTACTTTATATATATATATATATATATAATACCAGGTGTAGAAGTATGAAACCGGTATTTCCCTATAGATGGTGCTAGCGATCAATTTGAGGATCGTAAGACCGCTTTTGCAGCGCTATCATCTCCCTCTAACAGCTGACGAAGGTCAGTTGGGAAATACTAGCGCATCCCGTGCGGAAAACTGATAGGGCATCCCTAATAAAAATAAGGGCCTTTCAGGGCTTTCCTAGTGCTTTCCCTAGTAGGGATTTCCACAATGGGCCCAGACTTGGCTATTACCGGGATAAACTTGTAGGGATTTCCACAAAAGGATCCGACTTGGCCATTATAGGGATAAACTTGTAGGGATTTCCACAATAGGCCCAGACTTGGCCAGTATAGGGATAAACAAGTAGGGATCTCCACAATAGGCCCAGATCTGACTATTATAGCGAGAAACCAGTATAAATAGCTTAGGCTACATGGTTGATGGTATTTCAATTATTCAAATCGATTATATACATCGATCGAATAATATTACCGAACGCAAATTGGGAAAAAGCGTAAGGGCATTGGCAAATAAAAAATCAACGATGAACACAAATATGCAGACAAACATCAGACAGTATTTATTTATCAAATTAAAGAAACCTTTTACATAGATACAAACAATTACTCATGGTTTCACTCATACATGGAGTGATGCTAGCGCATAAGTGTGAACAGTCCCAACCGGTTTTCTCGACATTTTTATAGCAACTAATTTCCGCTCAATACTCATCATAGGGAAAATTATTTCTTCTGAAGACTTCGCTGATATTTCCCATTCATAAACTTTATCTGACTGTGTAGGATAAGTAAATAAATTGGTCTTTGTTTTTCAGATCTTTCCCTCAATGGAAATAGATACTAGTTATTCAGTAGACCCATATATTTTTTTTTATTTCTACTACACATCCATTCCTTAGAATGGATTGTTTTTTGTGTTAATTTTGTCACGGCAGTTTGTCATAAAGGCTCACATACAAATACGCAATCACATTTCTACGCGCGCACACATACATACACATGTACTCACGCCCACACCTATGCACATGAACAATTACATAAAAACAAATACAGATATACCCTGACGCATTTAACGTACACGTATATCCACTGATGCGGATATTTTATGGCGCTGAAATGGTTATGATGAGGCGCCGTTGAGGCATTTTCAGAGCGCTAAAATGGTTTTGATGAGGCGCCATTGAGGCAACTTATAAGGCCCCGGTCGTTGCGCCTTTAATGGCCCTTGTTGACAAAATGTGACCGGCCGCTAACGGCCCTTATGTGGCTTCCAGATTAGGGCCCGAATAAAGTTAGGGGAATATTATTGGGGCCCGATCACAGCCCCAACTCAATTTCCGCACGGGATGCGGCTTATTCTCCAGACTTGGCTCCGTCCGATTATCATCTATTCGCATCAATGGGACACGCTCTCGCTAAGGAACGCTTCAATTCGTATGAAAATGTACGAAAATGGCTCGACAACTCGTTCGCTTGAAAACAAGAACTGGTCTTTTGGCGTGGCATTCATAAACTGGCGGAGAGGTGGGAAAAATGTATAAATAGCAATGGAGTTAATAAAAATGGAGTTTTGAATAAAATATCTTTTATAATTTTCAAACAGACGTGTAATTTTCACAAAAAAAATCCGGTTTCATACTTCTACACCTGGTGCATATATATATATATATATGTGTGTGTGTGTGTGTGTGTGTGTGTGTGTGTGTGTGTGTGTGTGTGTTCCTCGTTACGAATCGAACGAATATAAGCTTCGCTTGACGGCTTATCGCAAAACTCTCGACGACTCGTCCGCGGATATTCGCAATTCCATCGCTGCGGATATACACCGGGCGATAAACTTTTTATCGCCGGATTCGGTAATTTGGTAAGCTAGAGGAAGAGACATAGAGAGAGAGAGAAAGAGCGCAAGAGGGCATGCAGATGGGAGGTTTAAACCTTTCCAGTAGTATACCCGATACAAGGGGGGGGGGGGGGCAGTAGCGTCTCGTAATTGCCGAAACAGCCTCGAGTGCAATTGCACAAGTCTCAGAGAGGGGGTGGTTTGGGGGGGGGGGGTGCACAGCGCCGGCGTGAGCAGGCCCAACGTGCTTGAGAGCAAAACTCCTGATTATAAAGGTTATTGCTCGGAGTTGGTAGCCGTTCGAGAATAAGGAGAGCGATGGGGAGAGAGACAGACAGACAGAGAGAGAGAGAGAGCGGGGGGATCGAACGAGCAACCTAAAAAGGAAAGAGTTGGAGGATGAAGGTGGAAACAGAGAGGATCCCGCTAGAAGTCGAGAGAGAGAGAGAGAGAGAGAGAGAGAGAGAGAGAGAGGGAGAGAGAGCCGAGATAAGGATCGAGAGGTATAGAAAGAGCGAGAGAATTCCTAACAGGCCCACTGAACTCATATTTTATTTCGCGAAACGCGCTCTCCACCGCTGGTTCCGTATAGCGGCGCCATCCTTGGAAATTGAGACCGTACGATTTTCGCGTTTGCGGAAGGACCGCGCAATCGTCCTTTTCCTCTGCTTCCTTTCCCTTCTACATGTATATATATATATATATATATATATATATATATATATGCATACATACATACGCACACATATATCTGTGTATATATATATATATATATATATATATATATATGTATGTATGTATGTATGTATGTATGCATGGGTGTAGGTTTGTATATGTGTAGGTATTATTTTCTTTCTCTAAGTCCGCTCACCCGTGCCGAATCCGAGCACCCCACACTTTATTCTTACGACATTAGGCTAATTCTCAGGCGTGCAATTCTCAACAATGGTCCAATCATTGTAAACAAGATAGGAGAAACAGGTTGCGCACATGCTGCGAACGAAACTATTCGCGGAGTGGAGCACTTCCAATAGTAGAACCTCTGGAGCTTTACCTGTGTATATATATATGAAGTGTGCTTTTCCAAATGGATGCTCCTCGTTTCAGCCATTGTAATTCAGATCGTTGTAAGCTACGTCACGAGCAAACAACACGTATACAAGGTATGGACCACGAGTCGTCTTTTACGGATCGTCTCAGGTAAACAAAACTTTCGTTCTCACCTCACTCTCCCGGTCTCTCAAGTCGTTGTGCACCATCTGAGACTACCTATAGAATGCGTTTGGCCCTCAAGTAAGAGCCTGTGAAAACCGATGCACGTTCAAGCGTGCCTTAACGCACAGACTGCTGGATAAATTGTGGCACGCGTGTGTTTATGAATTAAGCGTACTTTAGTATTTTCATCTTGTTAATATTATTGTTGTTTCGAGATTTTATTGCTCGGGGCAACGCACTTTCTCAGTTTACACTGGAAAACATTCACATTGTTATTATTATTACTATTGTTATTCATATTTATTGATCAGTAATTAACACGGGCCGAGTTGAAATTCCAAACTTTGAATGATCCGAACGATGAAAACTCTGAAAGAATACCACCTCGAAAGATCAAAACTCCGAAAGAATTTTACACGAAAGACCGAAAGTCCGAAAATCTTAACACCGTCAAAATAATTCGGCTATGGAAGTTTTTGAAGTTTCCACATTTTCAATAAATCGACGAATCATTGCAAGATTTTTTTATTTATTAAGAAGTGATTTTACGTCCATTTTGAAATTTGTCTAGACAATGTTATACGTTCTCCATCACTTACAGTCAACTGTGTAGACTTTCGTAGGCATGATCTTGACGAACCTTGTAGTTTCGGAACATTAAAATTAGGAATTTCAAACCGTCAGGGAATTCAAAGTCCGGAATTTCAACCCGGCCCCCACATCAAGATCATGCCAACCGAAGTCTACGCGGTTGACTGTAAATGATGTAGGACGTATAACATTGTCTAGACAAATTTCAAAATTAACGCAAAATCAGTTCTTAATTTTTAAAAAATATTGTAATATTTCGTCGATTTGTTAAAAATTTTGAAACTTTAAACACTTCCATAGCCTAATAAATTTGACGCTGTTCAGATTTTCGGAGTTTTGGTCTTTCGTGTAAAATTCTTTCAGAGTTATGAGCATTCTGATCATTCAAAGGTCGGAACTTCAACCCAGCCCCATCTTAAATTTCGGAATATTAAAATTCGGAATTTTTAACCGTCGGAGTATTCAAAGTTCGGAATTTCAACCCAGCCCCATCTTAAATTTCGGAATATTAAAATTCGGAATTTTTAACCGTCGGAGTATTCAAAGTTCGGAATTTTCACCTGGCCCCGACGAACATTAGGATAGTTATTATTGGTATATAGTTTATGTAGTTTAGTGCGAAATAAATAATATTCTCTTTCTCTCATTGACAGAAACTTGAAGCACTAGGGATACGAGATCGAATCAGAGTCTGGATCGCCCACCGTGGATACAAGAAGAGGAAGAAGTAAAAGAAGCGTAAAAACAAATAATAAAAAATAGAGGAAGGAAGGTAGAGGAAAGAAAAATAATAAAATCGTATCTACGGATGATGGGAAATCGCGATATAACTGAGTCTCGATAGAAACGAAGGGACCGCATTGGTAACTCGCTGAGAGAGAGAGAGAGAGAGAGAGAGAGAGAGAGAGAGAGAGAGAGAGAGAGAGAGAGACCGTCTTCAGTAAAGCTGAGCTACAGTAGACGTATTCTCGCAGTTGCACCCGCACCACCGGCTCGCCCTACCCCCAACGAGACCACCGGATAAACCAATAAGACATCCATTTCAGAGCTCTCCGCGGTCCGCGACGGAGTGACAAGACCGAGAACCGAGACCCATTCATTATCCACTACCTCACCGGATAATGGTGTTTATCGCGAACAATAAAAGGCAAGTAAATAGGCTCGACAATGTGAGCCTGAACCCTGAAACGGTTTTCTCTTTTCTCTATTTGTTTTTTCTACTCCTTGGCTCTTGATCGAAATAAAAGAGACTACTTTTTTCCTGGACAAATTCGATAGACATTCTTGGTCTCATATACATACATACCTTTACACACAAATATATATATATCAATATCAATATATCAATATAGAAGTATGAGATTATGGTGAAACGAGATCTTGGTAATTTGAGAGACGAGAGAAAGCTCGACATGGAGTTTATATAGCAAGACTATTCGGTCGGAAAGTACTCGTCTCGCATCATCCGATCAGCGTGGTCTACGATATTCTTACTGTCAACATATATATATATATATATATATATATGTTTGTCCATGAACAATATAGAATTTAAAGAGCATCTCCGTTGTGCTCCCTTGAAAGGAAGTTTATATCTCGGAGTCACGGGAAGAGGGTTGAGGAGGGGGATGTGGGCATACGCGAACACAGAGACGCAGGAACGATCATCGATCTTTATATCCAAGTATTTTCCCATGTGGGACGCGCCGTCACCGTGGCGTGCGGCAACGACGACGACGACCCCGCGCTCGGTGGGAGATTGACCCGGCAAGTTTCACAAAAGTTTTTCACCGGAAGGCGGGTGACCCTTGCTCGATCGAGTGGAAAGACGGGGCTAGGACACGATGATCTGGTAAAAACACACATGTACACACACATGCATACGGAGAAATTATGTTACTATATATATATGTGTAGGAAACGTTCGCAGGGTACCGCGAGAGCCCGGGAAATATTCAGTCGGCTTGGGGATGGAGCTTCGACGAGTCTTTGGGGCTTAAACTTTCTACGGTGAAGTATAGTGTATAGAACGTTGCTCTATTATACAAGTATATATATATATATATATATATATATATATGTGCGTGATATGTGCTTTTATACATCGAAGGACTGGAGGAAGTACGTTCCGGGTTATCCGTCGAGGTGCTCCATTCGGGTTGGATCGTACATATTCGCGTACACCCTCGACGCGATTCCGATGGTAACCAACTCCCATTGCCCCCCTTTTCGCCCTTTCGGGCCACCTCGAGGTTATTATGCATCTCGTGGTAAAGCGCAGCGTTCCTCTCGATCGTCGATAAAACACATTCGTATATACTGTATAAGGGAGAAATCCCCTCGCTTTGGTCGGAATCCCATTAGGAGAAAAGTGTGCTGAAAGAGTGAGAATGAATATAAAAATGTGTGCCCGAGAGCCCGAGAGAAAGGAAAAGAAGAGAGAGAGAGAGAGAGAGAGAGAGAGAGAGAGAGAGAGAGAGGGATAAAGAGAGAGGAAGGGTGAAAAGCAAACCTGTGGCGTAAAACTTACGAGGAGCTTTTGCGATCGTGCGTGCTCACTGGAAAATGGAGCCTTTCAGAAAAGCGATGGGTCTGCGATGCAGCCACGGCCCTTTTCAATGATTAAACGGCCGCCGCGTAAAGGACGCGATATGCTGACGAATGGGTAAAAGGGTCGGTGAGCGCAACTGGCGAGTTGTCCCAGCCATGTGTATATTGCATTGGTTTGGATATATCGAAGTGTTGTGTTGGTATGGGGGGGGGGGGGGGGGGGGGTGAATCGACGGCAGAAGCGAAGAGGAATTTCGAGGGTGTTTTTCTCCCTGGCAGACGGGAAAAAGCGTTGAGTCGTCAAGGAGACGAAACCGAGCAATTATGCACGTATTCCGGGACCCCGCTCTGTGACACATGTCGATAAATCGCTATCCCGCAGTTGGGAAAGCTCATGGCACTTGCAGGAGAAAGACACGTCCGGGCTGAAGTATCTCTGTGGTGTCTCAATCGCACATCCAGCAGCAAAAGACGGCTGAGCCGAAAACGGAATGAGAATTTGATCCTGTTGGGTCTGGTATGGTTCCTCCCGAAATAATGATCTGGTTTATTCAAATAAAATTTCATCATTATTCAGCTTGATTGGGAGCTACAGGAAATGTTGTGGTGGTAATTTCGATCCGATGGAAAGGTGCTGAATTGTTTACTTGGCGAATTTGGTTCGGGAGTAATGGATGTTGGTATTGTCAGATCCACGTCGTTGTGACTGTCAGATCTAAATCGGGGTCTCTCTGGTAGTGGCTATCAACGTTAACAAGAGGAGTGATCAATACATGTCTGATAGCAGTGATCAATACATGTCTGATAGCAGTGATCAATACATGTCTGATAGCAGCGATCATTGTTACAATCATCGGACCTAACAATCAATGTGACTACTGATAGACCCCTATGATTACAACTACGGTATCCCAATTAGGGTTAGTCCAGTAGTATTTGTCGATATCCCTAAAATTAGTGATCAATGAAGATCTGGTAGTAATCGATGTTACTACGAGGAAATAGAGATCAGCGTCGGTTTGGTAGTTGTAAGCAATATTCTCAAGAATAGGTACACATCATTACAACTATCAGATACTTATCAGGATCAGCCTGGTAGTAAAAATCAATAGTCCCAATAGTAGTTATCAATAAAGGTCCCAGCGATTGATACTGTTACTACGAGATCAAACTCATTACAGCTACCACCAATCTTACCAGGTGCTAAGCTTTCTACGGGATCAAAAATCAGTACAAGAATTCGATAACACTATCAAATGATCATATTCAAATGAAGATCAGGATTCCAGGGCTCAAATGCTGCCTGTTTCCTGATCTGTTTAACAGCTGATTCTCCTTACACTACAAGTTGAATCATACCTAACTAGTTTGGATCTGCTGGTGCAATCAGGCCAAAGTCCTGGCACAGGTTTTTCAATAGATTTGGACTAATATTCCGATAGAATGAAAGGTATTCTATCGGAATATTGGTCCAAATCTATATGTACAAGATTGGTCCAAATCTTGATATACTTGGACGTCATAGGTCCAGAAGGATCTGTGTCGTTACAAATGTAGCACATGTGAGGAGTTGTATCTTTTAGTGATTGGATTGATTGCTAAAGAGACCCATATTGATTACTACTATTAGGAACATTAATTACTACTACCAGATTGATCGCTACTGTCAGGACTACTGATCAAGTACTATCGGACTAGCCCTGATTTGGGTATGTAGTAGTTGCAGTGATTTGGGTCCAGTAGTGGAAGGATCTGCGTGGTTACGAATTGGAAGATTCGTGGGATTGGACTGGTGAGTCCAGTGGTGCATCCCGAGGGCAAAAGGGACACGGGGGAACGAGCACTGGAACGCCCTCTAGGAAGAAGGTGACTGGAATCGATATTCCGGTTGAAGCGTGTCGCAACACCCACACACGCCCATTTCGATAAATCGAATAACGCGTACCGCCGGTTGACGCCCAATTGCACGCCTAATTATTAATCGTGGCTATGCAATTATGATCCCCACTTTTGGGTGTACGAACGTATGCGAGCCTCGTGGACGACTGTATTTGATCCTGCGGCGGCTTAGCGGCACGCTTCAGTCTCGTTTGTCCCTCTGGTGCGCTGCACCCGATCTCATCCCCTTCGGCAACTTCTCTCTCTCTCTCTCTCTCTCTCTCTCTCTCTCTCTCTCTCTCTCTCTCCCACCCTTGTAGCTTTGCTTCGATTGGGGGTGAGCTTGCCCTGTGGCGCGAGCACGACGAGCGAAAACAAACACTGGCCGTTTCCACCTTCGCTCTAATCGCAGTTACGACTAAACAAGCTCGTACCTACCATGGGGGAGTATTTTCCTCGTCCAACGACTCCTGCCTTCATCCCTCTCGGTGCCATTATCGCTAAACTAATCCTCGCTTCGATCACTGCTCCAACTGCATCAACGCGGGGATATGAGTCCACCTTCGATCAAGGTAGAACTCTGTGCAGACACCACATGTGGTCCGGCTTCGTTCCGGGTACATGTTGATGAACACAACATGTGCGCTTGGGGTTCTATTTTCTTGTTTTTGCTCAGCCACGTGTGGCCAAGTGAATCGGAAGCAATATCCCTCGATGACGTTGTGATACATCGACGAGTCATCGAGCGTAATCAAGTGTTTTCGAAGTAACAAGTGTGGAGGGCTTATTTCCAGAGAACCCCTTGAGTTGAACGAGCCACCAAGAAGCCACGGTTAGCGTGGAGGCTCAGAGAGGGGTTGGGGCGAGGCACAATATCCATGAACGAGTACCTACCTAGCCTTCCTCCACTTGTGTATACACCCAATATTACAGGTGTACTTACCTTGCAGACGAGAAACTCGCGTGCAACTTCTGCAAAGTGCTAGTTGCCTTGTCTATCGCCTACCCGAAGCTTCGAGGTCGCTTCAATCGCGTAATACAATATTCCCATTCCCGACTCCCAATAAAATGAATGCGAATACGAGGGAGAGAGGGTGAGAGAGACAAGTTTAAGTGACAAGTCGAACATCAAATGTCGCTGGATGGAGTGAGTGCCGGTACTT
Organism: Ophion slaviceki; assembly: GCA_944452715.1. Lineage (NCBI taxonomy): Eukaryota > Metazoa > Arthropoda > Insecta > Hymenoptera > Ichneumonidae > Ophion > Ophion slaviceki. The sequence goes on along the minus strand of OX101784.1, from coordinate 65,259,488 downwards.
CGAAGTTTTCTTTTTTTTCCCTCTCTTTTCGATGCCATCTCCACTAGCTCCATGCTTGCTCTGCTCTCTGGAGGTTTAGGGCCTGGCGATAGGGCGTAAGTGCGCCATTAGGGAGAGTAGGTTTTGACTTATACCGTCGTGCCGAACGCGCTACCGATATATGTCTCTATAAAATGCGGCATGGGATATAAAAACGCCCCCACCTAGGAGCGCGAACCACCAACCCCGTATATAAATAGAAATGTGGATATAAAAAATATACATACACTTGCACGCAGGCGTGTCTTACACATGTTTGTATGTGTGTATGTGTGTGTGTGTGTGGCTGTTTATATCACGTAGCAGTCTACAGATGTAAAATACCCGCGGTACGCGAGGTCACGTATAAATCAAACTGCAGTCCTTGCGTTACCTATACAGGATCATTGATGAGCAATTGGACACGCTTCGATAAATATAGGACATCCAAAAATAATGTGCCCCCTATGGGGATCGATATATATGTGTGCGTCGATAACTCATAAAGATTTTTTATCGCCAGTGGAAGATTGATGTACACGTTAAAATATCGATTGCAGAGGTGTACAATAACTGCTTTTACCTAGGTGGTGGTAAATAATGTTACTACTACTGGTCCATATCCTAATCAGGGATGTTTTAGATATGGACCAAACCATAGAATATGCATTCTATTGGGAATGGATATTCCCAATAGAAGTAATCAATCGGGCCTAAAAATCAAAGTTACTACGACCAGACCAAAATCGATGCAACGACCAGATCCAGAGCAGGGTGAGTCTGGTAGCAGTTATCAATATGTCCAGTAGTAGGGATCGTTATATTAGTGGCAGTATCAGTCAATTTTAATACTACTAGACCCAAATGACTACAGCTACCATATCCTAATCAGGGCTACTCTGGTGGTTGGAGGATCAATACAGGTTAGGAGGATCGATACAGCTCGCTACTGCGATCAATGTGATTGCCATCAGGTTTAGTAATCAATGTTACTACTACCAGATCGACACCATTACAACTGCAGGTTTAAATCAGGTTCAGTTGATCAATATTTATCAATGTGTTACCAATATGATGAATAGAAACGATCGATATATGAGTAGCAGTACTAATCAATTTGAATCATGCAAGACCCAAATGACTGCAGCTACCAAATCCTGATCAGGGGTACTCTGCTGGTTGTAATCAATATTCTTAATAGAAGAGATCAATACAGGTTGCTACTGCGTTCAATGTGACTATTATCAGACCCAGCAATGAATTTTACGAATATCAGATCGATATAATTGCAAATACAGGCTTAAATTAGGTTTAGCATGATAGCAGTTATCAATATGACCAATAGTAAGGATTGATATATGAGTTGCGGTAATCATTACTACGCAAGACCTAAATGACTGCAACTACCATGTCCCAATCAGGGGTAGTTTGCTGGTGGTAATTAATATTCCCACAAAAAGTAATCAATACTGGTTTGATAGTTCAATGTGACTACTATCAAGCTCAGTAATTAATGTTGCTACTATCAGGTCCAGATCCGGGTCAGTGTGGTTATAGTTATCAATACACCCAGTAGGAGTGATCGATACAGGTCTGGCAATAGCGATCAATGTGATTACCATTACGCCCAGCAATCAATTTTACTCATACCAGATCGACATCATTACAACTGCCGGCTTCCATCGAATCAACATGGTAGCAGTTGTCAATATGACCAATAGTAGGGATTGATATATGCGTAGCAGCAGTAATCAACGTTACTACTGCGAAACCGAAATGACGAGCTATCGTAACCTAATCAGGGTCAGTTCGTTAGTACTTATCAATGTTCCTAATAGTGATGATCGACATAGATCTGGTAGTAATCAATATTACTACGACCAGATTAAAATCAGGGTCGGCCTGGTAGTTGTAATCAATGTTTCCAAAAATAGATCTATATAACTACAAGGTCCAGATCAGGATCAGCCTGGTAGTAGTAACCAATATTTCCAGCAGTCATCGTTATAGGTCTCGTTAGCAATCAATACAACTACTATGCAGCCCAGCTAGTTACATCTACCACGTCCAAATAAAGGTCAGAATTCCATTCCTAGAAGGGAACCTGTCCCTTACCGAACCAAAACGAATGCCGGTATATGTAATTTAATATTAATTATAAAACGAAGAAACCCCAGGTTTGGGGGGCAAACCCCTGATCTAGCAACAGTGCCCAGCGCGCTGTGTATGCAGCTCGGATGATCGCTGAACTCTGACGTAGAGCTAGAGAGAGAGAGAGAGAGAGAGAGAGAGAGAGAGAGAGAGAGAGAGAGAGAGAGAGAGAGAGAGAGAGAGAGAGAGAGAGACAAGGTAAGTGCTGGCAAGACGTCCAGCGCCCACAATAGGTACGGTACACACGCACGAGATATCGCGTTCTGCAGAGCAGAGAGACAGTTGTGGGGACAGTCGCAGGATGTATACAGGCTTCAGGGGGGGGGATGATCAGGGTGGTAAAGTCAGAAGGCAGCCACGTAGTAGGTGGGTATTCCGTTGGGGCCGGGCTTAACGCGCAAACACGGTCCGGTCGACGTTCGATGGGACATCGGCTTGTTCCGGCTCATTAGGCCGAGTGCATACACGCGTGAAGGATTTACACGTGGCATGCGAGCTGCTCGGCTGGTTTCCTCGGTCCTACCGATTCCGGAATACTGTTTCTGTATCTATTTCTGTCTCGCTCTCTCCCTCCACGTCTTGAGCCCACGGTGGATATCTCTATGGTTCACTCTCGCTCATCTGGTGTTTCATTATTGTTCCTGTGCAGCCGGGGGCAGGCTTGGGAAAATTGGCATATCGTTGAATCCGAATTATTCCGCCGTTGGTCTATCCAGGTAATCTCGTTAGAGTGTCAAGTGGCGAAGAGGAGCAAAAACGTCGAGGGCTCGAGCTGAAGAGGCGAGTGGAGAGAATGAGCGCAGAACGTTCCGTCTGCTTGACAATATAAATATTTAACGACCCTCTCAGGGATATGTATCCTGTCGGCAGGAAGCGTACGCAACTCCGTATCATAATAGATGGATGGCTGCTCTAACATCCCTTTTTCCGCAGGACACAAAAGATCAAAGCTCAGCGCAGTTGACCGGGAGGTCTTTCATTAGGGTAACCCAAACAGATACAGAGACGTGGAATTGCGCCCGGGCAACTCCCTGAATGCTATTGGCATACCTACGAGCCATGGAAGTAGGGTTTCTTACTATTCCAGCTTGTCTGATGTCCCTTCCAGCTTCATTCATTAATGCTCTTCTTATTTTCGGGAGACTGAGCCTGGAACCGCGGACTGACACGACCAACCGCTCGAAAGAGCCCGTCGAAGCTACCTAGCCTCTTTCCAGGCGTATTCACGGATGGTATACGGCGCTGCAGTGCCAAGCCCACTCCTTTTACCAAATCTAACCCTGAAAGCATCCACCCTCTCTCACTCTCTCTCCCTCCGTTCATCGCAGCATCCCCCAGCCTCCTTTCTCTCTATCTCTCATTCCTTGGAGCTCGTTCGGCTGTTCGCTCGGCTGCTCGCCCTCTTCTTTATTTTCACCTCTGATGCCAGCAGCCACCTTCAACTCGTGGCTCCGTATACCGAGGTTCTCTCTCTCTCTCTTTTCTCTCCGGGACGCTGTTACTGCTGTACCAAGTTTCTCCGACCACCCCGATCTCCATTAGTATAATTGATGCCGGAGAACTACCCGTATCTTGAGACTCGTGGCAGATGCGGGCTCAGCGAGAGCAACCGAATAAAGTACGATGCTACTTATTTTGAGTTTTCCTCTCCGCCCTCTTATCTGTCCCTAGCCATCGAACGTTTCCAATTTCAACATTCTGCCCTCCTCCAACGCTACAACCCGGTTTTCTCTTATCCTCTTTCTCGTTCATCTTTTCGCCAGTAACACACTCCGAGAAATGCCTCGGAAGAGGCACAAGTTTCTTCAGCATCCTAAAAATCTGCAGTAGTTGGTGGTGCACGAGCGGACATAGTTGCAGCGAGGCTGGAATTTAACGCAAGTTCAAATAGGAGGCCAATGCGTTTCTATGGAACGAATGAATTCCGGTGGTAAGTTGAGCCGAGGAAAGCGGTTCGTGCGATAACACGCGTGCATGGTCCGAGAGGTGGCTGCTGAATAAATACACCTTCACAAGAGGTACGAACAGCTATCTCTCTTTCTCTCTCGCTCTCTCCCTCTTTCCCTTTACGCGCATAGAACTTCCAACGGACGAGTTTATCGTGCGACATTCTGACGGGCTCGTTGTCAGGCTTGGTATTCACGAACAACCCCCACGACAAGGCGGCCAGTATCGGCCGCCTGCTATGCCGCGAGAGAGACTTCATTGAATTTTGCCACGCAGTTCACCGGCAAATGGGTGGTGATGTACGCCATCGCTATATGTCCTGTCGTATGTATAAACTATTGTGTTTTGACACACGTGTGTTGACCAAGGTGTACACAAGTCATGGTACAGCCAGTTACAGCAAGACCGTACACTGTGATGATATAGCCAAGTGACGGCCTTTCAGTCTCCTCGTGGTCAAACGCGCAAACGTCAAAGTAGACAGAAAAGGCTTGTGACGTCTCCCATTTATTTGTCTCTGCTGTTCTTGAAAACGGAAACAAACCCAAAAGGTCAAGAGTCAGAAAAGATAGGAAAGGCTGATGACGTCTCCCTACTCGTTGTCTTTGTTATTCTTGGCAACACAAACAAACCCATATGCTGAAGTGTCATAGAAGACGGAAAAGGCTGATGACGTCTCCCTACTCTTTGTCTTTGCTGCTCTCGAAAACCGTCACAAACCCACAAGCGTCAGATAAGACTGGAAAGGCCGATGATGTTTTCCATTTGTTGTCTTTGCTGTTAATGCAAACCGAAGCAAACCCAAACGCTCAAGAATAAAAAAACACAGGCAAGGCCCATGACGTCACTTATTCCGTAGTCTTGCCGTACAACCAGGATACCGCATGGTATTTTATCATTGGCTGACTGTGATTACAGTCTTCATTCCACGATTCCACGTCCAGCAATCATGACTGCGCAATCCGATTGCAGGCGAATCTTTGTTCAATGGCGAATAAAAACGGCGTTGTGAACGTGAGTAATTCATCAGTCCGCAATAGTTGCAGGTAATTAGAGATCATCAGGAGCTGGCGAATTAACGTACGGATGAGAAAACGTGAGCCTCCCCCGCCCCAGCATCCACAAGATTATAATTAGCCGATTTGGAGTGGCTATGACACAGTTCCGAGTGCCTGCGTCGCCCAGGGATGGTTATGAATTGAGAGTAAGGGAGATATTCAAGAGGAACGTGGGAGTCACGTGATTTAGATTAAGCGCGTTAGAAAGGGTTGAGGCGGAGGAGGTTCAGCGAGTCCGATAGCGGGAACAGGCTCCACCCTGGAACAGTAACTTCGAACCGCTACGTGTATAAAGCCGGGGTAGGTGAGAGGAGGATGGCTCGAATGCCTCTAGAGAGGACAACGTTCGAGGGCGTTGAGCCAACCCCACCTCTCGGATCTCACCACCTTCGACATTCGTGCGGGACAAAGGATGATCCTAATCGAATATGATTATTCACGCTATCCACCCTTCTTTATTCACCGTCAGTGCCTCTTATGAAGTCGTCACATCCGGCGGAACTTTTTTGCCAAGGTCGTCCAACGGAGCAGGTATCCGGGAAGTTGGAATTATACATTGTTCGTTGGGCCAACACTTTGACGTTTTATCAAGGACATAAAAAAGGGTTGGTTAAAAACCAGATACTGAGACTGCACTGTCAGCTAAAGCTGCCAATGTTCTTCCGCGGCAATTGAGGTAGACAGATCCTGTCGGCTATTTGGTTTGAAGTTGTTGGCTCGATGGCTCGTGGCTTTTTGGATGTTTGAGAGGTGACACTCATGATTACAATGTCAGTTGAAGATGTCAATGTTGTTCCGTGTTACTTGAGTGGTCACATCGTATTGGCTATTTGGTTTAAAGTTCTTGGCTCGATAATTCTTGACTTTTTGGAGATTTGAGTGGCGGCCTTGATGAGTGCAATGTCAGTTAAGGCGGCCCTCTAGTTTCTCGGGTCGAAAAAATCGATTTTTTTCTCATAAATCACATCTACAACATGTGTAGAAAATGTGTGCCAAAGGATTTTTCGATATTCGAAGTGGTTCACAAGTTACGGCTCTGGAACGGAGCAGGTATACTTTCAAACGCGTTTTTCTCGAAACACCATTTTTCGAAACGGTGACCATGATATTCCAGAAACTACTGCACCGATCTTGTTCAAATTTATACAGCATCTTTAATATGTTATAAGCCAGCGATTGAACTAGAATTATCATGACTGCTTCGATAGTTTTTTTTTGTACGAGCGAAAAACTTAAGAAAAAAATGAGTAAAAACTAGAATGTAATTTTCAAAAGTGTATAAAAAAGTCAATTTTTGTAATTTAGAATTCACTCTAGTTCAATCGCTAGTCTTAAATATGAAGATTAAAATGCCGTTTGGTTTTTTGATTTCAGATAAGCAGAACAGCCGCAATCTTGGTCACCGTCAAGCACCTCTTTTACTTGATGTCTTCCTGTCGGCCACTGTAACGTTTATTCTATTATATATTTTGACTTCAAAAAATTTGTAAAGCTTATTTAAATGTTAATAAAGATTATGCAAAAACAATGAGATTGATTATTTCGATGCTTTGCCCGTAAAAAATTATTGAAAAAACCGTAAAAAAACAGCCGAGAAACTAGAGGACCGCGTTAAAGCTGCTGATATTCTTCCGTGGCACTCGAGGTGGTCAGATCTTGTTGGCTATTTGGTTTGAAGGTCTTTGGCTCAGTAGTTCATGGCTTTTTCGGGGTTTGGGTGGCCACCGTAATGAGTGCAATGTCAGCCGAAGCCGCCAATATTCTTTCGTGGCATTCGAGGTGGTTAGATCTTATTACCTATTTGGTTTGCAGGCCCTTGCGTGAGTAGTTCATGGCTTTTTCGAGGTTTGGGTGCCGATACTGATAAGTCCAATGTCAGTTAAAGCTGCTTATCCTCTTTAATCACACTCTAGAGACTCTATCACTAGAGACAGAGCCTCTACCACGGGACCTGAACCACTAAAGTGTAGTGGTGCGGATTCTGTTGCCTTTCCGTTTTGAAACTTTTGACTTGATATTCTATGCATTTTTGAACACTTGAGTGAATGTTCCAGGTAGGATCAGACAATGTGGTGTGCAGACATTATTTTTATTTTTCAGCGTCCCTCCTGCTTCTGTCTCTTCCTGACCTGAGTAATCTAATCGATTTTGGTCTATACGTTGACTGTTGTTGCGGCTGTCGGCTAGGAAAACAAGCCGACATAACGGCATCGTCTCTCGGGAAAATAGTAATTCCTGCAGACATGTATATAAATCTCTCTCTCTCTCTCTCTCTCTCTCTCTCTCTCTGTTGCGCGCGCGCGCGCACACACACACACTTTGTCTCTCTTTATGTTTGGGTGTACCAACGTGGCACTCGCACGAATACTAATTCTCACTATTTTCCATTTGTTTTTTTTCATTTCCAAGACGACTACGCTGCCGGAGTGTATTAAATTCCGTAAAGTATCGATACTGACGTACCCGGCGTATCGATTGACCTACCTTCGCGCCTTCTCCGAGCTGTTTCCGAATCCTTGTGGGGGGGAGGAAAAAAATATTCATTGCGTTACGTTTTTGCCCCCGAGAGACATCTTACTCGACGACGTGGAAATACATTGTCGACGTAGGCACAATACGTTCTTGGGGCCTCCACGTGTCTCGAGCGCCAGTGTGAGCGTTTTTTCCCTCCCGACTCGGCGAACAGCCAGTGGAGGAGGCGCCGGTTGGGGATGGGGGAGGAGTTGTATACATTTGCGACTTATCTAGACACGAGATGAGCCGGATTATAGCATCGTACGTGCCAGCTATCAGATATAAAAGGATCGCAACTTTCAACAAACGTATTGTTGGATTTTTCAAAGTAATTGCGAAACATCACGCGACTCGTTGATACGAAGTGTTCACTCGTTCCAATTGGTAAGTACTCACTCTTTCGTGAATAATTTTTCACCCTCAATATATCAATTTTCAGGAACTTTCACGACCCAGTAACGTCCGGTTTTACTTGACACTTGTCGTTTCTCCGTTTCTAGGTTTTTAGACAAATTCTGGTGTTGCCCACACTCGTCTCTTTCCCTGTGTTACAATCTAAAAGGGGGGAGATTACGATATCTCTGGGGCCTCAATTTGACCATTGGATTGTGAAATGTGGCCGAAAAAAATACGAAAAACAAGAACAACTTTTTTCGTTTCGAGCCTTAGTTTTGGATTTACAGCGCTTCGAAGAGAAAAAATGTATTTTTCCGATTTCCGATGTGAATCGAATTTTCCGCGTGTTTTACATTGTTTCGTCGTACTTTGTTTGGGTTTATTCGGGTTTGTTTGTTTGTTTGGGGCTGTTCTTGTTTTTTTTTCTCGACATAGCGCATTCCGAAAAAAGCTACATTAACGTAAACCAGTCAAATCGCTTAAGGGATGAGATACAGTCAGAATTTTCAAAAAATCGATTTTTTTACATTTTCTTGAAGTATAATGCTTTGAAAATATTCCCTGAAAATTTCAAGTCAATCCGATGAATGGTTTCCGGGATATCCCACAATTGGTGAAGGGGCGTCGGGTCCCCATGGCAGGTAGCGGATTCCCAACGTATAGACGTGGCTGACAAACGCGCAAACGATAATACCCGGGAAGGCAGAATGCTTCAAAGACAACAACAAATTGATATTTTGGAAGCTTCCACATCGGCAGAAGCCCTATTGTATGGGCCAGGAATTGATAATTCGATGTAACTAATTTTTTAATTAGTATTTCTATACATAAATTAAGTGTAAAATTGAAAAACTCTTTCAGAAATTTTCAAAAATGTATTACTCGAAAACTATGAACTTTATCACAATTTTTCAAAGAATACTTTCGTTTTAAAATTGTCCAAAATGTTTAAAAAAATAATTCATCCCGAAAAACTTTAATTTTTTAAAAAATTGTTCAAACAATTGGCTGTAAACAATTGAATGCTCGACTTTTCTGCAAAAATTGTGATATTCGGATTCAGCGGATCAAAATACATAAAAAAGTTTAGCTTTATCCATCGAGCTCAAAATTTTACGAACATATAATACTGGATCCACATCGAAAAACTTTAAACGCGTCTTTTTCGAAACTATGTTTTTCAAGTCGGTGGCCACTATAATTCAAAAACCACTCGATGGATTTTGATGAAATTTGGTATGCTTATTGATAGCATTAAAAACTAGTCCTAAATCGAAGGATTTACATTTTTGTTGAAAATTTCTATTTTTTTTAACAATAATCGAGCGATTTTTTGGTCGAAAATCGAAAGCTATCTGTCGGAAGCCGCCATTTTGTTGATTTTTGAAAAAAAAACTTCGATTAACGACTTTAGATTAATTATTAAACTAATGATTTTTTTGTTTTTTTTTTTTGTTTTAATTTCAGATGATCCAGTAAAATTTTATGATGGTCACCGCAAAGCACTACATGCCGAAATTTTTTTAAATGATCAATACTTGTCTTTAAAAATTTGTACAAGTCAAGTTGAAATATAACATAAAACGTCTGTGTAATCACTTTTGTCAAACAAACTTAATGACTAAAAAGAAAAAATTATTGAAAATCCTCGTTTTTTCACGCCTCTGACTGCATCTCACCCCTTAATAACGAATAATTCGTAAAATGTCCTGTATCTTCTAAAGGAAGCCAAAATCGCGATTTTTGATTCTTAAAAAAGTTTTCCTTCTGGGCCAAATATGAATAATCCACGGTCAAATGAAGGCGCCATAGATATCGTAATCGTGCCCTAAAAGGGCACAGGGAACCTGCAGCAAACCGGTGCTGAATACATGGGGCTACATTTTAGCTGACACCATGGGGAACGCGCAACTAGCCGACTAGCTCGATAGTCAGGACCCAAGCTTAGCGGTCACCCATCCGGGTGTTGGCTGTTATTGGCAATTGCCATCTATTTTATCCCGTTTCAATTCAGTTCGGCACAAGTAAACACACGACAGATTAAGGGATCCCCGTCTAGATCGATGGAGGAGAAGCGCGTGATTCGCTGGTCTCTGATATCGCATCAATGATCTCGTCACCCCTCGTCCCGATGGGTCTCTCTCATGGCTGATTCTACCACGTGTATTCGTGCCAAAGCGATGTCTCTCGCCTCCGTTGTCACTGTTTGCAGCTCACCGTCCGAACTTTGATTGAGATTACCGAGCCGATTGACCCCCCGTAAAGCTCGCCCTAACGATATTACGATCGATTGTAATATCGAGCCGCGCTTAAGGTCACTGCGGACACGGGTCACCGAGATGAAAAGCCGAGAATTCCGAGAAGTAAGACGAGAATTCATATAGACGTAATCGTGATACGTGTATCGGCGAAAAAAAAGAGATTGGCGAATAGACAAGCTGTCCCCAATGGAATCGATCAATGGGATAAGGAACAAAGGGAAGAAGAGAGTCTTGATTTCGTGGGCTACGCCGGAGTGATCTTCTTTCGGGATGAAGGAGACCAAGAGCCTCTTGTGACGAGGAGGCTGGGGGGGGGGGGCGATTCGAGAGAGTGAAACGATCGGAGATATGCATCATCCCTCCTCGAGGGATCGGGATGGGCTGCACGATGGAGAGCCTAGATGGGGACATGCAGCCCTCGAGTGAATTTGCTCTTGATTATAACGAACTCTCCTCTGTACCGAGGACGACGAGGCTGCGCGAGATTATTCCGCGGCGCAAATAGATAGAATCGCACAGGGCAAAGTACAAGATATCCAGGAGTGCCCAGCGAGGCGAATCGAGCCAAGCACGTACAGCAGTCTCGCCTGTTGGAGCTGTGCCTGTGTGCGAAGTGATGAAGATTGGGCGCGATGGGCATGGGTCTTCATCGATGATACGCGTCGACAGGAGTTATTTCGTCGTCGTTGAGAGTAGATAAGGGCTTCCAAGATTCGACAATGATACGGGATAACTGATCGAAGGATTATGAGAAGACAGGAAGTCGTCACGTTGGCTGAATCATTGGATGAGCTGGCCGGGATAATCAAACTGACAAGCTTGGAAGTCTGGTTGTAAGAGGCCTCAAGGCGCTTATCATTCAAGCTGTAATTCCTCAGGGCTGTATGGGCACCAGAGCGTGCGATATTTTGACGTATCGCGAGCCACAAACGCGTTATCATATCAAACCTCCGATAAGCGAAGAGCTCCTCGTTGGGGCCTCTTGCACTGCTGAATACTTCAATTTCCCCAGCTATGTGCTTGAGAATCGAAAGCATTGGTGGCTGCAGGGGAGGCGTTAAGATCGTAGGAATGACAGAATGCTGACCGAAATGGTGGCATTAAATTGTGAAACGGTTCCGGCGCTTTGCGCGTTGCTTTTAGAATCGGAGTCTGCCTCTCCGGGTCTACGTATCACGTCCTCACCCCCTACACACACACATCGAGATATATCCCGGATGATATGGAGAAGTGAAGACGCCGTGCACGGTTAGCTTTATCGCGCAAGAGCGGGGGGGCGGGTGAAAATGGCGAGGTGAGAGAAATCGTGGCACGGCAGGAGGGAATATCTGCAAAGTTGAATATGACGGTGGCGAAGGTAGGGCGCGATGTCGGGGTGGTCGGAGGGACGAAGAGTGTCAAAAGCGATCTTCCGATTCTTCGCCCCGCGCGCCTTCGGAGTCGAAAGCGCCTCTCGAGAAGATGAAACTACACCAGCTCGTAGGGGGTTGAAGCATCACAGTGAATTCAAAACCCCCCAGCCAGTCTCCCGCCCCGTTCTTTATGGATCATATTTCCACAGGCTCTTATGCGCCTTCAGGGTATCATCCCGCCAATCGAAACTGCGCCCTCGAAGAGCAGGCAGTCCGTTACATTATTCGAGTGCCCGACAGCTTTCGGTGTCACGTTCTCAAGCCTTGTCTAACTGCCTGGCCAAACAGCCGTTGTCGAAATCCCGCAGGGTTACTCGCTGATGATGGCCCTCCAGGCGTTCATTCATTGGGCGGAGGTTGGTCGAATGGAACAAGATCTCCGAAGGACGTGGACGCAGCAACTTTGGTCAAGCATCAGTGACAAACTTTGGCGTTGGAAGTGCCTCTGAGTGCTCCGTGAAAGGCGTGACATTCGATTAAGTGGCCATCCGCGTCATTCCCAAAATGTGAACGGTCCGCTGTTTTTTTTTGTACCACGTGCGATAGGGCAGGAAGATTTTTCATAGGGGATCGATTTTTCTTCCGCCCTGACCGTACGGAACGGAAGGGGAAGGCTGTGAGAGGACCAGGGGGAGAGAAGACTCGAGAATCCACAGGTTGGCCTGGGAGAATCAGTGCCGGGTAGGATAGGGTATTTCAATATTGGGTCGATGAATAAGGGATCGGCTGTCTAGATGTCACGCTCACTGTGCACGGAGGTGGCAAAAATAAGAGGTAAAAGCTGTCGGGAGAAATGCCAGCGAGCGAAAAAAAAAACGTCCGGAGGCAGAAAAGTTGGTGGTGAAGGACTGTTTGCCGAAGGACTTAGCATTGGTGGGTAAGCTGGAGACGCTGAAACTTTATCACCCTAGTATCTCGCCCTCCGGGAAGATAGTCGGCGTCTTCTGGTGGGCTCTTGGCGGCTATCATCAGCCACGTTCTCGGCGAGACTCCCCTGGTTCTTGCTGCACCGAGGCAAGCAGAGGCTGCGATAGTCTTCGGGTGTGCGAAAGTTAAATTGCTGAAATAGTTGTGGACTAGACGATTTTCTTATCACGGGCGGCGATGGGACGCGAGGAGTTTGCAGCTGCTAGTCATGTTGCTGGAAGACGTTCCGCGAAGGGTGCAAGCTTCACAAGTCTAGGCATAAGCGGTATCTTTCCGCGGTATCAGCGGCAAAAAGTCCTTCCTCGGCCGAAAATTCGCCGCTAATTTATGTGCCGATTAATTGCTAATTAAGGCGGTGCTTTTTCGGCCAAATTAAATTGGCCGCCTGGTGTACTGGGTGCATTGCTCGGAGAACGTCGTCGGAAGGGGTGGTGCACGACTACTTTCGCCTCTGCCGCTCGAACAGCCAACTTTTCTCACAAGATGACTCTTCTTGTTCTTTTTTCCATCTTCTTCCAGTCCGACGCTCTCTCCTTCTCTCTCCCTCTCTCTCTCTTGGGTCAGCCCGCTGTGTTTCTTTTAGTCATCTGGTCACTTGGTCTCGGTTGGCTGTCGTTTTTTTCCCCTCGCAACTTGTGAGAATCTTAGAACCCTGGAGACGTGATGTAGCTCTTGGCCGAAAACTTTGCCTTGCTTTTCTTCGGTAGCTTGTAGGTCAGCCTTTAATCGGCCCTCACGGCCACGGTATAACGTTGCGTTACGGGTATTCCCTTCGGCCGATTTCCCTTCGAGGTTTCGCGCGATCGTGAGGAAGCGATGGGGCAATAACCAGACGGAGGCAGGTCAGAAGGAAGACAGCCCCGACACGAGGAATGCCCAAAGCCGTGTGCATCAAGACGAGCCAAGCTGCGCCAAACTGCGGGCTGGGATGGGTGCAAAGAGCGAAAGAAACAGAGGCCGTGGGAGAGGGGGGGGGGGGTTGTTTCCAAAGGGTCGCGGCTGAGTGGTGGGTCCGTAGGTAGGAAAAGCAGAAAACAAACAACGGCTGACGCGTAGCCCGGGCTGGTGGCCGTGCACCAGAGCAGAGACCGTAAGCGGAAAGAAGGAGAACGTGGCGAGGGGCTGCAAGGACTGAGAGCCCAGGCGCTCTCGGTCGAGGCTCTACGGGGAGGAAACCAAGGGTGAGACGGACTCATATTATAGCCGAGAGGCGAGACGGCAAGAGGAGATTCGCGTCCGCTTTCGCCAAAGAAAGCGCCCCAGCTCGAAACAAAAGAGTTCAAGCTTGAAACAGAAATCCCTCAATGCTCCCTCTCACCATCCCATCGCTCCCTCGGCTTGGCTGACTCGGCTCACTCTGCTGGATAAATATTGTCCCCTCGCACCATCAACGGTTTACTTTCGCATTACTACACGCCGCTGTTAATATTAACGGTTCGTCGAACCTTGTTTTTCTCCGCGCTTTAGCCTCGCCCCGTCCCTCTCGCCATCCGCGTACTTCCCCCTTTCTTCCCTTTCTTACTTCCCTTCGCTCTCTTAACTCAACCTCTTGAGTGTGCTCGAGTTTTCGGCGCAAGAAAACGGGCATGTGCCGCGACAATTTTTCTCAATCGTTTCGCCATTTGTTTGCCGCCTGATTTAATACGCCCACGCGCAACCGAATTATTGTGTTTCTCATTAGTGAGCACAATGCGGAAAACGCGATGTAGATTGCGGCATTTCTTTATTTTCGTGAAGCGAAGAAAGAGAGAGAGAGAGAGAGAGAGAGAGAGAGAGAGAGAGAGAGAGAGAGAGAGAGAGAGGATTGAGAGGGTGGAGCCGTGTAGCTTGTAACTTCTCCTTGATGCATGTGCCCGCGGTATCTTGGGAAAAATCTTGGTAAAAGATGGCGACTCTTTGCGGCGAATGAAATAGACGAGGGAACGCCGGGGCGCTCTCGACGTAGAGAGAAAGAGAGAGAGAGAGAGAGAGAGAGAGAGAGAGAGAGAGAGAGAGAGAGAGAGAGAGAGAGAGAGAGAGAGAGAGAGAGGTATGGATTGATTGATGGTTTATTATGTGCGCTGGTATAAGCTTTTAGGCAACAATAAATACATAAACAACAAGAATAAGAGTATAAGAATAAACAATATTTAAAGGGCTATACCAGTGTGACACTTTCAAAAAATCGATTTTTTTTGTTGCCTTTTTCGACAGTTTATACTTTGAAGGATATCATTTTCATTTATATCAATTATATCAATATTATTTTATCTTGCGAAAATCGATAGTTGAATCTTTAAACGCGTTTTTCTCGAAATGAGATTTTTCAAATTTGCCGATATTGTAACTCAGAGCAATTATCCGATTGACTTGAAATTTGAACTGAGTACTCTTGAATATTTTGACTCTACAATGACGTAGGATATTTTTGATTGGATGACAATTGACGATTTGGCATTGAAAAAAACCACCATTTTATAGTCAAGAAAACAGACTTTTTTCATAACTACGCCATTTTGTTAGATTCTGATATTTTTCGAAAATCCTACGTCATTGTACAGGAAATACCTTCCAGTTTAACGACATTTTTTCCTTTTTCAGTTTCAGTTACTCAATCGGCCGGAATCATGTCAGCAGTGGAGGAACTTTTTTTTTCGGCGCCTCCGAAGGCAGCCCATAAGTCGCTCGAATCTCAATATTTTTCTATGAAAAAATGATGTAATATAGGTGAAATATAGCTAAATATATTGTCAATTTTCCGAAACATTTAATTGAGTACTTTTCGTCCAAAAAATTCCCGAAAATCACCCACATTTTCAACGTTCACACTGGTATAGCCCCTTAAATTAAAGTAAGTAAGAAAGGATAATGCATAGAGGAAAAAGCTATATATTAAAAAATGATATTACAATACATAAGCAGGAAAGCTATATACATTAAAAAAATCGAAAAATGGCATAACAAACCATAGGCAGAAAAACTACACTGACACAAAAAAATTAAGGAGCAAGAAAAGTTGACCATTTTTTTCGGGTTTTTCGGAAGGCTGTAACTTCGTCAAAAATGGTCGTACAAAAAAAAGGATTTTGAAGCTTGAAGTTTCTAGTTTTCAGTTCTGACAATGATTTTTTTTTGAGAATCACTGATTGCGATAGAACGATAGATAGATAGATAGATAGTTGCTTAAGTAGTGCTCTAGGACTAGTATTCTCTAGTACATAATCCACACATACAAATAATCTGTTGGTGACTCGACAGAAACTGAAAACTAGAGATGCAGTACATTAAGGCGGGATATGAATTTACAACGATCAAAAATCGATTTCTTTTTTTTCTTTAGCGATAGAACTATGTATGTAGAATATTTTCCCAAAGTTTCAAATCAAAATTCGAAAAACTTCAAACGTTACAGCCCGTCAACGCTGTGCCTCACCGCTCGTATGCGGAGCGAGCGTGAACTTCAAACGCGTTTTTCTCAAAACTGCATTATCGAAATTGGCGTGCAGGATTACTCAAAAACTATTAAGCCGATTGAGTTAAAGCTTCCTAAAAATATTGATAATATTGGTGACTTCTACGTGACGATAATTGTTTTTGAAAAACTGGAAAAACAAAACGACTTTTTTAATCCACATTTTACAGAAATGTTGCGTGAAATGTTGATTTTTTTTGTAAATGCGTGCCATTTTCTTAAATTTGCATTTTCTTCACTTTTAATAACCGTCACGTAGAAACTATACATGTTCTAACTGAAAAAATGTTTAAATTTTTTTGCAAATCAAAGTCTACGGGAAGCTAGACTACACGCCGATTCGCAACTCCCGCGGCGACCTTGCTGTAACACTCTGCCACAGCTCCGTCATTTCGATGATGAATAAATTAAAAAATATTGTTTTGTATACTTGAATATACTATTAAAGTATTTCTAAAGTTTGATAATTGTAGAATAATTATTTCCTAGTTTAGCGGGGTCCTCTAGTTTCTCGGGTCGAAAAAATCGATTTTTTTTTCCATAAATCACATCTACAACATGTGTAGAAAATGTGTGCCAAAGGATTTTTCGATATTCGAAGTGGTTCACAAGTATAAATCACATGCGCGAACTTTCAAACGCGTTTTTCTCGAAACACCATTTTTCGAAACGGTGACCACGATATTTCAGAAACTACTGCCCCGATCTTCTTCAAATTTATACAACATCTTTAATATGTTATAAGCCAGCGATTGAACTAGGATTATCATGATTGCTTCGATAGTTTTTTTTGTACGAGCGAAAAACTTAAGAAAAAATGAGTAAAAAATAGAATGTAATTTTCAAAAGTGTATAAAAAAGTCAATTTTTGTAATTTAGAATTCACTCTAATTCAATCGCTAGTCTTAAATATGAAGATTAAAATGCCGTTTTTTTTTATTTCAGATAAGCAGAACAGCCGCAATCTTGGTCACCGTCAAGCACCTCTTTTACTTGATGTCTTCCTGTCGGCCACTATAACGTTTATTCTATTATATATTTTGACTTCAAAAAATTTGTAAAGCTTATTTAAATGTTAATAAAGATTATGCAAAAACAATGAGATTGATTATTTCGATGCTTTGCCCGTAAAAAATTATTGAAAAAACCGTAAAAAAACAGCCGAGAAACTAGAGGACCCCGTTAAAAAATCCCTCAATATTGCTTATTTTTTTTCATGCAATAGAATAGACCAAATAAAAGACCCGGGCGAAAAATGGAGAAAGAAAGCGCCAGAGGGCGAGAGAGAGAGAGAGAGAGAGAGAGAGAGAGAGAGAGAGAGAGAGAGAGAGAGAGAGAGAGAGAGAGAGAGAGAGAGAGAGAGAGAGGGAGAGAGGACCGTAACAAAAGATAGAGTCGAGTAACTCGCCGCGATCGATGCAGTATGAAACGGCAAGATTAATTAAGAATTGGCCGGCCCATATCGTACTACGTGGTCGCGGCGTCTGCACCGATGACGGCTGTTTTTGGTCATCAGGTCGTCCGTTTGCGCTGGGTCGTTCTCCTCAACCGTCGTGTGACCCACTTTCCACAAATGTGAATCTCATGAGTGCACAAAGAACCTTTGATGAGGGTCTGAATGAACATTGGGCTTGCTATAAATGCAGACAAATCTATTGGGTGACGATCGATTCAAGCGTAACACTTCGAGTGCTCGTATGGGCGGAAATATCTGAAATTGACAGCTTGGGGCTGAGCGGAAGTGCGTTTTTGGGGTGACGAACGTGCTGCGGGGCTGTTGGAACGCTCCGCGCGCCCAGAAATTGGCGAGAAAGAAGCCCGCGCGCCCGTGTCGAATTTCCGGTGGCGTAGTTCGCGTGGTGAATAATTAGGAATAGACGTCGAATTACGGTGTCTCCCGGATTAATTAAAACCAGTAGCAGCAACAGCGCGACCGGGGGGCGGAAGGGGGCTGGCCGATTTTCAGGGCGCATCGCCAGCGAGGCAGATTACAGCGAGCATCGACGGAGAAAAGGGAGGAAACGCGCGCCGGCTGCATGAGTTTCAATTTACGTTTCGTCCGGTTAATGGCCCGAATGCCGATGAATGCGAGCGTGGATCGTCGAACGCCAATGCGAAAATGGCGCCGCGGCGAGAGGCAGAGCGGGAAGGGAAACGCCAGGCCGAAAGACAAAACAGCCGGCAGTAACTCCAATCAATCGGCCCCGTGGCTGCGCACCGCGCATCCACCAACGATATATTGGAAAATTAAGCGTCCACCACCCTTCAACCTAGGGCTGTCCCTCAACCGACATACTCGCGGTCAAACGATACTGTCGCCCGTGTTTTGCGTCATGAGCCCCCGATGCCCTCGCCGCCTTTGCTGCTACGAGTGCCTGTTCGCTTGCTACCTGGTGTCAACGTCATCCATGGACGTCCTCGTCATCTTGTTGATGCAGTCATTCTAGGCTTCAATTGTACATTGATATCGTCTAGTTAGCTAGACTTCTGGAATGGCAAACCGTAAGGCTGAGCTGCATCTGAACTTCTGTACTGGAAATCTGCAGCTAGATTTCTGTTATGGTTATCCGCCGTTAAAGTTTTGCAATGGCAATCTACAGCGGATTCATTCAACGGCAATCTGCAGCTGGACTTTTACGATATGGTCTCCGGAGTTAATCAATGGTAAACCGGAGCTAGACCCCTGCAATGGTAAACCGTAAGGCTAAGCTGTACCTATGTGGACTTCTGTAATGGCAGTCTGCAGCTGGATTTCTGTTATGGTGAACGGCAACTAGAGTTTAGCAATGGCAATCTACAGCGGGGTTTATACAATGGCAAGCTGCAGCTGGGCTTCTACAGTATGGTCTGTAAACGATGGCAATCTGAAGCCAGACTTTTGGAATGGCAAATCGTATCTAGATTTCTGTAAGGCTAGGCTGCATCTACCAGGTGTAGAAGTATGAAACCAAATTTTTTTTGTAACATTTGCACGTCTGTTGTTTGAAAATGATAAAAAAATATTTTATTTAATTTATGAATGCCACGCCAAAAAACAGTTTTTCTTTTGAAGCGAACCAGTTGACGAGCCATTTTCGTAAATTTTCATACGAATTGAAGCGTTGTTTAGCGAGACCGTGTCCCGTTGATGCGAATAGATGATAATCGGACGGAGTCAAGTCTGGAGAATAAGCCGCACGTGCTAGTATTTCCCAACTGAACGCCTCGATCGTTTCCCTAACCCGTTTTGCTGTGTGTGATGGAGCATTATCATGGAGCAAAATGACTTTGTGTTGCCTTTTCCCATATTCCGGTCTTTCAAACGAATGGAGACGGCTTTCTGCGTCACATTCAATTGATCCGCGAGTTCTTGTTCACTCTGAGTATCATCTTCATCCAATAAAGCTTGCAATTCGTTGTCTGCGAACTTTTTCAGCGGTTTCCCACGCTCTTCGTTTCTCACGTCAAAATCACCATTTTTGAATTTTTTACACCACCCGAAACAGTTTGTTTTACCAAGAGCATGTTCACCGTGAGCTTCGACAAGCATTCGATGCGATTCTGCAGCAGTTTTCTTCAAATGATAACAGAAAACCAATGTTGTCCGCAAATCGTAGTTCGTAGGCACAAAACTCGATATGTCTATGGTTATAGAAAAATGTACCGGTGTAGGGAACTTGGGTTATTGCGTGTTGAACATCTTCGTCAGCTGTTAGAGGGAGATGATGGCGCTACAGAAGTGGTCTCACGGTCCCTAAACTGATGGCTGGCACCATCTATAGGGAAATTCCGGTTTCATACTTCTACACCTGGTAGACTCCCATAAAGGTAATCGGCATTCAGACTTCTATAATGGTAATCTGCAGCTAGACTTCTGGAATGGTAAACCGTAAGGCTAAGCTGCATGTGGACGTCTGTGATGCCAATCTGCAGCTAGACTTCTGTTATGGTGATCGGCAGCTAAAGTTTAGCAATGGCAATCTACAGCGGGGTTTATATAATGGCAAACTGCAGCTGGGCTTCTACGGCATGGTCTGTAAACGATAGCAATCTGAAGCCAGACTTCTGGAATGGCAAATCGTATCTAGATTTCTGTAAGGCTAAGCTGCATTTAGACTTCCATAAAGGTAATCGGTATTCGGACTTCTATAATGGTAAACTGCATCTAGATTTCTGTAATGGTAACCTAAATGGTAACCTAAATGTAATAGTAACCTACCATCTGGTCTATGATCAATGGTAATGTGGAGCTAAACTCCTGGGCTGGTAAGCCGTTTCTAGATTTCTGTAAGGCTAAGTTGCATCTACACTTTCATTGAGGTAATCGGCATTCAGAATTCTCTGATGGTAATCTGCAGCTAAACTTCTGTAATGATGATCCGCAGCAGGGTTTATTCAATGGTAATCTACGGTATGTACTACATACGGGACTTAGACGGACTGAAACTTATACGGTATGTACTATAAATAATAGTACTCTAAAGTCACACTTCTGGAATGGAAAACCGTATCTAGGTTTCTGTAAGGCTAAGCTGCATCTAGACATCCGTAAAGGTAGTCGGCATTCGGACTTCTATAGTGGTAATCTTTATCGGGACTTTTATAACGGAAATCTGCATCGGGGCTTCTGTAATGGTAATTTGCAGCTGGACTTGTAATCAATTGTAATCTGCATCTAGACTTCCACAATGGCAATCCGCAGCTAGATTTCTGCAATGGTGAATCCTATCTACATGTTTGTAAGGATAGCCTACACCGAGACCTCCATACCATAGCCAACGGCAAGAGCTCATCAAGCGCACTTCTTTTCCGCATATGCAGGGCACGTGAG
Source organism: Ophion slaviceki (assembly GCA_944452715.1). Taxonomy (NCBI): domain Eukaryota; kingdom Metazoa; phylum Arthropoda; class Insecta; order Hymenoptera; family Ichneumonidae; genus Ophion; species Ophion slaviceki. The sequence goes on along the minus strand of OX101784.1, from coordinate 65,238,543 downwards.
AAGTTTAGCACACAGTTGAGCTCCTCCGGCGTAAGCCAAATATATATCGAGCAGATTTAATCGACAATACGAAAAATAGGAGGGTTTACCCCAGGGCGAAAATTAATTAGACCCGTCTCGGGTTTGTTTCTTTGTGCCTTCTCGTTCGCCCCCTCTCGCTTTGTCGTTGTTTTTTCCTCCGCCCCCTCCTTCTCCTCCTCGCCCTGGCTTCCTTCCTCCGTTCAAGCTTGACCTATCGTCTTAATTTGAATGGAAAGTCGGAGAAAGCAATTAAGTCGGGCCGCAAAATTTCACGCGAATCTGAGTCGTCGGGGGAAAACTGGCGCAGCTTCCCTGGGCGAATCTTTACGGAATCCGCGCTACTTCTTTTCCATTAAACTGCTTTCCGTTCGGTCGCCCGACCGGGCACCATTAACCTGCTCGCCCATCCGTTAAAATAGAGCGTGCGGGGGTCGGGCGCGAGCTCCATGGCTTGGGGATGAGATTATGTATAAAACGCTATAGGAGAGAAAGAGAGTTAGAGGGGGATGGAGAAACGAGAATCGAGGCACGATCCACGATCATATTCACAGCGGGTATCCAAAAGTATCGCTTCTTCGAGGCTTAAGCGATAACTCGCCGTGAAGAAAGTTGGAAAAAGTTCGGAAAAACTTCTCGCTGTCAGGATTGGCGAGTGGTACGTGATACGTAAAGTCAGCGCGCGCACGCGCTCGTCTCAATGACACCACCACCAGTTGGAATCTTTTTTCGCCGTTCTTTTTTTTCTCTCCCTTTTTCTTTTCGCAAAGATTTGCCGACTCCGCACTCTTCGAGTCACAGAGATTTCTAGTGGTTCTTCGTCGTAGTTGGCGTAACCAGCGAGTCAACAAAGAGAAAATTCGCAAAGTGAAGATAGGAGGAAAGAGAACAAACTTACCTTCGTAGACGGCGAGATGAGCATTCGCCGTGACCGGGTCCCCGACTCCGTTCTCAGCCACGCACTCCCAAGTTGTCTCGTCCCTTACAGACCTCACTGGATTGATCCTCAGCAGAGCGCCGTTCGTATACGTTTGCGTCATGTATCGCGACTGCAATGCTTTTTTGCGGGGAAAAACAGACATAATTGCACACGATCAATTAATTGTATTGTGCGATTGTATATTGTATACCGGGTGATTAATAGCTGTTAGGGTTGGTGGGCATATGGGGTGTGTCATTACGAGCAAAACGCTTTCCTTTAAATGTCCTGCGACGAAAATTGGCCGAGATATTCCCGTGCTGAGCTCGATGCTGAGCACACAATGGTACAGTAGTTGCTCGTGCACGAATTGATTTTTCCGTCGGGTTTAAAATAATAGACGAAAATTATTGAATTGTGTAATTGTGTTAAAAAAATGTTAAAAGGTAAGAGATCACTTGTGCACGTTCCGCGCGTGATTTGAAATTTGAACGGGAATGTCTCGGTCACTTTTTGTCGCACGACGTTTGTCAACAAGGCTCGCCAAACACCCTATATGCACACAATAAAAATCCTAATAGTTGTGAAACACGCTGTATATTCAAACGTGAGTAAGGGTCGGTTGGAATGGAACACCCGGTCGACACGTATACAGGGTGTCCCATTTACAGTTAGAGTATGGAAGTACGTAAGATTTTTTTTATATTGCATAGTTCATTTGTTATTAACAATTATCTGTCGATTTTTTTCACTTTTCAAAAATTTGCCTAAAAAATCGTCAGATAATTGTTAATAACAAAAGAACTATGCAATATAAAAAAAAATCCTACGTACTTCCATAGACAATGTATTTTTCAAGATATATTCAAGATTTCAAGTGAATCGGTTAAAAATTGTCTGAGTTATGATTCCGGCAAACTAAAAAAATGCAGTTTTGAGATAAACGCTGCAGAGCCGCCATTTTGAAATTAATCGCTTCAAAAAAATTATTGTATACAGTCACAGATATGTATGATGACCACCCTTATTTTGTAATCTCGACTTATTTTGTAGTTTTTCTGAAAAAAAAAATCCCCAAAAAGCCTATTTTTTCGAGTGGCCTTAAAGTTTGTTTGGGTTACATAAAACATTTTTTTAGCGTATTTCGAAAATGTATTTGCTAAGTGTAACAACTTTTATATCAATATCTATAATATAAACCTATCGAAAAAATGCATGAACATAGTCTTTTTTTAGCGTCTTGAGTGAGAAGACCCCTTAACTTTCGTCCAAAACATAATCTCCTCTCATCAACCGGTTCGGAGATATTCGAGTTTCTCCTCTCAAATGGGACTCCTCTCAAATGTATATCGAGTAGATCGCCAAAAGTTTCGCGACGGGGATCGAGCGTCACGAATTGCTCCGCGCTTGTGGCTACGCGCGAAATAACTTACAGGAGAATTTCTTGCCGTTTTTGCGCCAATGTATCTGCGGTGTCGGAGCTCCGTGTGCACTGCAGTAGAAACTTGCGATCCCGCCGGCCTTTACCTGCTGCGAGCGCGGCCTCACGAGTATCTTCGGCGGACCTGTCGACAGAGAAACAACCGAACGAATCGCACATCAGACACGTCACTATTTCGGGAAAGCTCGCTCGGTCGCCCGAGATGTTCTCCGTTCATCTTCGCACGAGAAATTTTTTATTTTGCCTGACGTTTTATATTTTCATACTCGCCGATTAGCCGATACCCGAAAGGGTGAAGCTAATTTCAATCTTGCTGGAATCAATCTCACTCGAGGCTTCTGGTGGATTTTAAGGGGTCTTCTCACTTTAGACGCTAACAAAAGGATATTTTCATGAATTTTTTCGATAGGTTTATATTATAGATATTGATATAAAAGTTGTTATGAAAGTCGTTACTACAATAAATACACTTTCGAAATACATTGAAAAAAAAATATTTTTAATGTATTTACGTAACCCAAACAAACTTTAAACGCGTTTTTTCTCAACACAACGTTTTTCTGAACCGATCCTTATGACATTTTAACTAAATATTCTTTACAACAATAGCTATAGCGCATATATCAAGGACTTTTTTAAATTTTGATATTTAATATTTTTTTGGCCAAAAACGGTGAAAATACACGTTTTTTTTCAAACAATATCCGCCATTTTATTATTTTTGCATATATAAAAAATCATATGATATGCGCTATAGCCATTAACATACTGAATCTAAAACCGTTTGATTTTTTTGTTTGGGATGGTCCATATCCAAGATTTCATCAACAGCGAAGACCTACAATTTTTTAGGACATTTTTTGAACTACCATTTTCGTCTATAAATAGTGACTTAAATAAATATTTTTAAAAAATGTATTTCGAAAGTGTAGTTATTAAGTGTAACAACTTTTATATCAATATCTATAATATAAAGCTATAAAACAAGTCATGAAATTTTCCTTCTTTAGCGTCTAAAGTGAGAGACCCCTCAACGAGGCAAATTCTTTTGCCCAACTTGTGCTTTAATGCAATTTATGCATTCACAATCTCAATGAGAAAAAAATCAGTGTATAGTAATATAAATGAAGGAATGAAAAAATATCGTGGCCTTCCGACCGTGCAAACTTCAACGTCGTGCTTTTGTCGTCTTGAAGACAATTTTACGTAATTAAAAAATTAACGGGTCTCCCGCTCTTTAATCATATATATATATTTTTTTAATAACGTAAAATTTTTAATAACGTAAAATTGTCTTCTATATATTGTGACAGAAAATTCACTTCCCTGAGTGTCACAAAAGGGTCCTCCTGTTTTCCCGGCGATTTATTTAAGGGCGCCAGTCGCCGTGGCGGCTCGCCGGGAAAAATAGCCGGACGAAGTCCGACCGGAGGTCACCCAAGTTGCTGGGTAGCTGCGGCCTTGGGTCGTGGCAGAGGGGCAAGGTTAGGGGCAAAGAAAATTTGTGCACACGCGCGATAACAAAAAAACAAAACTGACATAATAAACGAAGGGATCACAATTTATTCTCCTCTCGCTCTTTTCGCAAATTTTCCGCAGACTAAAACGGTTCCGCGGGGAAAGGACGCTCACGCATCGACGACTACACTTACACCCACTCTGACGCATTCACTTTTAATTTTCCCCGTGGAAACAACAACGCGCGCGCACTCCGCCGTGACTCCGGACCGCGCGACTCACGATAACAAAACAAAGAAAAATAACGAAAAACCGAAAAGGGGGGAAAACTGAACACAGCCTCGGTGAGGCGGAGGCCGCCGCCAGGCCCGAATCATTGGGCTTCCGTCGGAGGACGTTGGGACTAGCCGTGGGCACCAGTTCGCGACATTATAACGCGAATTGGCTGAAACTCACCGGCACTAATTTGGACGCGAAAAGGCCCTCCAAACGCTGTCCGTCCTGCTCGACACTCAACGGCGAAGTTCTTGTCATTTCCTCTCATTGCGAGCGGAACGTCGGCTCTCTCCCCCTTCTCTTAACTTTTCCCGAATTTTCTTTTGGGTGGGGCGCGGTCCCACCCGCCGGTGTGTTCGCATGTGTGTGTGAGGAGGGGTACGCGAGGACGGTCGACGAGTGACGTTCGGTAGAGGGATCGTTACGATGGGGATCCCCGTCATCATCTTTGCTCTTGCCGAATAACGGTCGTACCTCCCCGGCGTTCGGCACTTTTTTGGTGGCAGGTCCTTCGATAACCGCATTTGTTAAGGAACCCCCCCTTGCGATTTTGAAAAAATCAATTTTTTTTATTGCATTTTTTTGAAGTATAAGTATCCGGGCCCATACTTCTGTATGGGCCCGGAAGAGATGACTCTATGTAAGTTTACAAAAAAAAATATTTTCTTCGTGTAAACTGAAATTGAAACTTTAAACGCGTTTTTCTCAAAATGGCATTTCTGAAGTCGGTGACCAAGATTACTCGAACACTAATGAACCGATCTTCTTGAAATTTTGCAGGCTTATTTAATACATAAAAACGTAGTCTTTAATCGTTCGATTTTTTTTTTCGAAAAAACATGGCCGTTTTATAGCCAAAAACGGCCGTTTTTTTTCGTTAAAATCGAACCATTAACTTTGACTGTCCGCCATTTTGTGAAAAATGAATATTTTTTAAAATCCTTCGATCAAAGACTAGTTTATACTTATATTTGACTAAATCCATCCGCATTTTTTTTTTCAGATGATCCACTTCGCCGCAATGTTGGTCACCGCAAACCGTGTATATAAAAACATTATTTCATTGACGGCCATTTGCCACTAAACAATGTAATATTTTTCAATAAAAAAATTACTGAAAGTTCTTCAAGATGTGTTCTTTAAGATGGTATATTGATCGATTAAAAAAGTTTTGTAGGCTTCGTTAAAAAAATTCATGAAAAAGGCCTTTTTTTGCGCTACAAGTGGGGGTAACGCCTTAACGCAGTTCGGGCCCCAACCGACGCGCTTGAGCGGATCAAGGCTGCCACCAATAATCGCCGTTCCGCTTTGGCCGGACGTTGGCCTCCGAGAGCGTCGGCAGAGTCGGCATTTCCCTTTTTCCCTCCATCGAACCGTCAGTTTTCTCCGCGCCACACCCTTCCTCCAAATGCTTAGCAATTGTGTGTATGGGTGTGCACGCAGGTGTTTCGTAAATAAATAAATAAATAACAAGAAAAATAAATAACAATAATAAAATTGGTCCTAATGAAGTATTCGTCCGCGTTCGGGGTGAGCGTCGAGTGGGAGGGACGTCTTCACAGGTTTTCCGGGGAGCCCGGAAAATTGCTACGTGGCAATAAATATATAAATGTGTGGGTCACCTGATGACCTACCAATATCGAAGACAAGTGAGAGAAATGCAACTGGGAAACGAGGACACGTTTGCGGGGAAAATGTTAATGGTCGTAGTATACGTGTAATTAATTATAATGAAAATTTGTAAACGGGCCGGTATTTATTAATACGAGAGAAGAACGCGGACGCGGTATTTACTGTTCCGCTGGAAACCCCACCCGACATACGCCCTTTTGTCACACAGGGGATATATTTGCCGAAGCGAGCAAGTGGAAAATCCAACGGGTGACCGCCAATGGGATTTTCGGATTAAATGAAAAGCATGGTCCGAAAATGAGCGCGTACAAGGTGAGCATCGAGGGAGGGGGGGTTATTCCCTCCGACCAGTCCCATATGAGCTCTCATGGTATCTCTCGGGGGCGCACTCGTTCCACATTACAACGGGCGATTATCGGCCGGTGATTCATCCACCAAAGTACTACGGAATATCGAATACTTACGCGAAGTGCTCTCCCCCCTTTCCCTCGTCCCAACCGCTCAGCACCGTTCGACGGATCAACCGCACCTGCGAGCCCCAACTTCCACCCATACATACTCGATCCATTATTATTTATCGCACGAATTAAAAAGCTTGGAGGTATTTCGGCGGACGGGATCGACACTATATGGCCGGCGATGAAACTCCCGATGATCAGCGGGAAACGTATATATATATTACGGTGCCGCAAATTTGAGCTCATTTTTTTTCCTTTTTCTCACCATCCAGTTATCTTCTTTAGAGAAAAAAAAAATCGTCGCGGAAGCTGTGAGCGGTTAAAAAATATTTAGAGGTCGCTGAAGCCTGCCAAAAATTCAAATTTTCATTTAAAAAGAGGTTTTTTTGGTCCACTTCTCACCCACGGGATTTACGCTTTTTAATTTTTAAGACGGAATGACACCTCATCGCGGTCGGTATGGTAGAACAATTATAGATTCCCAAAAATCTCTGAAACGGCTCTTCAGATCCCGTCGAAACTTTGCCAAACGACGTCAAATAGATAGACGAATAGCTTCTAGCCCCTCAAATTTTCTGAATTTGAGAAAAAAAATGTAGATTGGCTTATCATAAGCCAATCTACATTTTTTTTCTCAAGTTCAGAAAATTTGAGGGGCTAGAAGCTATTCGTCTATCTATTTGACGTCGTTTGGCAAAGTTTCGACGGGATCTGAAGAGCCGTTTCAGAGATTTTTGGGAATCTATAATTGTTCTACCATACCGACCGCGATGAGGTGTCATTCCGTCTTAAATTAACCTCGCGAAAGCTCTACCCGGCCAATGGAATATTTAGTGGTCGATCAAGGTTTTGGAAATTTACAATTTTCGCCAAAAAACAAATCTCGCATGCACTGCAATTCCTTGTAGCATAAAAAAATAGACAGAAAAATAAACAAAAATAAACAGGACGATAAAAAATCGATTGTTTAATGAAAATTCGAATTTTTGGGAGGCTTCAGCGATCTCTAAATATTTTTTCACGTATTCAAAACACAACGGTGCAACATTTTCCCCTCTTCATATTTTGTCACTAACTCAATAGTTTTTTAGATACGCCAATCAAATGTTCGGACGATTCTCCGAGGTTCGGCCAAATTTAAGAAAAAAAATCGAAAAAATTTAAGCGAATTTAAAATCGAAAAGTAAAAAAGTTTCGCTTTTTGATATTTCGTTACAAACGCCATGTTTTTCGAGTTAAGCCATCCTACTCAACAGAGTTTCGAGCGAAAATAGTAAAAAAAAAATATCAGCGGAAAATTGTGCAAAAATTCCAGACGATACAGTATAAACTTACGCAATTTTTTACACCTCTGACACGCCCTCTTAAACCCTATAGTTCTTGAGTTACGGTGTATTTTCCAAAATTTGTCTTTTTTAGCCAAACATGCAATAACTTTGCGAAAAAAAATCGTACGAAACTGTTTAAAAAACGAAAATGGAGCTCCTGCTACCCCGTTCAAGTTTATCATGGATAAACATGACAACATTTTTTTCCATAAGTCATGCGCCTAATTCTCGATGGTCGAAAAGAAGCCGAAAAACAGTCACGTACAAAAGTGCGTACCGGAATCGAAAAAAAATCATAAAAAATATTTCAAAAAAGCAAAACGAAGCATAATTTGTTCCCCTGAAAACGCCGTTCGGTAACTTTGGTTATCTATTTTTTTTGACGAATCTATATAACTTTTAGTGCGGCAAGAAATATCGACGGGTGTATCCAAACTTTTGAGCGGCAGTTGTATACGAAAATAATAAAGTGAAGGGTGAGGAATCGACCCAGTATGAAGGGTGACATTTAATTTAGCGTGTATCGAAATACACGGTTCATACATATATATATATATATACGTCTGTGCATTGACGTCATTTGATCTTATGCACACGTGTGTGCCAGTGACTTTCTCCTTCCATTTGCCACGTCTAAGTTCTTGAATTAAAAAATCGAAATCTGCTGCTATCCAGCTCGGCAGCCGCGGCTGGGCGGTCACCCATCCGAGTATTGGCCCCGGGCCGTCACTCGAAGGACGAACGGAGGATTAAATTTCATCCGTA
>OX101784.1:65226108-65230048 GCA_944452715.1 Ophion slaviceki | reverse complement strand
AAAATGTGACTCTTTATACCGTACTTTTGTAGCATACTGGAAACTAATTGTACCATTCACGTGGGCAAAATATATTTTGAATACTATAAAAAATCACAATATGCCGAATAGAGTGTATTATTTGTATCAGTTTACGTGCCATATCGTAGGTTGAAATTTAAATTTCTTCATTATTACTATACCATAATTACAATTTTTATCTTCCATTCAATACTTTTTGATATTTAATGATATTTTTTTTAGAAGCATAGTATTAATTCTAAATTTCGAGGCTCCCGTTTTCTCCGTGTATATATATATATTCTAAAAATAATAAAATGTATATATATATATATATATATATATATATATATATATATATGTATATATGTAAAAAATATGGCTCCTCAGATGTGTGTGAGCGCGTCCGTGACTCGATGTACATTAGCCTCCGGTGGACACACTCTTGCCACCGGTGTCCATCATCTGCGCTCAATATCAAGCCCGCCCTGTCCCTGTACCCATGGACCATCCGTCCACTTTGTTAATTATCGATACGCAATAAAAAGCAAAATAAACCGACGAGAGTGAAAAAAAAACGCAACACTTCGGCCCGAACGGGAGTGGAATGAAAAAAGTCTCCGGTCCCCAGAGGGCTTGAACGCGACGTACAATCTATGCGCGCGCGTACATACACACGCGGAAATGTAAATTATTCGATCGCTCGAGGGACGCGCGAGGAGAGCGACGATAAATAACGCGGGATGCGTATTCGTGGCGCGCGGGCGTATATACGCGCGTTACGTTGCGATCGGGAGCTATGAGGAATCGGGAACAGGCAGAGGAATGAAAAAGGAGTCAGGGAAATGAGGAGCGATATAGCGAGAGGATAGGGGCAGAGACAGATATACAGAGACAGAGACAGACAGACAGGTTCTCTCTCTCTCTCTCTCTCTCTCTCCCTCCCTCCCTCTCTCTCTCTCTCTCTGTCTCTCTCACTCTCTTTGGTATCATAGCCACACCTGAAGGTATTCGATTTTGTTATTTGGTTTTAAATTTAGGCAAATTTTTCATTTTCCAAAAATTTGCCTAAAGAATCGTCAGATAATTGTTAATAATAAATGAACTATGCAGTATAAAAAAAAAATCCCACGTACTTCCATAGACAATGTATTTTTCAAGATATATTCAACATTTCAAGTGAATCGGTTGAAAATTGTCTGAGTTACCCGAGCAGAAATCTAATTAGGCTGCCTGAGGATCCATCAGGGCCGGATCAGGGATCAATAAGGCGCCCTGATCAGGCACGCCTTCTTTGAGCCAGACAGGGGCCTGAGCAGGGATCAATAAAACGCCCTGATCAGGCACGCCTGATTTGCGCCGGATAGGAGCCTTATCAGGCATTAATAAGGCGCCCTGATCAGGCACCCCTGATTTGCGCCGGACAAGCTAAAATATTGACAATAAAATGATAAAATAGAGATTATTATTAGTTTGAAGAACAATTTAATCAATTTTTTACGATTGATTGTAACGCACAACCATACAGTCAGTCTAGAAATGCATTTTTAAAAATATATACGTATTTTTATTCTCTTAAATTTTATATTTTGTAATATATTTAATGCGAAACGAACCTCGTATTTTTTTTCTGTTATCAGTGGAGAAGAGACATCACCCAGATCTTTTCTTCCGTGTCGTTGTTGCTCGTATCCAAACACACCATTTTCCGATCGACAGATACCAATGAGCGTGTTTCAATTGTTTCCGTTTTTTTACTTGCCACATGTTGAACTTTGCCGACTCGCATGGATAAGTATACATAGATTTCGTAATCCGCAACAAGATAAGTTGCTTGATCGGGGCCTGATGAAGCGCCTGATCAGAGCCTGATAAGGTGCCTGATCCGGACCTGAATTTGCAAAAGCGTTACATCCCTGATCAGGGCCGGACTAAATTTGCCTGACCCGGCCCGGATTTGCTATTGTGGCAGCCTGATCCGGTCCGGATTTCACCCTGAACAAATTTCTGCTCGGGTATGTTTCTGTCCAACTTAAAAAATGCAGTTTTGAGATAAACACTGCACAGCCGCCATTTTGAAATTGACCGCTTCAAAAAAATTATTGTATATAGTCACTCATTGTGACTATATACGTATGATATGTATGATAAACACCCTTTTTTGTAATCTCGATTTATTGTGTAGTTTTTCTGAAGAAAAAAAATCTCCAAAAATCCTATTTTTTTGGCCTCTAGATGTTCCACAAGTGTTCCACTTTGTCCCATGGTTGTGACCAGGATATAAAATAAACTAATCAATCGATCAATGAATCTCTCTCTCTCTTCCTCTCTCTCTCTCTCTCTCTCTCTCTCTCTCTCTCTCTCTCTCTCTCTCTCTCTCTCTTTCTCTCCCTCTCTCACCCTCTCTCTTTCTGGAATTCTCTTCCTATTCGCATCATTTCTGCTGGAACTATTTCCGGTTTTAAAAGAAGTCTGTGTTCGTACATTTTTTAGTTGGAAGCCAACGGTGCATAAAAACACGGTGATCACATTTATTTATTTATTTTTATTTTTTTCTTCTTTTTTTCCTACGATTCTACTTTGCAGTGATTCTAAATTTAGATTGAGCGGCTCGTCCCTCCTACTGTTCACTGATTTTATGTACCATCTCGATCCAAAATCAGATATGCGTCTGGCCATTCAATATACACAAAACCATCATTTATGTAACTTAATTTTCAAGCCTCACCTATTATTGTAAAATATCAACCATTGTTATTGCGTTAACTAGCGTAGTTAACTTCAATCAACAAAATTGTGGTATATCATAGTTTTCTATTTTTTTTATCGCAACTTGTATTTTTATTACCACTATATCTATCTAAATTTATATGTCAATTTGCCCCATGATTGTTACCAGGGCACGAAATGAATAATCAATCAACCAATCAATCAATCAATCAATCTCTCTGTCTCTTTCACGAGAGAGAAAGAGGCAAAGCATGGTGTTGAAGCTTACAACAAAAGTTCTTTTTTATATTTTCATTTCTTTATTTTTATTGTTGTACCAAACGTGTCGATTGTGAATCTCCGAAGACGATTTGAAAACAATGATTGGTCGATTTTCGTAGCTAAAATCTGCTCAAAGAAATTTGAGGAAGTAAAATAAAATCATTTTCATTGCCAATTATGCAAACTTGAATTTCATAGAGAGACGAAGAGGGGGAGAGAGAGAGAGAGAGAGAGAGAGAGAGAGAGAGAGAGAGAGAGAAGCAGAGTAAAAAGAAAGTCAGAAATAGAGAGAAAAGCAGGGTAAAAGAAGATTCGATGCTCGCGCCTGCGAGAGAATGGCTCTGCTCCCCGTTAATTGCCAGGTCACCCCTCCCCCACTCCGCCCTCCATCCTCTCATACGTCGAATCTCCCACGTTCTTTTCCCGTGAACGAGCGTATAACGACGAAAGGTCCAATCGATATAAAATCAAACAATAAAAATAAAACGCGAAAGAAAAAAAAACCCTACACTTCCGCGACGCGCGTTCTTCATTGGAAAAGTATACGGAACTCACAAGCCTCTACGCGCGGTTGATATCGCGCCTTCAATCTCGCGGGAAGGCGCACTCGACGCTTTCATTTCACACCCGCCGAAAGATCGTTTCCTCTTTCTCCCCTTCCGGGACCCGCGGAGTCCGGAAATCCGGTGGCAGACTCGCGCATCGCATCACAGTGGACGAGGGGAGAAAAGAACATCGGGGATGCGAGAGAATATTATTAGGTATGCATTAGGGTGCTCTACTTAATAATGAAAAGCTTGGAAACCTTGAAATATCCCGACGAGCACACACCCCATAATCGCGAGGGATCGCAAAAAAGGAAGAGACAAAAGAAGAAAGTAGAAGGGAAGTGATGAAAATCAAGGCCAAGCAGAGATTGAATAATTTCTTCGACATGTGACAGCTTTCA
>OX101784.1:65086108-65223608 GCA_944452715.1 Ophion slaviceki | reverse complement strand
CCCGACGGACAAGGCGCGTGGAGACGGAGGAAAAGAAAAAAGAAACTTGAGTCGACTAGGAAATGAAACGAGCTTATATGCAGCTATTTACTTTATTTATCTATATATATAAGTGTGATTCACAACTGTCAGGATTCCCTTGGTGAGCACGTAGGTTGTGTCATTGCGAGTAAACTGCTTTTTTTTTTAATGTCGTGCGACAAAAATTGGCCGAGATATGCGCGTGCTGAGCCTGGCGCTGAGTGAACAGTGGCACAGTAGCTGCGCACGCGCGATTTTTTTCATTCTCTTTGTATATTAAATAATAAAGGCAAATCATTGAATTATATTATCAATTTGCAAAGCAAGTATCCGTGATAATTTTTTTTTTAGAGAAAAACAAATTAAGAAAGAAGGAATCGAAGCTGTGCTCGTTCCGGCTTGCACTGTGCCATTCTTTACTTCTCGGACTTTGAACGCGAATATCTCGGCCGATTTTTGTCGCACGGCACTTAATAAAAAAGCGTTTTGATCGGAATGACACAACCTATGTGCTCACAATGGGGACCCTTATATATATATATATATATATATATATAGATGATCCTTATATATAGATGACCCTTATATATAGATGATCTATAATTATATCGCAATCACAGTCTTCGCATGGAACTGGACCGACGAGCATATTAGAAATTGTAAAATCACACCTCATCGTCAATGCCTATTGTGTACCTATGTCGGTATCAGAATATCGCGTTTCCCAGTAACTTTTCTCGCAAATGTTGCAGGGTCTTCGATAGATCCATGTTTAAATCCGTCTAAAAATATATTCACATGTATTTTTCTTGAATACTCTTTAAAAATTTATTCGAGGTCAAAATTGAATTTATAGTACATTTCAAGATTTTTTCACTTTTTTCACTTTTACAAAACTTCTGTGTAGATCATTTTGTTTTCTATAAAATTGTGTCATATAATAATTAAAAATTTTAATACTTTAATGGTTGACGGCTTTACAAATGCATTTTTTTCGCAGAGAAGTTGCTATTTCCGAGAAATTAATCGTTATGTTAACCAAAAATATAAATAAAAACACGCTTATTTTTATAAAGTTAATTTTTAATATTTACTGCCGATGAAATCGTTTTATTTGTAATTTTTTTCAAAACAATACATTGTTCAATCCTAAATGTACTTATGGAAAAAATTGATATTCATTTAAGATTTTTTTTTTTTGGTACAATTCGGAAAACGTCGACAATGTTGTATTACTTCTAAAAGATATTGTAGTTGTTCCACGTTCAAAAATTATTATATTACTCTATTAACGCAATAGCACGTTCCGCTATTGCTATTCGACCATAGCGGCATGATTTTGTAGAAAATGAAATGATCTACAATAAGGGTTCTATGACATTTTGTCACAAGTCTGGTAGTTTCGCCGAAAAAATGAAAAAAATCGTGAATTTTAATATAAATTCAACTGTGTCCTTAAATAACTTTTGATAGAGTATATTTACTATAAAACAATGAGAAACCTTCTTTATAGAGCGTTCAGTGCATTGTTGTACGTTTGGCCGTTGACGAGTTATGAAATTTTAAAGTGGCAAACAAAGTTTTCTTCGCGTTATTAGCATAGGAAATGGAAAATCGCAATGGGGACCTCTGAATATCATTATTAAGAACTCGTATTTTAACGCGCGTCTTATTTAACCTTAGTGCAACTACGGAATAGGAGAATTAAAAAAAAAATAGTCGCTTTTTTTACCACCCCAATATATATATATATATATATATATACATACATACATACTGAATTTAGCAAAGAAAAGTGATTTCGAATAAAAAAAAAAAATGTTGTCGTTAAATTCAGCACAAATAAAAAATAAACGGTTTCAGGACTGTCGAAGCCGAATTGGAAATCCCAAAATCATTCATAGCATTATTGGACATTAGAATTATCAAAATGGTCTAAAAAATACGATCAATTCGAAAAAAAATAGAAGGAAAAATGGGCCCACGATGAGACTAGTCTTAAAAATCATAGAATGAGTCACTCTATTTTAGAGTATTTTTTGAAAAAATAAAAAAAGGTAATCACCTTTAAAAAAAATAGTTTTCACTTTAGGAGCAAAAAACCGTTGACATTGGTAATTGATTATTTTTGTTCATATTTTTGAACGAAAGTAGTAGTTATCAGCGTTTAAACGGTTCCAAAACTTCTGAAATCGACATTTTTTTGTAAAATTATAAGTCCTAAAAGAGAAGAGATAAAAATCTACAAATTGGTGTGAATATTCGTTTCATGGGATACAATTTAACAAAAAAAAAAAAAACAGCAGCGTCAACAGTCTCGGAGATATTCGAGTGGGTCGAATATCTCCGAGACTGTCGACGCTGCTGAATGGAGTTCCGAATGACAATTAAGCACCTCCAAGTTTTTTTCTTAAGGTCATGCGAAGGTCAACCGTGGTCCATTTCTTTTTGCATTTCCTTTTCTTCTAATCGAATCCACTATTTATCAATACGCATCACCATTCGATGCGGCATCATTCGAAGTGCGAATAACAGTCCGCATCGATAGGTGCATTGAAAGAAAAAAATAATGATTCCAGTAAAGATTAAAAATAGCAATGTTGACCTCCTGACGTCGTCCAGGCGGCGGTAGAAAAAAAAATATCTCACGGCAGACGACGCTCGAAACCATTCTACGTCCGATACAAACTATTTTCCGTACAGTCAACGGTTCCGAGGATACTCGAGGGGTAGGATTCGAATGGACACCCGGTATACGTATCGCATCTGCAGACTTTAAGCCTGACAAGTCATGTCTGCGCTCACGGTAGAACGGGCTGAAGAGATAGGAAATTATCCGATCGCAACGAACGCGACGTTTCGTTGAGACTAGACTTCCGTTCGATATACCGGGTGTACCGTTTGGAAACATCGAAATAACTCGAGAACGGCGAAGCGAATGGAAAAACGCCGAGACACGTGTCGAGTAAATTCAACCGAGGCGTAAGGATGCGAGATGGCTTTTTTTTAGCGAACGTTTTCAAGGTTATTCGAAGGTCAACTTCTGTTTTTTAAATAAATACCTATATTTTTCACAGCGGCATCTCATTTCACGTAAAAAAGCGGGCAACTTTCGTCCGAAGCATTACTCTCCTCTGGCCATTATTTTTTTTTTAATGATCACAACATACTTTTAAGGGGCTATACCAGGGTGACACTTAAAAAAAACGTTTTTTTTTGCCTTTTCCGACAGTTCACACTTTCAAGCATATCATTATCATTTATATCAATATCATTTTATCTTGCAAAAATCGACAGTTAAATCTTTAAACGCGTTTTTTCGAAATAAGATTTTTTCGCGTTTTTTCGAAATAAGATAATAAACGCGTTTTTTCGAAATAAGATAAAATGATATCAATATCATTTTATCTTGCAAAAATCGACAGTTAAATCTTTAAACGCGTTTTTTCGAAATGAGATTTTTCAAATTTGCTGACATTGTAACTCAAACAGCAATTATCCGATTGACTTGAAATTTGAACTGAGTACTCTTGACTACATTTATGCTACAATGACGTAGGATATTTTTGATTTCATGAAAATTGACGATTTGGCACTGAAAAAAACGACCATTTTATAGGCGAGAAAACAGACTTTTTGCATAACAACGCCATTTTGTTAGATTTTCATATTTTTCGAAAATCCTACGTCATTGTACAGGAAAAAACAGAGTTGACCTTGAAATCACCTTGAAAACGTGTATTGAATAAAAAACTAATCTCGCCATTTTGTTCCTCGCTTCGATCTGTCCGACACCTGTCTCGGCGCTTTTTTTCATTTTCTTCCCGGTTCTCGAGTTATTTCGATGTCTCGAGATGTGCGGGACACCCTGTACATGGCCGAGCGCAGCGCTGCCAGCGCGATAAGCAATACTGCGTCCAGTTGTACGGCGAATACGACGACGCCGGCGACGTTAACTGCGCGGCATGCTCAGCGCCGCGCGGTACGGAGCGGCATTATGCCGGGGACCGGCCTAATCCCGGAGGCCAAATATCCCCGACCGCGGAATTAGGATTATTATTCGCGGAGTACAACGTAATTAACTAACTGAAATTCCGAGAATACATCATCGTTATGAGGATGAAGCCGGCGTAATAAGGCTCAACGCCAGAAACGCGGGGTGGTCAGGGTGGGGGGAAGGAGGGGGGTTGACGACGAGCAGAGGGACGAGTGGTGGTGGTGGCCGGGCGAGTAAGGAGGGGCGGGGGAGATTTAATGCGCGGCTTCATAATGCAGGATGATAATGGGTCAATAAATGGGTTTTCCTGATCGCTGCGGATGATGAGAGATCCGTCGAGAGATTCTCTGATACGACGTATGGTATCCTAATATCGGGTTGCTTTCATACATTGAAGTTGATATATATATATATATATATATATATATATATATTAGAATAGCACAAATTTGAGCTCTATTTCTTTTTATATTTTCTCACCATCCAATTATCTTCGTTAAAGAAAAAAAAAATTATCGCAAAAGATGAAATTTTCATTTAAAAAATCGTTTTTTTTTCATCCACTTCTCAGCCATGGATTTTACGCTTTATAATTTGAAAGTTAACCTCGCGAAAGCTCTAGCCGGCCAGTGAATATATAGTGGTCGCTCAAGAGCTTCGAAATTTCCAATTTTCGCCATTTTTTTACTCTTTATATATATATATTAGAGTAGTACAAATTTGAGCTCTATTTCTTTTTCTTTTTTGTCACCATCCAATTATCTTCGTTAAAGAAAAAAAAAATATCGCAAAAGATGAAATTTTCATTTAAAAAATCGTTTTTTTTTTTCATCCACTTCTCAGCCATGGATTTTACACTTTATAATTTAAAAGTTAACCTCGCGAAAGCTCTAGCCGGCCAGTGAATATTTAGTGGTCGCTCAAGAGCTTCGAAATTTCCAATTTTCGCCATTTTTTTACTCTTTATATATATATATATATATATATATATATATATATATATATATATATATATATATATATATTAGAGTAGCACAAATTTGAGCTCTATTTCTTTTTCTTTTTTGTCACCATCCAATTATCTTCGTTAAAGAAAAAAAAATATCGCAAAAGATGAAATTTTCATTTAAAAAATCGTTTTTTTTTCATCCACTTCTCAGCCATGGATTTTACACTTTATAATTTAAAAGTTAACCTCGCGAAAGCTCTAGCCGGCCAGTGAATATTTAGTGGTCGCTCAAGAGCTTCGAAATTTCCAATTTTCGCCATTTTTTTACTCTTTATATATATATATATATTAGAGTAGCACAAATTTGAGCTCTATTTCTTTTTCTTTTTTGTCACCATCCAATTATCTTCGTTAAAGAAAAAAAAAAATATCGCAAAAGATGAAATTTTCATTAAAAAAATCGATTTTTTTTTCATCCACTTCTCAGCCATGGATTTTACGCTTTATAATTTAAAAGTGAATCTCGCGAAAGCTCTAGCCGGCCAGTGAATATTTAGTGGTCGCTTAAGAGCTTCGAAATTTCCGATTTTCGCCATTTTTTAACTCTGTTCATTCATAAATTTGCCGCTTCGTAGAATTTTCAAAACAATTACCTTTTTTTCTTTAGAAACAGATTTTTCGAATTTACCTCACACTTCTAACCCAATAATTCTAATCTTTGTTCTCATGAAACAATTCTTCAAAGCTCTTGTCCGTAAACAAAATGATAGGTCGTTTTAATCGTGAACCTGAAATGGCAGCTGTTTTCCGCGCATCGTAATGCGTCCCACAGTTGGTGTCGTTAGTGAAACTGCGGACCAATCGCAGCTGTACTCTGTGACGAGCGATAATACAATAATACAATAATAAATAATAATACACAATAACACATATCGTCTAATTGTTGTTTGTTACAAATTATTATAATGAATTATTCAGAAAATGTAACACTTCGCTGTTTGTTTTGTTTTTATGCTACAAGGAATTATAGTGCGTGCAAGATTAATTTTTTGGCGGAAATTGTGAATTTCGAAAACCTTAAGTGACCACGTAATATTCATTGGCCGGCTAGAGCTTTTGCGAGGGTAATTTAAAAATGATAAAGCGTAAAATTCAGGGGTGAGAAGTGCACGAAAAAAAAATGATTTTTAAATAAAAATTAGATTTTTCGGGAGGCTTGGGCGACCTGTACATATTTTGTTACCGCTCGCAGCTTCAGCGACAATTTTGTTTTCGTTTTCTTCAAAGAAGATAATTGGATAGCGAGAAAACGAAGAAAAAAAATAGAGCTCATATTTGTGCCACCCTGATATATATAAATAATAATATATTATTATTTATATATATTATTCAAAGTTCTTGGAATAACTATAAAAAAATATAAGAAAATTCAAACAAAAACATTTTATTTTTCTACATAATCTTCTTCTACTTCTTTACATTTAGAAGACCGCTTTTCCAACTTTCTTATTCCTTCCTAAAAAAAACATTTTCTTTACTTTCAAAAAACTCTTCTACGGCAGCCGTAACCGTGTCATCATCGTCCAATTTCTCCCCCCGGATATGCTCCTTCAATTTTGGGAATAAGTGAAAATCACTTAGGGTAAGTCCGGAGAATATGGTGAGTGGGGAAAGGTTTCGAACCAGCAGCTGTTTTTCAGGCACAGGCATTTCATCACTGCACGAGACTCACTTTTCACCATATTTGAGTATTTTTAACAACTGTTGAACAAAACAATGAATAACTGAAAAAACAATACGATCAAATCGACTAAAACTTTGCATAAATATTGTGTGATTGACACTCTTCAAAATAAATATCAAACTACCCCCAAAAATATTATATTTTTTAGAACTTTTTGATTCACCCACGTTTATAATATATATATATATATATATATATTAATTTGATAACTATATACAGAAATTACACTTTTCTAGACATTTCTAGGCAAAGACAAAATAACGCGGATTTTTTTTTCATACATAATTTTTTTTTAGAATATCGGAAAATTATTAATGCTTTCGATTTCTTTGAGATTATAGACAGCTTTAGTACACAATTTTTATCTCAGCGAAATTTTTTATACTCGTATCGATATTCATTTTTGACAGCTCCTCGGGCCGATATTGAGGTTCCCGTTCGTAACCTCAATATCGGCCCGCATGTCTCTAACTTCGCGACACTTCTGCCAACCTGGGCATTATGATATACCACGATTTACGACGTTGCCAATTCGTTTCGCGTTAAGGGGAGCTACCCGAGTAATCGGCGAGAAAAACAGGTAAACTTCGGGAATTTAAATCTCAAAAACTAATGTTTCGAATGGATCCGGGTTTTTTTTAGAAAATATGTACATTGAGGTGTGTTTAGGAATGTTTTAAAATAAATTCGTTGACTGGAAGCGATTCAAACGCGATTATCTCGACACATAGTTTTCAAAGTCAGTGCCAGATTATCGAAAACGGCTTGTCCGATTTTGTTCAAATTTGGATACGATATTCTTCGATAGTTTTTCTCGTTCGCCACGTAGGGGTTTTTTTTTCATTTGATTGAACTATTGCTTTTTTGTGCAATGTGTATGCAATTCAAAATCGTCGGAAATCGCGAACGAAAAACGAATGTTAATTTGAAACGGTCGCAATTCCGTCAAAAATGAAAATTTCAAAATAATCCTACGTGGCAAACGAGAAAAACTATCGAAGAATATTGTATCCAAATTTAGTAAAAATCGGACAAGCCCTTTTCGATATCTGGCACGACTTTGAAAACTATGTTTTGAGATAATCGCGTTTGAATCGCTTCCAGACAACGAATTTATTTTAAAAAATTCCTAAACATACCTCACTGTACATATTTTCCAATAAAAAAAACCCGGGTCCAATCTAAATATTAGTTTTTGAGATAAAAATTCCCGAAGCTTACCTGTTTTTACCGCCGTTTACTCAGGTACCTCCCCTTAATTGAGCGAGAAAAAGTTATAGACCATAATCATGCAAAGTAATGAAAACACTTAATGTAATTATCGAATGTTCAAAAGTGCATATTTTTACAAATAGATGTAGAAAAATAGTTCGAAAACGCAGCTTTAATATGACGATTATTCGAGTGCTAACAGTTGGTAAGAGTCAATCGGCTCCGTGCATAAGCATAGGGTGCTCCCCTCGTGCTTCACCCACGACGGCTAAACCCCATAACAAGCTTAATAGTGGTCTTTGGTCTTCCGCACTCGGAAGCACTAGTGTTAACTTCTGAGGTTTGAAGATGACTCGCACGTTGTGTTTTCCAAGGACCCTGCCTATGCGATCGGTTATGCCCTGAACGTATGGAAGGGAAGTTGTTGATGTTATTTGTCCTTCATTCTCCTTCCCTTCAAGTGCCATCACGTATTTCTCATCGGCTATTGTTCTTTTTAGATGTTTGATCGTTTCTTCGATGTTGCCAGGCTTGTAGTCATTATCTCCTAAAGCTTTTCGTAGGTGTTCTAGTTCATCCTCCAGACAGTCTAATTCGGAGGTCGCTAAAGCTCTGTAGACCAGGAAGTTTACGACCGACTGTTTTTGGGAAGGGATGTGGGATAGGATGTAGCGTGGAGATATCTACCCGTGTGCGTTGGCTTCCGGTTGACTTTATGGCTCAAGGCGCCATCGTTTTTGCGTTGAACCAGTACATCCAGAAAAGGGATTGGATTGTTCTGTTCTATCTCCATGGTGAATTTAAAGGGGTTACCCCCCTTGCGATTTTGAAAAAATCGATTTTTTTTATTGCATTTTTTTGAAGTATAAGTATCCGGGCCCATACTTCTGTATGGGCCCGGAATAGATGTCTCTATGTAAGTTTACAAAAAAAAATATTTTCTTCGTGTAAACTAAAATTGAAACTTTAAACGCGTTTTTCTCAAAATGGCATTTCTGAAGTCGGTGACCAAGATTACTCGAACACTAATGAACCGATCTTCTTGAAATGTTGCAGGCTTATTTAATACATAAAAATGTAGTCTTTAATCGTTCGATTTTTTTTTTCGAAAAAAAATGGCCGTTTTATAGCCAAAAAAAGGCCGTTTTTTTTCGTTAAAATCGAACCATTAACTTTGACTGTCCGTCATTTTGTGAAAAATGAATATTTTTTAAAATCCTTCGATTAAATACTAGTTTATACTTATATTTGACTAAATCCATCCGCATTTTTTTTTTCAGATGATCCACTTCGCCGCAATGTTGGTCACCGCAAACCGTGTATATAAAAACATTATTTCATTGACGGCCATTTGCCACTAAACAATGTAATATTTTTCAATAAAAAAATTACTGAAAGTTCTTCAAGATGTGTTCTTTAAGATGGTATATTGATCGATTAAAAAAGTTTTGTAGTTTTCTTTAAAAAAAATCATGAAAAAGGCCTTTTTTTTGCGCTACAAGTAGGGGTAACGCCTTAAGATGGGGTGCTGGGAGTTGAAATTTGGGAAATGGTCGAAGGTTTCTTTGCCATGACTCCAAATGACGAAAGTGTCATCAACATATCGGAACCAGGTGGAGCGCTTGAGAGGAGCTTTTTGCGTAAGAAATGCCATGCATGATCATTTTCGCTTATATAATTATAATCCAACTCCGATAACTCATAATATTAATATAATTAACTGCTATAATTTATGAAGAGCGTTTTGGTGATGCAAATCACATCTCAATCAATATCAAATCACGGAATTTTGGAAATAAAAGTCGAAATATACCAAAAATACAGGAACGAATTTATGCGCTTGATAAATATTATATACATATGTAAATAAATATTTATCAAGCATATAAATTGTGGCCCTTACTTTTTGTAACCTTAAACAAAATTTCGGGATCAGTTCTCATAAAAATAGAAATTGATAATTGAAAATAATTTAGACGCTAGATAAATACTTATATACTTGTGTGTGTATATATATATATATATTCATATATATATATATATATATATATATATATATTGTTTTCCTGATTTTTTTTTCAAAATTGTACCCCACGAAAGGAATATCTACACCAATTTTTCGATTTTTATCTCTTCTCTTTTAGGACTTATAATTTTCTAAAAAATGTCGATTTCGGAAATTTTGGAAACGTTAAAACGCTGATTTTTATCATTTTAATCTCCAACAATGCTACTAATGATTTAGTGATTTCCAATTCGGCTTCGTGAGGCCTGAAACGGTTTGTTTTTTACTTGTGCGGTATTTAACCTAAAAAAATTATGTTGAATAAAAAATCATTTTTTTCGTTAAATTTAGCACGAACTGAAAACAAACCGTTTCAGGCCGGGGAAGGCGGATCGGAAATCACAAAATAATTAATAGCATTATTGGACGACAAAAAACTTCTCAAAAAAATATGATTAAGTCGAGAAAAAAATAGATGGAAAAATTGGCCCACAATGAGACTAGTCTTAAGAATCATAGAATGAATCGCACTTTTTTAGATAATTTTTTGAAAAAAATAAATAAAATAAGGCGACCATCTTTAAAAAAATAGTTTTCACTTTAGAAGCAAAAAAAACGTTGACATTGATCGTTAATCATTTTTTTCGTATTTTTTAACGAAAATATGCTTCAAAATGAAAAAAAAATTATATAGTGACACTTGTCGATATCTCAATTAGTTCAGGAATTATCAGTGTTTAAACGTTTCCAAAACTTTCGAAATCGACATTTTTTGGAAAATTATAACTCCTAAAAGAGAGGAGTTAAAAATTTAAAAACCGGTGCGGATATTCCTTTCATGGGCTGCAATTTTACAACAAAAAATCAGAAAGACCGAAAATTGGTCGGCGTCACGGGCTAGGCAAAATGGCGTTGAATGTCCCATATATATATATATATATGGGACATTCAACGCCAAATATATATATATATATATATATATATATATATATATATATATATACACACACACGGATGTATATCAATATTTATCAAGCATAAAAACCATTGCCTTTGTTTTTTTTGTAATCTTGAACTTTTATTCCGAGTCAAAGAAATATTTTGATCACTAAAATCGTCTCCACCAATTACATGAGTTGATTATTAAATTATATATATATATATATATATATATATATATATATATATATATATATGGGTCATTCCATGTCAAATCGACAAATTTTTTACCTGACCCCCTTTGATTTCGCTGAAAATTTTCTATCTTTTTCTACCCCCCGAAAGTTATTTTTCAGAATTTTTTCAAATTTTTTTTCCCGACTCAAAAAAAGTTATGAATTTTTGAAAAAAACCGCTCTTTTATTTTTAAATTGCCAGTACTTTTTCAAAAATTGACCGTTTGGGAACTTTTTTTTTTCAAAATTTTTGTTTTTAAATGTAGTTTTCGAAAAAAAATATGAAAAAATTTTCAGAATCCCAGATATATGAAATATTTTAGTTTTTTTGAAAAAACCGTAATTTTCTCAAAGTCCGACCGTTTTTTTTTTTTGCTCTAAAAATACTTCAACTAATTCTGCAATGATCCCCGTTAATCAAAAGATGTGACGACAATCGCTTCTAATTTTTTTTCTTGATTATATAAAAATTTTTGTTGAATTTTTGCTGATTTTATATAACTTTGTTATGAAATTTTTTTTATTTCCTCGTGAAACCTCAAAAGTTGAAAAATAAAATTTTATTGGAGAATTTCAAGTGATTATCGTCCAAGAAATTGTTATTTAAAAAAAAAATAATTTTTTTCTCTCATTGACGTTATTTTGTCATGTTTCAGTACCAAAATGACGTTAAGTTGTCATATTTCAGTACCAAAAAAAAACGTCCATAAGAGTAAAAAAATAACGTCAATGAGAGAAAAAAATTATTTTTTTTTTTAAATAACAATTTCTTGGACGATAATCACTTGAAATTCTCCAATAAAATTTTATTTTTCAACTTTTGAGGTTTCACGAGGAAATAAAAAAATTTCATAACAAAGTTATATAAAATCAGCAAAAATTCAACAAAAATTTTTTTATAATCAAGAAAAAAAATTAGAAGCGATTGTCGTCACATCTTTTGATTAACGGGGATCATTGCAGAATTAGTTGAAGTATTTTTAGAGCAAAAAAAAAAAAAAAACGGTCGGACTTTGAGAAAATTACGGTTTTTTCAAAAAAACTAAAATATTTCATATATCTGGGATTCTGAAAATTTTTTCATATTTTTTTCGAAAACTACATTTAAAAACAAAAATTTAGAAAAAAAAAGTTCCCAAACGGTCAATTTTTGAAAAAGTTCTGGCAATTTAAAAATAAAAGAGCGGTTTTTTTCAAAAATTCATAACTTTTTTTGAGTCGGGAAAAAAAATTTGAAAAAATTCTGAAAAATAACTTTCGGGGGGTACAAAAAGATAGAAAATTTTCAGCGAAATCAAAGGGGGTCAGGTAAAAAATTTGTCGATTTGACATGGAATGACCCATATATATATTGACATTAATCTCCTCATGTAAATGGGTATATATTATTATTATCCTGTAACGTGTATATAAGTACAAATGTTTAATGTAATTGTGCAACAAGGAGTTTCATCAATGGGAGAGTATGGGCGAGAGCATTACGCTGAAATAAATCGAGCATACATATACTACTGTATTACGTCCTTCGATGGTGCGAGCTGTGGTCCGGTCTTCCCGACGTTTTTTTCTTTCGATCATCGTCGCCTCTGTTCGTAGATTCTATATCCTATATACGTATATATATATATACGCGTTGTACACGCGACACGACACTGAAGCGCGATTCATTCGGCTCGTCGAGTAATCAATGCGCCCCGGTCCTATGAAATGGTAAGCTGGCGCGCGAATCGATTCATCGCGGCCACACGCGCGTACGATTTGCTTTCGACTTTCCAAACGATATCGTGAGGAATATTGATGGAAAAGGAAGAAAAAAAAATCGCGGGAAAATTCTATTGCCCCTGACGAGGGTTCTGCCGATCAACGTTGAAAGATAGTGATATTCTTTTTGCCGTTTTTTTCTTCTTTCTTTCATTCACAGGCGACGGTACGAGAGAGCCGATAAGAGTACTGATAAGTTTCAATGCGCCGTTTATCGGAATTTGGAGAATGGAAAAGTGTTATCCAAACCGAAACACACAAATTCATTACAAAGAGCTCAAAGAGCGGGCAATTTGGGAGTGTTTGTTACGAAGCAGAGTGTGAATTTAGAAGTAGTTGATATTTCTTGCAGATACACTAATTTACTATTATCATCAGTTTGTCTGTTTTTGACAATAAGAGTTTGTGATATAATTTTGTTATTATTTTGTGACGGGGCCAACAATTTTTTTTTTCCCATTTGCTCAGAGTATACATATTCGAGAATATGTGAAAAAAAATTCAAAATTTCAAAAAAAAATTTCGAATTTCGTACTTACTACTCTAGGTATTTTAATGTAGATTGACGAGAATTTTTGTTTTTTGTTCTAGGTAAAAAATTGTGGATGCTAAATGTCACGCCGCGGAGAGCCTAAAAAAAGGTAACAAAAGAAAATATTAGCAGTCGGCAATTTTGTACATCGAAAAAAAAAATATATTTTTTCTAACAGCTTGATACTCATACTAAACGGAGGTGTAATTAATTTTATGAGCGAATCACTTTTCCATAGGAAAAAAATGGTTAAATTGGCACATGATTTTATACCCGTTACGTGGACTAAGGCCTTAATAACATATCACTCTGTCAAATCCGACTTAAAGGTTGCGAGGTCGATCTCTCTGATTTCGATGAAATTTGACATGCTTGTAGGATGGGCAAAAATAGGCGACGCGTATTTTTTTATATCTGCGGAACCCGATTTTTAAAGGGTGAAACGCACCCTCGAAAATAGGGGTGGTTTTCGTCGATAACATTATCGTTCTCATCTCCAATGTACACGAAAAAATGAACTTTGTTACAATTTGATTTTTTTTCATATCTCGTACCATTAAAACGTCATCGACGAAAAAACACACCAATTTTCGAGGGTGCGTTTCAACCCTTAAAAATTTAGTTCCGCAGATATGAAAAAATACGTGTGTCCTACTTTTACCCATTCTACGAGCATGCCAAATTTCATTGAAATTGGACAGATCGACCGCGTAACTATTCCTTGTTAGATAATCTAGTAGATAAAAAAAAGTGGTAAAAACGACTTCTTTCGGCCCGTCACCGTGGTGTCCTCCCTTAATGTATATTTCTATTTTATTCTGTATATGTATTTCAAAATTTATATATATATATATATATATATATATATATATATATATATATATGTATATATATGTAAGCGTTTACTTGTTCATTTTTATATGACGTTAATATATACTGAGTAATGTAATATTGTAAACTACTGTCAACATATAAATAATAATAAAACATTTTTAAACCGAAATATTAATATATAATATAAAACAAAAAACAATTATTTTTTATATCGAGTATATGTGGTATACGATTTAAATACTATAAATATGTAATTTATTAATACACATATTATGCTTGTGTGTGTGTAATTATAAGTGAGCATATAATATTTAAAAAATGATCTACTATATAAATGATAAAACAACTGAAAAAAACATACAACCCGATATGACGTTAATTGACAACCCTCGTTATCATTAAAATTCCAGGGCGATTTACACGATACTCCGTAATAAATTTCGCCAAATACCCGATACTCTGCCAGAATGGTTATTTTTTTTTTTTTTTCACCACGGAAACGATGCACCGGAACTCGCGGAAACTTCGTGAACTCTTATCGGCCTTACGCCCGCGTTCAAAGGCGCGACAAGCAGGAAAACGGCGTGTCTTTCAACATTCTTCGGTAAAATTGCCTCGAGAGGCGTCATTAAAAAAATAAATTAAAATGTAAAAAAAAAACGACAACGAAGATACGAAATCAAGGGTTCGTTTGTATCGTCTCGAGTATTGACACTAAAAAAAAGGCTAGAGTTCGTTCCACGCTGTAGTCCCTCGCGAGCAACGAGCGCCACTTCCGGTCGGTACTCGTT
The DNA here is from genome assembly GCA_944452715.1 of Ophion slaviceki. NCBI lineage: Eukaryota > Metazoa > Arthropoda > Insecta > Hymenoptera > Ichneumonidae > Ophion > Ophion slaviceki. The sequence goes on along the minus strand of OX101784.1, from coordinate 65,208,587 downwards.
AACTTTTTTTCCTTTATTTTTTTCCATACTCGTCTTTTCGTCGATGTCGAGCTTTGCTCCGTTGGATTTTGTTTCCGTTTCTCGTTACACCGGACACCGCGTGTCCCTCACGTTCGTAGCGAATTTTTTTTTTCGGACGTTTACTCACCACCATGATTCTGCGCGACAATCGTGTCGATCGCCACCAACAGGACGAGAAAGATGGGAGTCATATTGACCACCCAACACCCTCTCCCTGTGTCCTTCGTCGCGTCTCTTTATCGCTCTCTCGCGCCCTCGTCACTGCACGACGCGCAACAACGATCGGTCCTCGTGTCCCTTTCGACCTGGGTATAAAAAAACAAGCAAATTCACGAGTGTCAGTGAAACGCGCAACAAACAGTGGCACTTGTGTTTTTCTTCTTTTTATCTTCTTATTCGTCTTTGGTGTCGATCGCGGCGAGACAAATTTCTCAACAACGTCGCTCACGATCCTTTATTATCGAGACACCCGGTATGTGGACGTGCAGCGGATTTAAAGCGGGGCAAATAGTCAATGTGAAGAATTTTTTCGCAATTTTTTTCGCCGACCACGTGGACCTTGAAAACGGGAAATTCGTTGCGTTGCGGTTATCGTCGATACGCGTATATACAGGGTGTCCCGTTTGAACGGTTCCACTCGAATATCGTCGAAACGGTTGACGTTACGGAAAATCCGTTCGGACAAAAGTTGAATGGTTTTGCAGTGCCCATCGACTGGTCCAAGTAACTTTTTTCTCTACCGCAGCGTAGAGGACGTACGAAGGTCAACTTTGTTTTTTGTCAATGAAAGTATATTTTTTGGACCCCCAAGCGACGGTGCTTGTTATTATTGTACAGAAGTACTACAACGATTTTCGCATTGGAAGATATATGAGTTTATTTCAACAAAGAAGCAAAGATGACCTTTGATCGACCTCTAGGGATCCATGTACAAAAAAATGCTTGGGCCGGATGATAGGGCCTTGGGAACTAGTCAACTTTTGTTGGAAACATTTTTTCGTACTGTTGACGGCTTCGGAGATATTTCAAGAAATCGGTTTTAAAGGGACAGCCGGTATTGTACGTATATAGATATATATTTTTGACGTCTGTCATGTATCAGATTATAATAATGACAGGACGATTAAAAAAGCAATTTACACTTTCGTACTTCTTTCTCCCTCTCTCTCTCTCTCTCTCTCTCTCTCTCTCTCTCTCGTTTCTCTTCACGGCGACGCAGCACAATTCCGACACTAACACACGCTCGACCCTCAATCACAATATCTTCCCCCCACCGACGCACCCCAAAAAAAAGAACCAGCAATATCGAAGTATCCAATCCAGAGGCTTGAACGTCGAAGTCGTAGACGAAGTCGAAGTTTGGCGGTGCAGAAAAAAACGAAGAAAAAAAAACTTCAATGCAGAGACATCCTAGTCGAGGAACGACGAGTTTTCTTTCTATGATTCCACGACCATTCCATATTTTCACTGTGTGTGTGCGTGTCTCGCGAAGTGTTCGTGGATCGGTATGAAATTTCGAGTTCACCCCCGCCCCTTCGAGCAAGCCCTCGAGACGATTTCGGGACTCACGAATTTTCAGTCGCGAAACACATTTCGTATTTTTTTTTCGAATGATTTGTTCATTTTTTTCGTTCACTGAGAGCGAAGTTCTACCACTCGCGCAAATTATCCGCCCCCTTAAGACGCGAGTCCTCGACAGAACTTACGAATTTTCAGTCCTGAAAGACATTTCGTTGTTTTTGGAACTTTTTGCGAACTTTTTTGTTCGACTGCTCGAGGCAAAGCTCCGTCACTCATTCGGGAAATTTTTCACCCCCTTAAGACCGCGACAGAGTTTGAGGATTCACGATTCTTCAGTCTCGAAAGACATTTCGTTTGTTTTTGTAATTTTTTTTGCTCGATTGCTCACAACGTAGCTCTGTCACTCTTTCGTGCAATTTTTCCACCCCCTTAAGACGAGAGGGCGCGAAACGGTTTCGGGGATCCCACGTTTTGAGTCATGCCGCACATTTTGGCTTTTTTTTTTTTTTTTTTTTTTTTTTTTAGTCCGACCTTCCGTCACTCTTCCACAATGTTATCCGATTGGCCGATAATTCGGGCCACATCGCGATAGCTCTGACGCGTTTGCACTCGAACACTCAAGAGTCGGGGTGCGGGGTGGAGTGTGATATGCGAGGGGAGGGTGCTTTTCGAGAGGGTTGCGATTGAGATAATCGCGTAACACGTACGAGAATGCCCGGGATCCTTGCAACTTTGCGTTTATAAATCAATCGTTGTAACCACACACTGCAATCGTTCGCGAGTTAACCTCATTCCTTTTGGGCAACCCTTTCTTCCTCTCTCTCTCTCTCTCTCTCTCTCTCTCTCTCTGTCTCTCTCTCTCTCCCCCTCCTCACTTCATTTCACTCGCGGATTCTCGCACTTTCCGCGAAACTTTCGAGGACGAGGATTCGTGACTCCGCGAATCCTTAGGATCATGCCCTATTCGTTCAGTCCCCGTGAATTCCTCCCTTCTCGCATTGCAATGCGATACATACATATATGTATATGTACGTTAAGTGGAGGCTCGTCTGTACCGCGCACGATAGACACTCGCGCGGCCAAGTGTCTCCTTTTAGGGGCGAATAGTATCCACGAGTGGCGCGTTTGAGCGACGCTTCGCGACGATTGATAGCGCCAGTCCTCGCGATTACCGCGAGACTTCGGAAACACTTTTTTTTTGCGGCAACGGGGCAACGGGGTTGGGGCCAGCAGCCTGGCGGTACGAGAGCTCTTGTACAACAAAGGCTCTTGTGCGTATATCACTCGTACGTTCGAACGTAGCGGTCCGTATGGAGCTCGTACGTGCCGGACCAAAATTGGCTTGTATCACTTGTCGGGGCGAACTGTTGTAGGATAGGACTGAGGTGAACACGCGTACGCATTTATATATATATATATATATATATATATATATACACGCACACATATATATACACACACATATGTGTGTGGGTGTGTATAAACTTTTAAAAATTTAATCATTTATTAAGTGCACAAATTAATTTCTTCCTTATAAAGTAGTCTCGATAATTTCCGATGAGCTCGAAAGTCACTGCGACTGTTTTATTAATTTTAAAAATTCTTCTGCTATATTTTTATAAACGAATGTTCAACATTGCATAAAAATGCAGGTTTGAAAAATCGTTCAAAAAAGTAGAAGAAATGATTTGATCACTACAACGGTCTTAATTGTATTCGAGCTTATCGAAAATGATCGAGACTTCTTTATTGATCGGAATACTTGCACTTTCTTACAACGACGTTTTTAAATTGAGTAAAACATCACCAATTTAATTCGTAGACCGCATGTATATATATATATATATATATATATATATATATATATATATTGCGTGTACTAATTAAATTGGTGAATTTTATACTGAATTTCAAAATATGTTTATAAACAATACAAGTATTTCGATATAAATACGTGCCGTGTATGTGTGTGTGTGCGTGTGAGCGCGCGTGCGCGTGTGTACGTGGGTGTGGATTACAATGTAACGCTTGACTTTTCGTTGCGAAGTTCAAATATTCATTTGTCAAAGTGCAAGGTTTTAACGAATAAAATCGTCCTTATTATTTCCTGCTAGCCGAAGAAGCATAATATCTGTTTCATTACCAAACAATATTTGCGTTGCTTTTGTAAACAAATTTTGAAGCTGCCCATTTTTACTCGCAAGCTTCAAAATTTATTTGCAATAGTGCAACAAATATTTATCGATCAATAAAATAGTTTTTATTCTTCTTCGGTTAATGAAAAATAATAAGGATGATATTATTTATGAAAATCTTGTTCGAACTTTTATAAATAAATATTTGAATTTTGCAACAAAAAGTGAGAAGTCGAATGGTATTTCACACATGTATACGTCACGTGTATACATATGTAAATTCATATATATATATATGTGTATACACACACATATATATGTATATACATGTGTTCGTGTGTGTGTGTTTGCATGCATATATCTGTGTGCTCGTATAGTGCAAAGTACAGTGAGAAAGGGCACCGCGCAAGGCTTCGCGAGCGAGAATGAAAGAAAGAAGAGAAAAAAAAAGAAGAAAAAAAAACGTGAGAAGGGTGGAAAAAAGAGCCGGACCGCGCCACCCCGCCGTTGCACCGTGTGCCGGTACTGTGTGTACGCTGCTCCCGTGCCGTGGGCCGGCGGTATCCTGCAGCGGTACCGTACGCAAGGGTACTTTTCTGAGCGCGCGCTGCGGCCTGACTGACTCACCCCCCGTGCACCCCCACGTTTTAAGCCGGTTGGCGCATGCGCATCCTGTACGTGCCTCCTCTTTCTCATCTCCCTCTCTCTTGCTCTCTTTCTCTCGTTTGGGCTTGATCGCGCCTGTGAAGCTCGCGCTTCCGAGCCCCTCTTCGAATTTCTATCGGCCACGGCTATTACATTTATTACATCTTCGAGTCTCGTCGCTTGAGACGCTGCCCACCCACCCACCTTACCAAAGCCCGCCGTGTCTTGAAGCTCATTCGAGATTAAGTTTTGTAGTACGACGCACGTGTTGTTTGGCTTTGGATGGTTAGTTTGGTTGTTCGGTTTTGTTTGGATTCGTTCATTCAGGTTGTTTTAGGCTTGTTTGGGGTCATCTTGTTTTTTTTTCTCAAATTTTAGTCGGTTTTGTTCGGCCCTGTTCAAGCTGTTCTATGCTAGGATTCATTTAGCCTTGTTCCGAGTTGTTTACGGATTGTTTGGGGTTCTTTTTGGTTCGATTGGCCGTGTACAAGTTTGTTTGAGTTCAATTGGGCTTCTTTGATTTTGCTTGGATTTTTTCGGCCTTCTGTTTTCGGCCCCTTTCGGTGTATTGCTATTTTCGTTTGTTTGTTTGGGCTTGTTCGCTTTTATTGGAGTTTGTGTTTGTTTGGATTTGGTGAAGTCCGTTTGTTGAGGCTTGTTTACATTTATTGGAGTCCCTTTGGGTTCGTTTTTTTTTCGTTCTCCATGCTTATCGAGATTTCGGTTGGATTTGTTTGGTCCTATGGAAGTTCGTTTGGGTTTGTTTGGATTTGTGCGGCTTTGTCGGGCTTTGTGTGGATTCGAGCCGGTTCTTCGTAATCTTGTTTGGGCTTGTTTGTGGTTCGTTTTCGCTTGTTCGGGGCGACTTTGACTTTCTCGTGGCTTTGACTACGAGTCATTAATGGGTTGTGGGATGGAGGGGCGGAAAAGTGGAGGGATGCGAACAGGGAGAAGGGGAGGGTGGGGCGACTTTTTATTAATACACCTGGATAAATCCTTTGGCTTCCCGATGGCAGGAGAAAAAAGCGAAGATGGGACGAGAGACAGTGAGAAAAAAGAGAAGGTGAGCTTCGAAGTTCGTGGCAGATAGGCGGTGGGAGGCAGGTGGTTGGTCGCCCGGGGTGGTTGGGGGGAGGGGGGAGGGTTTTCCGTTTCGGCGCTGAAACAGCCGACGCATGCGTACGTAGACGAGCGGGACGCGGGGGGAGGCGACGATTCCACGCCGGAGACGAGGGTGGGGGGTGAGCGGGGGGAGGGGCCGGAAGAGCGACGCTTCGGGGGTGAACCCTCATTGCTCGACGTATCGCAGTTACTGGTCCGATGTTTGTCCGCGTACACGACTCTTCCAGGACCGAGAGTCCCGTCAACGTGGAGAACACGCGCGGGACCAAACTCATCGACGGCTTTTCTCTCGTCCATCATTTCCGGTTTTCCCAATTTTTTTGTTGTTCTCGTTTCATTCGTCGTTTGGGTTTGATTGTTTTTTTTTCAACGTTTTTTGGGGACGCGAGAAGAAGGCGGGAATTTTTGGAACCGCGGAAGTTTCACACGTGGCAATATTTTCACCGTTTCGGCAATTGTTGTCGATAGTTTTGCAAGTGTCAATAACGAGCGAGACTGTCAATGTCGAGTACGAGGTGGGAGGAGCAGAAGAGAGCCGGGTCGCGATTTATCGCGTAAGGAAGAATCGTCCGAAACGGTGAGTCCCCCCCTGTATCAAGGATAGGCTAAATGTCATCGCGTTCTCGATTGTCCCTCTCTTCGTTTCCAATGTCCAACGGCGAACCGCAGCGAGATCCGAGCGGTGGACCGAATGTTCATCCGGTTTGTGTTTATCTGGGGCAAAATCCTCCCTATATGCGGTTAGGGACTAGCGCTCTCAGCTGACGACGAGATTGTTCGTTTTTCGACGAGGAATAGAGGGGCACGAGATAACATTGAATTTCGACGAGGCTCGCTCCGAGAACACAAACGACTCGTTCGAAGAGCGAGAACGCGACAGTTTTTGGGGTGACCAGTTTGGAAAAGCGAGCGGGGCTCCCGAGTCGAAAACGCCAACGCCAGCCTTCCATCCTGTCTCCTGTCTGATCTCGTTCGTTCCAAAGTAGCGCGATTCGCCTCGCTTCGATCCGACCAACTTTGCTTCATTCTCGTCTCATACTCGCAACCTACCGAACCAAATCATCAACGCTCCAATCTCGTCCCCACGTCGAAGGCTGCCGAATCCTTCGAATCCGCAAAAACCAACAAAAAACAATTCGAGCCCCGCTTCATATCCGGATCGTAAACTCGCTTCGGAAAAAATTAACCGGGCCGAGATCGGGACGAGGATTGAAAAAAAAACATGTTTGAAAATTTCGGTTAAAAGAACATATACGCGATGTGTGCCATACGATGTGTTCCAAGAATTTCAATATTCAACTAACGAATAGGAATCGGCGTCGGAATGTCAGGGCTGAAAGAGGCCTCCTTTGGCCCTGATGAAATGCTCATTTCCTTCGCGTCACAACCAAAATCAGCCCATCTTCATTACGATCTCACACTTCCGGAATGCTCTGCTGGCAGCCTTCAAAAAAAAATGTCAGCCGGTGGTGCTTTCGAAAAAAAAATCGCGTAATCCTCGTGCTCGTTTTTCGACTCGGGAACCACCTGTCCATCCACCCACTCCGAATACGTGAAATCCAAAATCAACGCTCCACAAAGAGAAAAGAGGGAGAGAGAGAGACCTGCTGCCTGTCAGCCACGAAAATACAGAAACGTCAAAATAACATGTGTCCGAAATAACAGAAACAAAATAACTCGACTGCGCTGTGTAAACGATTGAACATTGTCTATGAGGCGGGCGCAAGCGTATACGGTCGCGCAAAAAAAAAACGAAAACAAGGCGACAGCGCGGTTCAGCTCGTACAGCAACGCGAGAAATCATATATTGATCGAGAGTACATATTACGTGCATTATTTCCGATATGTTCATGTGTCCGTGGACGCTCATGATAGGTTCGAAAACAGATATCCACTCATTGTTCCGCTATTTCAATCGCGCTTGTGATGTATTGGCTCGCGCGTTTTGTCGCGTTTCGAATAGGTGAATGTGGATGCGGAGCGCGATTGACATTCGAGTAGTGTAATTACAGAGATACTTGAGGCAATCAGTCGTCAATTACGAAAACGCCAATAATGATCATATCAATCGTAATAATTGGAATGATGATAATAATAATCATGACATCGATCAAAGTAATTTTGACGATTATCATTGTCGTTAAAATAACAACGATAATATTAATGTCCAAAATTTGTGCAGTAATAGTACTGATAAAACTTCAAATGGGAATAACTATGAATAGCAAGAAGTGATAACAATAACAGTCGTGCTAATAACAATATTAATGAAAATGGCATATATTAATAACAATGACAATAATATTGAAATAAATAAAAATAAGATTAATATTGATCACAAAAATTATTCCGATTCTCGTATCGATAAAATCATAATAATAAATAAATAACAAACAATAACAATAGGGATCTTTAACAAAAAAAAATGTAGGCTTGTAAATAGTAAATATTAACGATAACAATTACACAGTCGTACTAATGATCAATGAAAATAGTAATAATAACAATGATGTTAATAGTATCAACTATTACGATAATAATATTAATATAATGACCACAATAAATCTAAATAATATTTTTTTTAACCCGGGCTGGGAAACACTGAATAACAATAATAACTATGATAATCGTAGTCGTAGTGATAACAATACCATTAAAAACAATAACAATAACGATTATAATAATGAAAATGGTAAAAAATGAAATGTTGGGATAATAATATTGATATTGTCAATATTCTCATAATCGGGATAATTATTATCGAGAAAATTATAATAATTATTATGTTGTTGAAAAAATTCGATGCATTTTAATAATAATTGTATAATAATTTTATAATAATAACGACAAAAATAATAATTGTTTAATATAAATAAAAACAATAACGATACCATTATTATAATTGTTATTGTGATAACGATAATAATGATACTAGTAAAAACAATAATATGAATAAGAATAGTAGTTTTGTTCTGTGGAAAAACAAGTCGAGTGGTTTTTTTATACGAACAATTTTGAACTTATCAATTTTCATCACAGGTAGAAATTCAATTACTCGTTTATCCTGGTCACTTGCCCTACAGCGCAGGTCGGATTTAGCGATCGCTCGAAAACAGATACAGCGTCGATCACCCGAAGGTACCTTTTTTTGCGTGCAAAAAAACGTAAAAAGAAATCCTTGTTTGTAATTGGTTGTGAATGTATAAAGGCCGAGTTACTCGTCGTATGTCAAACTCGAATTTCATTAATTTCGTTAGTTCATCCAAAATGGCGATGATTTTACATTTCGGTGCTCCGCATTTGCAATCCTCACGTAGTAATTTTGATCACGGAGAAAAGCGAGATTGATGATTTATTATGTGCCCTGGTAGCAACCATGGTGCAAATTGCAATCAACAAGAGAGATAAAAGATAGTAAAAATAATATAAAAACAATATAAAGATTGCGAGATGAGTGGATATGAATCAAAATAATATTTAGGAGGAGGTGTATACGATGCAACGACTAGAGATGAGCAAACGACCCTTAAAACTAATCCTGCTTAATTCTAAACTAATAATAATATTACTTCCTAAACACCAATATATAGACTGATAAATTGAACTTGAGGAGAGAGAGAGAGAGAGAGAGAGAGAGAGTTTGATTGATTGATTGGTTGATTGATTAATATATATTTTATGCCTTGGTCGAATCCTTAAGGCAATATAGTACATAGTGTGTACAATTCGTAGGAATTTATATTTCAAAAAAATAAGAGTAAACTTACCATAAATATAAAATTTATTAAAAAGTTGGTAATAAGTAAATAAACATAAGATAAGTAATTATAAAATAATAAAGTAAAAATATTAAAAATATTTGAAATAATAACGAAGGTGATTGTATCAGTTATCCTAGCATTGCTAAAGTAGTTGTATTATTGTGTTGTGATACACTAGAAACGATGGGCTTAGTGGCTATCTAGATCATGATCGACAAGATGTGAAAATAGTCTGCATTTAATGATTTCAAGAGAGAGAGAGAGAGAGAGAGAGAGAGAGAGAGAGAGAGAGAGAGAGAGAGAGAAGTTCTACCTCAAAATATGATTGAGAACTTTATGAGAAACGAGAAAAGGAAAGAGGGAGGGGGTAGAAGTTTGGGCTCTATCTCAAAATATAATTGCGAAATCTATGAAAACCGAGAAAAGGAGAAAGGGAGGGAGAAAGAAAGAAAGAGGGAAGGTAAAGAGAGTTGGAGAAAAGGCACAGAAAAGAGCAGAGGTGGCCGGTAACGGACCTTTAAAACCTGTTTCGTTTTACACGGTTGTATTGCATACCCCGTTGCAATTACCAGCACGGCTGTAACGTTATACTCTCCCTTTCTCTCTCACTGGCTCTCTCTCTCTCTCTCTCTCTCTCTCTCTCTCTCTCTCTTTTCTTCCTGGATCATTTCTTTTTTCCTGTTACTTCGCTATTTCCCGCTGTCTCTCTCTCCCTTTCTCTCTTTCTCTCTCCCGTTCCCATTTCTATATGGTTATCGTTCCAGTATTATTTCCTAATTTCCACACGGCCGAAACGCACTTGGCTTTCGTTGAAAAAAAAAAGGATCGGAAAGGAAAGAAAAGGCAAGAAAAAAAGAAAGATTCGAAAGTGGTATAAGTGTACGTACACGCCCGGAGAGAACGAAAATACCGGAAAAAGTTCGCGTCGGTATGTTCCCCCCGCGCCGTTTGTAATAAGAAAAAATTCCAAGGGGTAGGTAACTTAATTTAATAACGAGGGAGAGAGAGAGAGAGAAAAAAATGGGCATGAGCGAGCGCAGCGCGCACAGCCTGTCCGCCGATGATAAATTCTCGTATATTTCTCTCTATTTTCCTTTAGCGTGGCATTTGCTACGTCCAACCCCCGCCCCTCACCCAGCCATCGCTGTTTCTCCGTCGTAGCCAGGGAGAGATAAAGAGAGAGGGGTCTCTCTTCTTCTCTCTCTCTCTCTCTCTCTCTCTCTCTCTCTCTCTCTCTCTCTCTCTCTCTCTCTCTTTTACTCTTTCTCTCTCTGTCTGTCCCCGCTCCTCTCTCCCTCGCTCTTATTTTTCATATTCGCGACTCTACCAAATGACAACGAGAAAATCTTGCTGGGTCCTTGTACAGAAAATCTCCTGGATAAAATCTTACATCACAGGTGAACAATTCTTGGTGGGAGAGTAAATGATTACGATGATCGTTGTACGATCCCCTAGGGGCGAAAGGAGAAGTGAGGGTTCGTCGATCTGACGTACGTGCAGAATCACTAGGAGTTGATCACTAAACAGTTTCGAAATGTTTGAAAGCATGAGGAATGATTTCTAAAAATAAAGCATTAATTTACCCGAAAAAACGGCGATAACTTATCCAACATCCCAATATACATAAGTATATATATTTTTCCGATCAGTGTGCCTGGAATTCTATTCGGGGATATTTAGCAAAAAGTGATTGGTACCGGGGATATTTTGCAACAAAAAAAATCCACCACCCCAAATAGCATTTTGTCGTGTTTAAATCCTCTCGATTGCTAAATTAGTCCTCAATTCGATATCTAATAAAAAATCTATGGACTTGTGGAAAATCTTACAAGGGGAGGACGCCATTCGAACCCATCGATTTCGCCCAAACTACGTGAGTAGAAGGAGGCGGGTCCCCTCTCAACGTTCCTAAAATATTCCGCCTGAGTGGGCCATTGGAAAGGGTAAAACGATCTTCAAAGATTTCCGAGTAGAGCTTGAGGGATATTTTTTCAACCATTTCCAAGTCAGCGGTGAAGCGCAGTAGTCAAGCCCATTGCCTCTTACCCCGATGGGTTGGGTTCGATTCTCGCTGCAACCGTTGACATTTTTTTTCTCGCAATGTTCAACTGCTTATTGTACAATTTGAATGTATTCAAGCAGTTAATTTATATAATTAGGTGAAGTTTTTAATGAAAATAAAAATTCCGAAAATTCATGCAGTTGATTATGTACGCTCCTTTTTATTCATTATCAGAAACAATTTTACAATTTTTAGGGTGATATACATCGTAGAAACATTTGAAACATACATATTTTTCACACCAGGCACATTTTATAAAAGCATTGTTTGAGCAGTTACACTTTTCCGAAACATGCTTCATTGAAAAGCATACATCATTTAAGTTTTGAAACGAACGTTTTTCCTCTGTCAATTTAGATGCAAACAAAGCGTATTGGATCATAGGGGTGAAAACAGGAGCACTGAATTGACGCTGCACGATCGAATGTATTGTAATTGCATCTTCTCTTGACGATAATTCTCGCTGTTGTTGGATCAACTCTCGGGCACTTTGTAGTATTTTAATTAGAATTTTGACTTGGCGATAGAATTATACATCGCACGGTTAAACCAGCGGAGTACATTTGGGTGGAGTTACCTTCATAGTGCACGTTGCTTCGCCTTGCTTATTGGTAAATGTCTCATAATACAATGTTAAATCTGCTTGGCCGCTCCACGGATCCACCAATAGAAAAAAATGTATTGTTTGCGACGTATGGCTTCAATGTTGTTTCCAAGAATTTTGCATAAAGCTCTCTCGTTAGTTGCGAGAATCGAGCCCAACCCGGGGTGACAGGCAATGCGCTTAACCAATACGCGACGCCGCTGACTTGGAAGTGGTTGACAAAATATCCCTCAAGCCCTACTCGGAAATCTTTGGAGAGCGTTTTACTCTTTCCTATGGCCCACTCAGGCGAAATATTTTAGGAACGTTAAGTGGGGACCCACCTCCTTCTACCCACGCAGTTTGGGCGCAATCGGTGGGTCTCGTTTGTCGTCCTCCCCTTGTTATATAAAATTCCGACTAAGAAAGGTCCGCACTATCTCACTGTGGGGGATTCGTAGCCACCAAAATCGCTTTTACTCTCTCCCACCCCCCCTCCGCTTGCAATCGATTTGCATCATACGAACCATCTGTAACGAAACTTTCGAAAAACTAAAAAATTGTAGACAGAGGACTCATCACAGTTTCATTATATGTGGAGATCGAGATTTACAGATTTACAGACAAAGCATTTTTCGTTATTTGTCAATTTTTGTTAATTTTTCTCATATTGGTCGTTTGTTTGAAGTTTTTTTCTCATTTTTGATATCTATTGCTTATCGGAAATAATAACGAACTGCAATAACCGTTTATGAAAATGAAAAAATTACAAAGAACTCATGAGTGTTTGTCATCTTTTGGTTCCCTGCTCATTTGGTAATTTGTTTCCTCGTTTGTGCTCATTAATTTTTTAACACGATCTCTCTAAGTTTATTTATTGTTATAGTAATTATCTACTTCACTTGAATATTTTTAATCACTTTATAGATTAAAAAATTCTTTAGTTAATTTTGTTTAAACAAGTTTAATGTTTTCAAAATGAATTAGTTGTAGTTTTGCAAATACATTTGTCGATTTCATAATTATTTATTTAAATTGTTTAAAATAAATTGATCTGAAAATTATTGATTTAACATTTTTTAAATAAACTCATTCATTTAAACTCATTGATTACATTTTTTTCAATAATTTCTTTGATTGAAGAAGCATTAATTTTAATAAATGAAAAAATTATTAGTTTTTCATTAATAAAAAAATATTTAATCAAATAATTTTCAATTGAAAAATCCATTTGTTTAAAGAAAAATTATTTATGCAACGCTTTATTTAGTCAAAAAATCCGCGCGATGCAAATCTTCTATTTTTCTCTGTTTTGCCCGTTCGTTATTTTCGTTCTTTCCTTCGCTCTTCTTTTTTCCGTTCGTTCGTTCGGTCAGTAAGAAAATATGGCACAGATACGATAAAGGGTTAACGGACACACATTGGAGCACACGCGAGATCGAGTGCACACAAACACCCACACACACCCATGTGGGAGGAGGTCAGCAGGGGGGAGGCGGAGGTCAGAGTCGCCGCGGTATAGTCGACTCGCCGGACAATCGGCCGCCGGGGTGCATTCGTCCGACTTATGAATAAACATTTGCCGGGACAAGCCGGCGGAAAATTACACCGGTGGAAATACAAGAAGGGTTTGTGTGTGGCTATATGGGGCGGCGTACCGGCTTGGTTCGCGAGGTTTGGATAGCCGGTTTGCTAGAACGAGACGGGGCCGTGTATGTATATATATCTGCATATTGCACCGAGGGTAACTGGCGCAAGTAGTTCGATTCGGGAGAGGAAGAGAGAGAGAGAGAGAGAGAGAGAGAGAGAGAGAGAGAGAGAGAGAGAGAGAGAGAGAGAGAGAGAAACAGGAGAGAGGAGGGGATAGATAATAATAACAATAGTTAATATTATTCTCAGTATAATTATTATAACTATTATGATTGTTAATACTGGCTTGTTTTTATTGTTATTGGGAAGAAGAGAGACAGGAGAGGGATGAATATTATTATTATTATTATTATTTATGAAATCTGTGAATGCTTTGACGCACTACCGATGGGCCACCATGGGTGGTGTTCCGTTGAGTGTGGGGGCTGGGCGGTTAGTCAACCGTCCCTACCCACTAAACACATATCTCCCTGTACGCCCGATACCAGCCCGGAACTGTCATTCACATTACTTCAGACTGGGCGGCTGTCCTTGCGTGCTCTACAGACACGTCCCTTCCCATAAGGGGTTAGGCCACAGTAACGGGTATGAAATCATGTGCGAATTTAACAATTTTTTTTCGTATGAAAACGTGATTCGCTCTTAAAATTAATTACACATCTATTTGGTATGAATATCAAGCTGTTAGACAATATATATGTATATATTTTTTCGATATACAAAATGGCCGACTACTAATATTTTCTTTTGTTATCTTTTTTTAGGCGCTCCGCGGCGTGACATTTACCATCCACAATTTTTTACCTAGCACAAAAAAAACAAACATTCTCGTCAATCTATATTAGAATACCTAGAGAAGTACTTACGGAATTTAAAAAATCTTGTTTTATTCAAAAGGGGTAGGTATTTGAACTTAAGAAATGAATTTTCAGTGAAAAATTTCGTTATAACTGCTCATAAACTGCTCATAAAATGAAAGCTTGACATTCGTACTAAATAGACGTATAATTAATTTTATGAGTGAATCACATTTTCATACGAAAAAAAATTGTTAAATTCGCACATGATTTTATATACGTTACTGTGGCCTAACCCCTTAAAATCCGTTTGTTACTCGTGCCTGCGATCTTTTGTGTTGTCGCCTTCGTTTAGTCTTCCCGGCATCCATCGATTCTTTTGCTCCGAAGAACCGTCGTCACGTAATTAGCGATTAGTCGCCAATTATTATTATTAGTCTCGTTATTATTTATGATATTATTATTATTAGTTGCATAAATAATTACTATGATTACTATAATAATAGTAATTACTTACTGTTATTATAATAATAATAGTAATTATTTACTACTGTCATTATTATAATCGTAATTATTGACTGTTGTTATTAAAGCAATTATTTACTATTCTTATTATACTAATAGTAATTATTTACGATTATAATTGTGATAGTGATTGTTGACTCCGGGCAACGCACTTCCTCAGCTTGCTCTGGGAAACATTCACCTATTGTCATGATTATTGTTATTAGTATGATTGATTTAGGAAAAAAACAATAAAAGTAGTGATTATTATTACTGTTATTGTTGTTATAACTATTAATATCTCTCGATAATGACAATAACTATTAATATTCTCGCGATCAATGGTATTATCATTATTATTGTTATTCTGTGCTGCATTGTTATTGTTCCGTAATGTTCAACTTGTTATGTAAATTTGTTAACTTTGTTAATTTGTTTATTAATTTAATTTGTCATGTAAACTTCTTATGTAAATTTAACTTGTTATATAAATGTTATTTATATTAATTGTTGTAATCAATCTATACAACTATGATTATTATTAATGTTATTGTTGTTATAACTATTAATCTCTCTCGATAATGACAATAACTATTAATATTCTTACGACTAATGGTATTATCATTATTGTTTTTATTATGTGCTGCATTGTTATTGTTCTGTTGTGATGGTGAATATTATAACTATTGTTATTATCATTATAATGATCATCATCATTTGCCCAGGGCCAATCGACTCCACCGATTTCTACCGTGCCTGGGCCGTTCGTCGCTTTTTTCCCCATTTCTTCTTCTTCTTCTCTGGATTCTCGAAGCTTGTGGAATTCGGTCTTCATGTATACGAGGAATGAATGACGTAACGGCGTAAAATTAAGGGTACTCGGGGAAAGGAATTTGCCGGTAATTGCTGGCGCCCCCACGAACGAACTTTCATAGCCCCCCCCCCCGTCACTGGCCGTCGTTGCCGACATTCGAGCGCGACGAAACGGCGCGCGCGTTCTGTGTATCGGATTATCGTACCAGTCGTGGGGTTATAATGAAAGCCGATTGCCAGTGGTCCGTTTCGTATTTGCCTGCGTGTCCTAGTTTACGTTTTTTTTACCTTTAGTTTCCACCCTGTTCGCAAACGATTCCAGCTCGCGGAGTGTACTCGATATCGAATTTCCGCAACGATCGAGGGTGCAAATAAAGTCTAGAGATGTTTCTGCATGATCGGCAAAAAGGTGCGGTGCTTCCGTCGATGCTTGAATCAATTAGAAGTTTCGAGGAATCGAATGTCAGCCGGTTTCGTTAATTGAAAGTTTTCCCGGGGATTGAAACGTTTTTGTACTTCTCCACGCCCTTATCTGACTTGTTTGTTCGGTTATTTACTCGGTCGTTCGTTCATTCGTTTGATCAATTATTTACTCCGTCATAGAATTCATTTTACTTATTTTATTCATTCGGACATTTCACTATTTAATTCATAAATCGAATTATCGGTTCATTTTAAGGAATGGTCGATCTTTTTTTTAATTTAATTTATTTATTGATTTTATATATTTTTTCAAATTTTATTTGTTTATTTTATTTTTTTAAGCATTTATCTGTTTTGTTACTCATCTGTTTGTTTATGTATTGACTTATTTATTTCATTCATATTATTTGTCTTGTTTGTTTGTGTGTTTATTTATTTCATTTACTTAGTCGTTTCACTTATTTGTTTATCTACTTGTTTATTCCGTAATAGATTTATTGAAATATTTGTTAATTGTATCTATTTATTGATTTCATTTAGTCATTTATCTATTTTGTCACTCATCCGTTTATTAATATATTCACTTATTTATTTGTGTATTTATTTATTCCTTGATACATTTATTGAATTATTTATGCATTTTATCGATGATTTATTTTCATCCATTTATTTTATTTATTTTAACGAATTATTTATTCAATTGATCTATTATGTATATTCATTTATCTATTTATTCGGATTGAAATGCTTTTAAGGAGGTTGGAGCAGTCTAGTTGAGTCAATTGACGATTGATTAATTTTTTTTTTAATTAAGCTCTCAAAATCGCATTCAAAGTGTAGATTTATTCTGTCGATGCTAGTTTGTCGTAAAATATATTATCAACGAGCAAAATGATGCATTTTTATATTTTAATTGCGTAAATAAGAAAAACTTTTGTGCTACTACCAACTTGAAAAAGTATAACATTATCCATGATTAAATTAAAAAAAAAAACTGCACCAGCGAATGTTTTATACAATTCAGAATAAAATTTTGACTCATTTATAACAATGCCTACCTATATTTATGTCACGAGATTATTTATTATCACCATTAATTAATATTGAGTGTGGCCGAAAAACGGCAACGTCGCGGACATTGAGGTTGGCAGCAATGCTCTTCATTCGCCAGCCAAGATTCGTAATCTTTCATCAAACCTTGATGGTCCAATTCAAGATGGGAGTTTTTTCCTAAATGTTTCCAAAGGTTTAGTTCATCCGTTGTTAGAAATGGTTTATCTTAGTACTAATGAGCCAAACAAATGACAACACTTGTAGAGTGAACGTCTTGCCCATCTAACAGCACGTAAAATTACATACATTCAGAGGAGGTACCTCAGTAAACGGCAAAAAAAAAACAGGTAAACTTCGAGAATGTTTATCTCAAAAACTAATGTTTCGATTGGATCCGGGTTTTTTTATTGGAAAATATGTACGATGAGGTATGTTTGGGAATTGTTTAAAAATAATTCGTTGACTGAAAGCGGTTCAAACGCGATTATCTCGAAACATAGTTTTCAAAGTCGTGCCAGATGTATCACGAAAACGGCTTGTCCGATTTTGTCCAAATTTGGATACAATATTCTGCAATAGTTTTTCTCGTTCGCCACGTAGGGGTTTTTCATTTGATTGAACTATTGCTTTTTTATGCAATGTGTATGCAATCCAAAATCGTCGAAAATTGCGAACGAAAAACG
Source organism: Ophion slaviceki (assembly GCA_944452715.1). Classification (NCBI taxonomy): domain Eukaryota; kingdom Metazoa; phylum Arthropoda; class Insecta; order Hymenoptera; family Ichneumonidae; genus Ophion; species Ophion slaviceki. The sequence continues at coordinate 65,190,814 of OX101784.1, read as the reverse complement.
AATGTTGAATTAAAACAGTCGCATTTCCGTAAAAATTGAAGTTTCCAAAAAACCCCTACGTGGCGAACGAGAAAAACTATCGAAGAATATTGTATTCAAATTTGAACAAAATCGGACAAGCAGGTTTCGAGAGACATCTGGCACCGACTTTGGAAACTATGTTTCGAGATAATCGCGTTTGAATCGCTTCCACTCAACGAATTTATTTTTTAAACTAAGTTTTTTTAAACTAAGAAATAGTTATTCTACAATTACCAAACTTTAAGTATGCTTTAATAGTATATTTAAGCATACAAAACAATTTTTTTAAATTAATTCATCATCAAAATGACGGAGTTGTGTCAGAGTGTTACAGCAAGGTCGCCGCGGGAGTTGCGAATAGGCGTGCAGTCTAGCTTTCCGTAGTCTTTAATTTGCAAAAAAGTCAAACATTTTTTAATTGGAACATGTAAAGTTTCTATGTGACCGTAATTAAAATGAAGAAAATGCAAGTTTGAGAAAACATTTTACGCAACATTTCTGTAAAATGTGGATGAAGAAAGTAGATTACGAATTTCGCTTTGAAACTTTAGGAAAATATTCTACATATATAGTTCTATCGTTTTAAGAAAAAGAAAAAAAATAGATTCTTTTATCGTTGTAAATGTACTTATATCCCGCCTTAAAATACTTTTCATCTCTGATGTTTTGTGGTGATAAAATTTCAAAAAATTCCCAAAGACCCAGTATAGTGTAGGCAACAACATATATTTAAAAAAATTAATCTTGGATTATGGTTAACGCTCCAACCTCCTTAATTACGTATTTTTGTATTGCAATCGGTGATTTTTTTCACTCCGAGGGACTGGTCGACGTATACCAATCGAGGACCACCGAGCATGACGAGGTTCATACACGCCTCCTTTCCGTTGCCATTCCGCGGTGTACACGAGTCCTCCAAGCCTTCCCCTCGAGGCCAGCGCGACTTTTCAGCGCCACACTTAATGTTTTTCGTCACGAAAGCTCAAAAATCGTCCTGGGGGGAGGGGTTCCCCGCTGTCGTGCCTCTCGAGGGTTTGGTACTTCGTCTATTTTGGTCAAGCCAATCTGAACCGTCTGGGGCAAATTCCCAAGATATCATACTTGAGTAAAATGGGAGTAGCCGATAGTCAAAAGTTTCGAGTTCGAGTGAGCGATTCGTTGGCGCCCTTAGCCTTGGAGGCTCTAGAACTCGCGCACGATTTTTCCCTACCTTATGAGTGGAGCAACGGCTCCCATACACTCATTGGGCTGCGTGTTCGATCAGTTTCTGTTTATCTTGGGCAAAAATCTTCCCTATCGGCGATTAGAGACTAGCGCTCTCAGCTTACGACGAAATTGTTCGTTTTTCTACGAGGAAGAGAGGGGCTCGAGATAAAATTGAATTTCGACGAGGGTCGCTCCGAGCACATAAACGCCGCGTTCGAAGAGCGAGAAAGCGACAGTTTTGGGGGTGACCAGTGGAGTTTGGAAAAGCGAGCGGGGCTCCCGAGTCAAAAACGCCAACTCCAGCCTCCCATCCTGTCTCCTGTCTGATCTCGTTCGTTCCAAACTAGCGCGATTCGCCTCGCTTCGATCCGACCACCTTTGCCTCAGTCTCGTCTCATCTTCGCGACCTACCGAACCAAACGCTCAACGCTCCAATCTCGTCCTCACGTCGAAGACTGCCAAATCCTTCGAATCCGCAAAAAAAAACAACAAAAAAAAACAATTCAAACCTCGTTGAATTCTTGTTGGTCCTGGGATCCCGCTTTTTTTCGCATCCGGATCGTAAACTCGCTTCGAAAAAATTGACCGGGCCGAGATCGGGACGAGCAGGATTGAATTTTTTTTTGAAAACCTCGGTTAAGACCTCAGGCCACAGCAACGGATGTAAAATCATGTTCGAATTTAACAATTTTTTTTTTCGTGTGAAAAAGTGATTCACTCATAAAATTAATTACACATCTATTTAGTATGAATATTAAGCTGTTGAAATTTTTTTTTCGATGTACAAAATGGCCGACTACTAATATTTTATTTTGTTATGTTTTTTTCAGGCGCTCCGCGGCGTGACATTTAGCATCCACAATTTTTTATCCAGAACAAGAAACAATAATTCTCGTCAATCTACATTAGAATACCTAGAGAAGTACGTACGGAATTCAAAAAATATTATTTTATTCAAAAGTTGTAGGTATTTGAAGTTAAAAAATAAATTTTCAGTGAAAAATTTCGTTATAACTGCTCATAAACTGCTCATAAAATGAAAAGTTTTCGATTAATCAGATATTCCGTACGTACTTCCATGCGAAATGCAATTAGGAACATAACTTTTAAATTTGAAGTAAACCGAGTGAAAATTGTTGAAGTTATTTGTCACGCCAATTGGAAAAAAGCTGTTTCGAGAAGTTTCGAGTAGTCGGCCATTTTGTACATCGAAAGAAATATATTTTTTTTTCTAACAGCTTGATATTCATACTAAATAGATGTGTAATTAATTTTATGAGTCACTTTTATGAATGACTTTTCCATATGAAAAAAAAATTGTTAAATTCGCACATGATTTTATATCTGTTACTGCGGTCTAAGGGCTTAAACGAGTACCGTAAAACGGGGCTACCTTGGCATTCAAGGTAACTTTGACAGTTGTTGGGGCTACTTTGACAGAGCGCCAAAATACGTTTCAAATATGTTTAAAATAAACTTGAACATCAATTTGTCGTTCTAGTTTATTGTAATGTCGCTAAAGTTGATTGTAATGTTGTTCAAGTTGATTTTGACCTCAATGAGAATTATAAGACTCATTAAGTACTTATGATAGCACCCCAGATACTTGATATTTTTATGCAGAATTTTTCCTTAAGGCAGGGCACCACTGTAACTGCCCATTTTCGATCGTTTTCTTTGCATTTTTTTTAGAAAGAAAAAAAACATGGTCAAAAGAGGGTTTAGGTTTTATAAAGTATATGTTGAAGTATGCAAAACAAAATTATTTGTCACAAGTATACAAAATGGCGGCGCACGAGTCACTCTAGCACTACTGTTTTTCAGCCAACCCTTTCCGCGGCACGCAGTAGAACTGTCGTAAATTTAGTCCCGGAACTAAGAGTGGAATATTTTCGTTAATTATATTATTTTTAGCAGTTAAGTACGTGGGGAATTAAAAAATAATTAACAGAAAAATAGAGACGAGTTAAAAAAAAGTTTGTTTTTTCGACCATAATTTTCATCTCAAAAGTGACATTTTTTTCACAATTTTGTATTCATTGAAAAAACCGCTCGTACTTGACTGTTGAAGCAATCTAAGAAGCTACAGTTAAAATTTCAAGTCGATTGGACGAAAATTGTTCGAGTTCTACTGCCTTAATAACGATGACAATTTGGTTACAAAAAATCGTTGTTTTTCATTTGATTCCATGTATAATGCATAAAATATTACCTTTTTTTATCAAAATGAATCCAAAGTAACCCTTAATATTTGACATAAGTTGCATTTCAATGCCCTGTCAAAGAAGCACCACACTCGGGACTACTTGGATACTTAAAAAAATGTATATATCAAATTGTGAGGGGGTGGTGGAGCTTGACTTTTTTATACATTTATACATAGCCAAAGGATGTACTGTTCTATTGGCGCCAGAAAAGTTGGTATGTAGGATGTTCAAAAAAAGTTACCTACAAAAACCTTCCAAAACCTGTTCAAAGTAGCCCCGTTTTACGGCATATGCGCGATGTGTGCCATACGATGTGTTCGAAGAATTTCAATATTCAACTAACGAATAGGAATCAGCGTTGGTATGTCAGGGCTGAAAGAGGCCTCCTTCTTTGGCCCTGATGAAGTGCTCATTTTCTTCGCGTCACAACCAAAATCAGTCCTCCTTGGTTCCAATCTCGCACTTCCTGAAGTTCTGCGTCAAAGCCTTTAAAAAACCAAAGGCAATAGACAGTATTTATTTTTTTTCCTTCGGGGGTGGTGACTTTCAACCCCTATTGCACCTTCCCGGGCTGATCAATCCCGCACCTTTACCTCCATACATGGTCGCGTATTCCATGCATAAATTTTCACCAGAGGGAGAAAGAGGAGAGCGAAAGAGAAAAAAAGAAAGGTGGAGAGTGCCCGTTATGAGGTTCGAGGTAACCGCGACGTCTCAAACACTTTAATTGGCAAATATTGTTTGTTTGCCGCGAGTAACGAGAGAAAAAAAGAGCCCAAGTTATACTCGGGAAAGGGGACCATAAAGTAGAAAGCGGCCGAGCGATAGCGAAGGAGGGGTGGTGGTTATTCGCGGCCAGAAAAGCAAGCTTTAGCTGTGTATGGACTGCGGTGGTGTATAAGAAGCTTTCGTCGGAAGCGGGAGAAAGAGAGAGAGAGGAGGGGGGAAGAGAAAAAGAGAGCGCGAGAGTAATATATCGCTGAGGAGTTCAAAGGTATACGAAATAAATTCAGGAAGAGGAAGGAAAAATCTGTAACTCGCCGAGAGTAGCGCGGGCAATCCAATTGTCAGAGGCCAGGCAGCATCGTATCCCAGGAGTTTGTGCGAACGTCTTTCAAGTACGAGACTCGGCGACTAATGTAAGAGACAGACGGGCACGTATCGGACGTTCGCTTGATGTGTATATACATATATACTTATATATATAACTACCAATAATTATAACAATATGAAAAAAAATAATAGTTTTAGCAAATATTACACTACATATTACGAATTACAATAATAACAATAATCACAAAGCTAATGTATACTATTATTTTTCTTCATATTGTTATAATTATTCGTAGTTATATATATATATATATATATAACTATGACCTTCAAATGATTTTTCACCAAAATATATGTGTATATAACGTATACAAATATGTAGGGAAAAATCATTTTAAGGTCATGATATCATAGGTCGTTGGATTCGTCTGAATCCAACCTACCTAGGAAAAAAAGGGTATTCTAACCTAAAAATGATGAACGACGTTATCAAAAAACTTTTCCTACAAAACTGGTTAATTTTGGTCCGAAAAATTTTTGGTAAAAAATTCATCATCCCATTTTAAAAAGCATATCGGTCATCTTAAGGACAGTATTTTGAATTTTGGACCAAACAATTTTTTGTGACGTCCCTCTTTGAACCCTAAAAGTTTGATTATTCTCCGACCTTGATCAGAGTGGTATTTTCGAAATCAATCAGATGTAAGATTAAAATAGGACACCCGGTACATACCTATATATATATATATATATATATATATATATATATATATATATATATATATATATATATATATATATATGTACATCTCATAATTAGCCTTTTTATAATCATTAATATTGATAGAATACCTATAACATTACGAACAATTTCAGTAAAGAGGATAATAATAATAGGGGTATTATTTTTTTAACGTGGTAAAAAGGGGGAAAAATCTTTTAAAGACCATGGGCGTCTCCACTGCGCCAGGGGTTAGGAGTTGCCTCTTCAAACCCGGACTAGCGTCATCACCCGTGTGCCGGACTCTCATCTCGTATCATAGGGTCGGAGGGGGTCATCCCTCTCGGCCAGGGTTGTCACGTGATGCATGTCGGCTAACCCCCCCCCCCTGAGCGAAAAATCAAAATTTCTTGGTCAGGACGGGGGAACCACTTCCGTCCGATGACCGGCCGTGGACTGCGTTAGCATCACTTCCGGCCGGACATCCTGTCCATGTCCCCTTGTCTGATCGTATCGTCTCGTCCTGGTCTTGTCTACTGAGTGCCGGCCCTCCTCATTCGTTCAGTCACCCAAGCAGCTGTCTGCATTCTGTCTCCTGAGGACAGTCTCTACGGAGGTGGACACGAAGCCCCGCCGTTCGCGGTCCTAGATTATCACGACAACGATGTTGTTTGGCGTGATTTCTCCAACTGTCGCCTCTAGTCGGCGTCTCATCTCGGTTCATCGGTCACATGTAACGAATGTGTGTTCCGCGTCGTCTCGGTCGTGTCCGCAGTATTTGCAGTCTGCAGTCCATAGCCTTTTCATGTTGTGTAGGTATCGTCTAAAGTATCCGTGTCCCGTCAGGAACTGCGTGAGATAAAAGAATTACCTTCCCGCAGCTCCTTCCGATCCACGGTTTCAATTCCGGTATCAGTCGTTTTGTCCACGTCCCAGACGTCCCGTTTGTCCGTTTGGTCTGCCATTGTCGTATCGTCGTCTCCCGTTCCCTTCTTGCCGCATCTGTCCGTCACGTCTGTGCACTCTGAAGGTAGATTCTCCTTCGCTCAAAAGCTAGGAGAACCACCGGGATCACGCCCGCTACGACCAGAACTGCCCCTGCCGAGACAGTCCTGTAGGCCCGAGTCGAAATTTTCAGCCTATTTTAAAGGCCTTTGATCCTATGTCAGCCTCACTTGAGTCTGTTTACTGCTAGAAGTCCTACTATGGGCCGCCACATGCTCGTTCTTTGCTGCTTACCTCCTGCATAGGCTCTTATACTCCTACCTAACCTAGCTGAAGTCGTTGCAGCTCCTCTTTTGATTGGGTTTGGACCTATCACGTATTTGGCTGTTTCGACGAAACGAGGGTGGGGATGGTCGCATTCGAAACAGCGGGTCTGATAGTTTTCAGTAACCGTCATGCGTTGGACTAGGAAGGACCGCGCGTTCGCCGTAGAGGGCTACTTTTCCAATGGCCTTTCTATTATCTCCACCCAGCGAACCTTTCGCATTCGCTTCAAACTTGCCCCTGCAGCTCCAGCAACTCTCCAAAGTGGAAGAAATGGATCTTGGGCAAACAGTAGTTACCATATTTTTGATAGGAATTTCCCTCACGTATGCATGTATACGCGGATCCCTATAGCAGACACGCATGCATACGTATAGGTACTAGTATACGTGTGTTGGTGTATGCTAGGCATGTATGTGTGCGGGTATATACGTGTGTCTGCGCATGCGCGTATTCAGGCATATGTATCTCTATATGCGTAATAGAGTGTATGCGTGTGCGTGTATACGTGTGCCAATCGACGTCCTCCTTAGCGCCTGCAAGTGGAGAAAAGGGAAATTTGTTCCCGTTCTAGGCGTTAAGTAGGAGCTCATTTTCTATTGAATACGAAGCTATTTTACTGCCTTTATCTCCTACCACTGTGAGGATCTGGAGGATCAAAATAGGCTGAAAATTTCGACTCGGGGGCGCACGCGATCCTGCGCGCACCTTGTCTCTGTACCATCGTCATTGCGTGTCTGTATTTAGCTACGTGGAGTGCTTCTTCCCATATCTCGGCGCCGTATAGGAGGATCGAGTGGGTCGTCGACATGAGTAGCCGACGTTCACTCAGTCTCGGTCCGATAGTATTTGCCATCAGGTGGCTGAGAGATTTTACTCTATCCGCCGCCCTCTCGGCTGTCCGTCTTATGCGGGGCCAGAAAGTCATCTTCGTATCCAGAGTGACGCCCAGATACATGATTTCGTTTCTGGTCTTCATCATCTCTGTCCCGACATTCATCGATATTATCGTCGGTATTCTCTTTCTCGCCAGTACCATAAGTTCTGTCTTGGCTGTGGCCAGTCGAAGTCCATGTTCCGTCGTCCATCCGTCCACCCACCTCATCACTTGGTTAAGTCGTAGCTGGGTCAGAGACTGATCGCGTTCGACGATCACAGCTGCTACGTCGTCGGCGTAAGCAACCAAGAAAATCTTCGGCGGCATATCCAACCGCAGCAAACTGTTGTATACTCCATTCCAAAAGTCCGGTCCGAGAATTGATCTCTGGGTGACCCCCGCCGTGATCGTCCGGGTTTCTCGTCCGTCCGTCCGTTGTTTCGTATGCAATACGTCTGTTTCGTAACTAGTCGCTCAGCACTCAGAGTACGTACGGCGGGATCTCGAAAACACCTCGCACCATCGGGCGAGCCCCATGGCAGTACTGTTGAGTCCGTTGGAAGGTTGTCACAACGTCTTGGATTGCTCCACTTGTCGATCGTCCCTTCCCTGAAGCCGTATTGTCTGTCCGATAATTCTCCAACGGCTGCGATTGCGTCCGTGAGTCTGGGTCTTATCAGTTGTTCGTACAGTTTTCCTGTCGTGTCGAGTAAGCTCGGCGGGCGGTAGGCCGACGGCGAGTGTGGGTCCCCCTTGCCTTTGGCAATGAACACCAGCCTCGCCACCTTCCACCGCTCACCGAACGTGACTGTCGTCAAGCATGTGTTGTACATGTCCAGGAGGACGCGTGGCCTCAGGTTTCCCATCAGCCCCAGAATCTCCCCCGGAATGCCGTCCGGTCCTGCGGCCTTTCCGACCTTCATCGAGGCGGTCGCTCTCGCGAGCTCCTCCTCGGAAAAGAGTAGTATGTCCCCAGGTTCGTCACCATCTTCTGTCTCCATTCTCCGCTTGTGCGTTGGAAAAAGTCCGTCGATGATCGTCCGTGTCGTTGGACGGTTCATCGCGCCAGTCGGCGTCCTAGCGCCGAGGCTACCGGTTACTAGCTTGTAGCCGGTGCCCCATGGGTCTCCTATCCACCTCGTCGCACAGTTCCCTGCAAAGCTTCCGTTTTGTGTCCTTGATCGTCGTCGTCAGTTTTTTCCGTGCCGTCCTGTAAACTGTTCTATGCGTCTCTGCTTCGGGTCCCCTCCTCACCCGAGTGAGTTTCCTCCTACAGGCGAAGTAGGCCCTTCGGAGTTCCGCGATTTTGTCCGTCCACCAGTATTGTTGTTGTTGGTTTCGTCCGTAGCGTTTCTGTGGCATCGTGACCTTGCAGAGCCGCTGGACGAGTTTCGCCGTCTCGTCGATCAGTCGGTGGCGGTGTAATAGTGGTATTATTATTATTGTTATTATTTTCCTCTTTATTAAAAATTATCGTAATATTATCATTAGCCTTATTAATGTTTTGGACGTCGATATTATTGCTGATACTAGGATTATTATTTCAAATTATTATTATTGCGCTTGCTATTTTTATCGTAATAATTACATGATAATGATTATAATGATAACATTTTTTGACCATATTCAATAACTACGAACAATTATACAAATATTAAGGAAAATTATAGTTTTGGATAAAATATCCCTATTACGAATTGCAATAGTAATAATAATCACAAACTGTGCGTGAATGTGTATGTTAAGTCTCAAAACGACCTGACATTTTAAATTGCGCGCCATTTTGTTTGTAGCGAACATAGAGTACTAATCTTTGACAACTGACTTCAGGGAGCATTGAGGTTTAGCCATGGAGAATTACACGATCGAGCAACGCATATAAATAGTTTTTTGCTGCATTGTTACTGCATAGTTATTGCAGACGAAGTTTCATGGTCGTGTTATCTCGCGCTGCGGCGATGTGAATTGGCCATCATGCAATTTGACGCCATTGGACTTCTTTCTTTGGGCTTTTCTGAAAGGAAAAGTGTATGCCAATGATCCACAGACCATTTTGGAGCTCAAGGAAGCAACCGGACGCATTTTGGCAATTATGCCAAAATGTTATTGGGCATTTCTTCAAAAGTGCGAACGGTTGCAAACAGGGACGAGATTTATCGGATATTGTGTTCCATGGATAACCTCAATGTTTATACCGTATACTAAAGTAAAAATATTCTTACTTTTCAAATAAATAATACGTTTTATTAATAAATTTAAATATCGAGTCATTTTGAAACACCCTGTATATATATATATATATATATATATATATATATATATATATATATATATATATATATATTAGGATGGCGAAATTTGAGCTCTATTTTTTTTCCTTTTTCTCACCATCCAATTATCTTATTTAAAGAAAAAAAAAATTTCACGAAATCTGCGAGCGGTCAATGAATGAATATTTAGTGGTCGCTCAAGAGCTTCGAAGTATCTAATTTTTGCCAATTTTCTTTTACTCATCTGACTTATAAATTTGACGCTTTGTAAAATTTTCAAAACACTTAATCGTTTTTCTTTAGAAACAGATTTTTCAAAATTACTTCACCCTACTAACCGAAGAATTATAAACTTTGTTCTCATCAAATAATTCTTTAAAGCTCTTGTTCGCAAACAAAATTATAGGTCCCCCGTTTTATCGGGTTAGAAGTGTGAGAAAAAATTTTTAAAATCCGTTTCTACAGAAAAAAAGGGATAATTGTTTAGAAAAGTTTACAAAGTGTTAAATTTATGGGTGAGAGAAATTCGCGACAATTGGAAATTTCGAAGCTTTTGAGCGACCACTAAATATTCATTGACCGGCTAGAGCTTTGGCGAGATTAATTTAAAAATTATAAAGCGTAAAAAATGTCATGCATGAGAAGTGAACGGAAAATAATCAATTTTTTAATGAAAATTCCAATGTTTGGGAGGCTTGAGCGACCTCTAAATATTTTTTGACCGCTCGCAGCTTCCGCAACTATTTTTTTTCTTCTTTAAAGTAGATGATTGGACGGTGAGAAAAAGGAAAAAAATAGAGCTTGATTTTGTGCCACGCTAATATATACATATATACATACACCTTATGATAGGCCTTATCATTATTGACGCTAATATTGATATGATTCCTGCTATTGTTATTCTCCTTCTTATCAACATTTTTCGCTACATTTTAATCATCGTTATTAATGTTTTGAACATTGATATTGCTGCTAATACTAATATTATTTTCAATCATGTTTTTATTATGATTAAAATGTTTTGACTATACATATATATTTTAAGTAACTAAGAACAATTATAAAAATATCAAGAGAAACAATAAGTCTAGCCAAAATATTACTACTACGAATAATCCTTCTTCTCATCAATCCGTAATATTGATATTAATGCTACTACTGGCTTTATTCTCGTCGGTATTATAAAGTTTCATAATATTATTACAATCATTATCAATTCTTTGGATATCGACATTGTTGCTAAGACTAATATGATTAAAACAAATTATTATTATTAATGTTTTTTATATCATGACAAAAATATTTTAAACATCAATACATATGAAAAAATATATATATACATGTGTGTATGTATGTAAATGTGTACGTACAGAAAAATAAATACGCACGAAGGGGTTTCTCGAAAAAACTATTTCTTCCTCCCACTCACAGACGACTCGTGCAATTTGCAAAAAAAAAGAACTTCGCACTCCGTACCTCTGAGTTTCGGGGATTTTGCTCCAATTTTTTTCGCACTTTCAAGACATACTTACTTTGCGGAGCTGGAGAGACAGAGGGAGGGGTAGCACCGTCAAGTAAGAAAGGGAGAAATGAAGCTAAAGAGAGGTGGGGGCGTTGAATATTCTTTACAAATTCGCGCGTGTGTCCTGCACATCCAAGTTGCGAAGGGAATGCCAATTTGATCCTGCTCGATTCAATGCTATTCTTCCAAAGTACTGATTCGCTTCTCTCGCATTCGATATTGTTTTTCTTTTCCCCTTTTTTCGTCTCACAACTGCGATCCCACACCACGCCCCCAAAAAAGTACAATATGAAAATCTTTTCGTACCGTTCTTTCTTTTTGTATTGTTGCTTTCTTCTTTTTCGACTCGATTGTTCGGTCCGTGCATTTAATATCTCAAAAAGCGCATGGCTCTGGCGCTACACAATGCTGCTTGACGTTTATACAAATTCGACCGAACTCTTCCGGGAAAGAAAGATATGATAATATCTGAGATTATCTAAAGATATGATAATAATAAATGAGATAAGATAATAATTATGATGATGATGATAATAATAATATAAATATAATTAAATAAAAATAATGGAATCAAAATAATAAAATAAAATAATAATGGAACAAAATGATACGAAAAAAAGAGGATGACAAATTCGTGAGCGCTGAAGTTTTGGAGTACATTCGTTATTGGGATGTTTCCGTCGGATCGAGGCACCCCTTGGAGAGGAAACCTACTTCCTGGAGTATGGGGGGGGGGGGGGGGAAGACTTGGACAAGTGAGGCGGCAAGGGGGGAGAGAATCAGTGGGTGAAAAGAGAATAGTCCTGTACTATAAAATTCGCGTCTGCGTGCACAGACATAGTCACGTCAAGAAGGATATAACAAGAGGGAAGTGGCGGCATTGTGAATGAAGGGGGGAGGCATTGTGAATGATAGGATGCAATTTTCGTAATTCGCAGAACATCCGAAATTCGAATACATTGACTCTTCTCTCTCTCTCTCTCTCTCTCTCTCTCTCTCTCTCTCTCTCTCTCTCTCTCTTTCTCTCTCGTCTTTAGTGTCTCGCATGAAAAATTTCGGAAAACAGGATTTTGAAGGACTACGACTTCGAGGACGGTCCTCATAGTAACCAATTGTCCCCATACTCAACATTACGTAAATGTCAATGTCTTCAAAATCACCATCGTATAAATACGAAGCATCGTATAAATATAAGCATACGGTTTTGAAGGAAATTCGAGGACCGTCCTCACAGCCAGATGCGCTGATAGCCAACCTTATGTAAGTATAAAAGCTTCAAAATGTCCTTCCACCTCTCCCATACTCACGGTACAGGATCTCCACCGAAATTCGCAATAATAACAAGGGTCTTCCGCTAATTCCTCTCTTCTCATCGCTCCTCCGTTCCATCGTCGCGTCTGGGCGCTTTATCCCGAAATTCTTTACACTTTCTTGGTCTCATTGTGAACGCCAGCTTCGCGGGTTTTCCCCGGTATTAATTAAAAGTTTTCCGGTAAAATCGACTTTTGTACCGAAGCTCCGAAACTTTCGAGGGAGAGGGGAGCGCGTGAAGAGCAGAGGGCTGCACTGTGGGTCCGGTTTTGTCTTGAAATTTGCAACCATTTGTATAGCATTATCGCGATACATATATACAGGGTGTCATGTTATGAATGGATAATCCGGCAAATGTCGATACGTCAGATCATGTACTACTACGCTGCCAAATAAAAATTTAATTCAAATCGCATCTATTTAAATCAAATAGGTTTTTGCCTTGTCTCACGGCCTACTACGATCTTATTTGTTTCAAAGATATTTTTTTTTAATTTGCTTCAGCTATTCTTTTTAAATGTTAAATATATTCAAATTGAATAAATAAAGATTTGGTTCAAATAAATCTTTATTTGCTTACAATGTACACTGTAAATCTAAGTGTACTATGTGCATAAAATATTTCATAAATCCAAAATTAAATAAAACACTTCATTGAGAGTTTTACCACAACGATTTTGTATCGTAATTCGTCATTCCCTAGTCTTCTGAAATAATTTTTTTCGAAGAAAATATTTCACTTATATGGCATCGAACTTAGAACCTACCTACTCACAGCTAAATATGGCATAAGAGACTGAATTAATTCCTATACTTATCTGTTGTGTCACATAAACTATATAAACTAGTTTATATCATTGTGATAATTAGAGAGTTTTATCGAACGACATGCTATACATTTTTCAAACATAACCTATATATATATATATATATATACAATTTCTCTCTCTCCACCTTCTACCCCCACACACCTTTGATATGTGTGTTGCAATAAAGACAGACCATTAGTTCAATCAAATAGAAAAATGGTTGACTCTACGAAAATTCGATTTAATTAGAATTAAAAAAATCAAATAGATCCATTTAATGGATTCAACTAAATTGTTTTTTGAACGGATGAAACCGAATTACGGATTTATTAGGATCAAATAAAATATTTAACCATCGGACGATACTAAATAGATTTTGATTTGAATAAATAAATATATATAAAATAAATAATTCCAATAATGGAATGCAATAGGAAACATTTTATTCCACGAAAAAGCTAGTTAATTGAAATTAAACAAATCAAATTGACGCGTTTAGTTAATATCAATAGAATTTTTCGGTCAGTGTATATGCTCGATTTTCAGTTTAGTAAAAGTCCCACGGTTTTCGAGATAAAAATCATCTGCTTTTTGTTTTTCGCATGCCATTTCTACAAATGATTACGATTTTTTGCCCGGTTAAAGAACAAATATTCTTGGTTACTTGGTTTATCTAGAAAAGCCTTCTTTTTTACCTTAAATGTTAACGAAACTTTATGAAAAAGGATCTTGTACAGAATTTTCATACAAACCAATTCGAACATCCGACTTTGATAGCCTGCGGTGTGAAAAAAAAATGTACTACGCATATCGTGCCAATTACTTGAAAAAGTTGCTTAGTTATTGTCGATTCGTATCATTTATAGATATGGAATGTGAAAAACCAAAAGCAGATTATTAAAAAAAAAAAAAACAAGATAAAGCCCGAACTCTCGAAAATCGTGGGACTTTTACTAAACTGAAATTTCAATATATAGTGGGACATGATCTGGCCTATCGACAGTTGCAGGATTATCCATTTATAACAGGACACCCTGTATGTATATATATGTGTGTATATATATACGACGAAAAACAGAAAGCCCACGTTTTATCTTCACCCCGGTACATACATATGTGTATATACATTTCGCAACATTCCACGAGCCTGGCGGATCGTTCGAAAAAAAATGTTCGTAACGCTCAAATTTCTGGATGCATCGCGGACTATATGTACGTGCACAATCACTTTTTACGAGTGTGTAAAAAGCGTGGTATACTTTATGCGCTTCGGTGCACACACGTTTTCCACGTGTTCTCTCCCTCGTTGTGAGTTACGACAGGAGTTTTCGCTGCTTTTTTTCTTCTTATGAACGGTAATAAAAAAAAAACAATGTACAAAGATGTCAAAGTAATGTGAATTCACATATATACATACATACATACATACATATATATATATAACGGTGATGCAAACAAATTCTCATTCGCTTATTCAGTAGTTGCAGTAACGTAAAATAAGACGTCTGTTAAAATATGCCTTAATGTTGATATCTAGAGGCTTCTCATCGCGATTTTCTATTTCCCATGCTAATAACATGGAGAAAACTTTCCTTGCTACTTTTGAATTTTATAACTCGCCAACGGGTAAACGTACAACATTGCACAACTCTTACATTAGTAGGAAAGTGAACCCTCTATAAAAGAGCTCTCCTATCGTTTTATGATAAATCGACTCTTTCAAAAGGTATTGAAGGTCAAAGTTGAAATTATAGTAAATTTCAAGACTTTTTCACTATTTCATCCAACCAATGGAACTTATCACAAAATGTCGTAGGACCTTTTTTGTAGATCATTTCATTTTCTTCAATATCATGTCACTAAATAATTAACCAATTTAATAGTTTGATAGTTAACGGCTCTACATATTGATTTTTTAGAAAAATGTTGCTATTCCCGCGAAATTTATCGTTATATTAACCAAAAATGTAATTAAAGAGACGCACATTTTTATTAAGTTACTTTTCATCGTTTATTTACAGCACGAAAAAGTTATTAAGACATTTTTTGCATGTCTTTTATATCTATAATTAAAAATTGTATTGTATTAGAAAAAAAATTATTAATGAAATGAAATAAATACTCATGTGTTTTATAACTTTTATCAACAGTCTACATTAAAAAGCAAATTTATAAAAATTGCCGTCTTTTTATTTATATTTCTGATCGATATAACAATTAATTTCACGAAAATGGCAACGTTTCTCCAAAAAATGAATTTATGAATTTAAAGAAGAAGAATGAATTTACAGAAAAGGTTCCATTACATTCTGTGATACGTCTGACAGTCGGCGGGAGTGAATTTTTTTTTAAATTTACAATCAATACAACTGTGACCTTGCATAACTTTCGAAAGAGTGCATGTATCATAAAATGACAGGAGACCTTTTTTATAGAGCGTTCAGTTCCCTATAAAAAAACATGTTTCGGGCATTGCTGTACGTTTACTCATTATACAATTTATATAATTTATAATTTACAAAATTCAAAAGTAGGAAGCAAAGTTTTCTTCGTGTTATTAGCATGGGAAATAGAAAATCGCGACGAGGATCCTCTAAATATTAATATTGAGGGTTCATATTTAAATAGGCATCTTATTTCAACTTGCTGCAACCACCGAATAGGGAAATTTATTTAAACTAGTAGTTCACCCCGAGCAGAGACCTTGCGATGTTCCGTTTTTACCCGACTACCAATAAAGAAGGGATAATGTATATGTATTTTACGTACGTTCATGTGTTTCCCTCATATCTTATAAGCTACTTAAAGTACTGTGAGAAGTAAGGTGTCAGTCGATGCGTCTTCACTCCGAGTGACATCTATCTATCTATATCTATAAAAGGACATGTCCTGACTGACTGACTGACAGATCAACACGCAGCTTAGACCACTGAAGTTAAAAACGTAAAATTTTGACAGTAGTTTCCTTTTACGATGTAAACACCCACTAAGAGAGGATTCTGCGATATTCAACCCCTAGAAGGGTAAAAGGGGTTGTTACTATCCTTTGAGGGCAGTAAAATACTACCAAAAAAGAAGGGAGGATGTGTCGGTATTTCACGTACGTTCATGTGTTTCCCTCATTTCTCATAAACTACTTATGTTTTTATTGTGTATTATTATTATTATATTTCTTACATAAACTACAGTTTTCATTACCTTTTTGTTTTTTTGTAAATTATTTTTGTTTTTTTTTGACACCTGAATATCTCTGTTGAATTTGCAAATAGGAAGTATGTAAATATCGGATTTTTTATATATTTTTTTTCAAGGTCATCCAAATTTTTAAAACTGGAATGGCATATTTTTTCCCCTTGTACATTGTAGCTGACATCCAATCGAATTCAACCATGTAACAAAGTATGACCTCCAAATGACGTTCAACCCAGAAATATTGTTGACTTATTACTCTGAAAGTATTCAGAGTAATAAGAAGTTGATAAACACGATTGTGTACATACGAATAGGTGAAGGTGTTTCGTAAATCTTCTGTGATCACCGAACCTGTTACTCTGTTGTGTTATTGTGATACATTTGAATGTAACCCAGTTCACAGAAATCATTTAGCGTTACAGAAAAAAAAGAAAAAAAAACTTACACGTCGAATCATTATTTATTAAATATTTCTGGGTTGAAGGCCATTTGAAGGTCATACCATGTTACATGGTAGAATTCGTTTAGATGTCGGCTACAATATGCAAGAGGAACAAATATGCCATTCGATTTGAAAAAAACTTTGACCTTAAAGAAACCGAAAAAAATGTATTAAAAAAAAAAACAAATATTGTGATAGCCATGTGCGTCTTTCTAAACTATTCAAATTTCGATACGTACGTATTTCGTATTTTCCAATCCAACAGAGATATTCAGGTGTTCTGATTCTTGTGACTCACCATGTATAATAAAGAGTGTCTCAAAATGACTTGACATTTTGAATTGCGCGCCATTTATTGATTACCACGTTTTTATTAACTCGCTTTCTTGTCTGTCTGTTTGTGTGTTAGGTACCAATATTACAATCGATTTTAAGCTACCTTCTGGAAGAGCTAGAGACTTGAAAATTTAAACATAGCTCAGATCTGGATGACAGACAAACAAACAGGCAGGCAAGTCATAGAGAAAGAAAAAGAGGAAACAAATTGTGAAAAAAATAAATAAGGAAATAAAGAATATAGTTTAGGGAAAGAGAATTTTTTTTAATAATAATAATTTTAATAGTGAATAGTGCATTAGTGACAATTTCTACGATCGTCGACAAGACCGCAACCGACGCCTAGAGAAGGCGAAACAAAATTGCATACACACAATACGAAAAAGCATAAAATAAAATTATTTGAATAAAAAAAATTCAACCATGTTTTTAAAACAAACTGAAATGTATAAAATAATTTCTCCTATCCTCATAGAGATTGTCATGAGAATTGTGATTGTGAATTTTTAATAGCTATGAAAATACTTGTAAGATTTAAAACGAAGAACGTGGGGCGCATGCAATAGATAATAGTAAGGAGTGTAGGGGTAGCTGTCGTTGAGGAAACTCACACAACAGTTCATATCATTTGCCGTGCAATAAAATTATTAGTGACTTAGGTGAATGCATAAATTGATTCATGCATCAATTATCTATTGCATGCGCCCCACGTTTTTCGTTTTAAGGGGGACTATACCTTTCTACATTTTGTTTTGCATTTTTTTCCTACATCTTCCAGAAAAGAAAAAAAGCAAGAGAATGTTGAATCGGAAGGACAATTGTATGGTCCAGACATCGCCGATTAAGGGTAAACACGGAATTTCCATGACTTTACAGTATTTAAATCTTTAAAGGCGTTTTTCTCGAAACTATGTTTTTAGACACGGGCGTATGCGTAGCGCCTCGAGCTTTCAATCTTTTGACTTGAAATTTTAACTCTGGCTTATTGACAACATTTTCTAGTCCAGTACGTAGGTTTTTTTTGATAAGTGGAAATTAAAAAATGTTATGATCGATATTCGACCGATTTTTTTACGATTTTTTTTTCTTCATATTAACGCCATTTTTTTTAAATCAATATTTTAAAAACCCCAACTTACTGGACTAATTTTTGATACCTACTTTCAAAGTATTTTTCGTTTTTTGTTCTAGCTTGAAAATTATGACTTGTGCGAATACGCCCGTAGAGAACTACGAAAAAAGGAGTTTTCTTTCATCGATTACTGCGCCGCCATTTTGTTGCAAAATAATTTTAAAAAAATTATTTTACTTTGAATTGTACTGACATGTTTAAAAAACCGAATTAAAAAATATTTTTTTTTTTGCTTTTCTTAAATAAATTGTCAAAAATGACCCTTGATTTCGTCGTCACAAAGGTATATTCCTCCTGAAGGGCTTACATACACCTGGGTAGGTAAAAAAAATCGATTTTTTCGAAAAGGTGCTCATTCGAAAGTACTATCCTTTGAGTGTCTACCCTGAAAATTTCATAAGGAAATTCGCAGCAACGACGAAGTTATAGCGTTTTGTAACTGACCGGGAGAGCAACGACTAACAGTTGGGGCGCAGGTAGACGCGGCCTTTGTCATCTGTTTGAGTATGAGCCGGGCATTCTCGCTCCTGTTGAATACCGGTTATTTGTGGCCTTTTTTATAGCAAGGTCATGTTTCGAAAAGTGGGTGGGGTCCTATAGTCCAGAAATCGACGATTTCATGTAAGTTCAAAGTAAACCAGTTATTTCAGTGTAAAGTGTACTGAAAACTTTAAACGCGTTTACTCGAAACAGTGTTTTAAAAATCGGTACCAGTAATATCTCCGCAAAACTAGACCGTTCGGGCTAAAGTTTTGCACAGTTATGCTTCAGACAATAATCTACTACTTATCGAGCCGTTTTTTCGATACCCGGCATAGTTTTTTTTTTCATCACAAGTACTGAACAATTTTGAGGCGAAAAATCGCCTGTTTTATTCCAGTGACTGCCATGGCCCGAAACAATCAAATTTTCAAATTCCGGCTCGATAAGTACTAGTTGTGTCTGTCTACTTCAAGAAAGAAATATTTTTTCTTTAGATAAAAAATGGCAGAGGTACGTCTGGTACCGCAAACGCTGTCAACAAAAACACGTCCCAGCAAAACGACTGGAACTTTTTTACCGTTTGAAATTTTATAACTAAATTTTCACAAAATGTAGATGAAATGTCATGCTTTGAAATATATATCATGGTTGTGCAATAAAATTCAGTTTCATTCACGAAAATAAATCTTAAACATGACCTTACTTTTAGCCGTCTCAGGTGAACGTAAGCCCTTCAATCTTACAAGTATTTTCATAGCTATTGAAAATTCACAATCACACATTTTCAGGACAATCTTCATCAGGTTAGGAATCTGTATTCGGTTATAAATCTGTATGGGGCTAGGAGAAATTATTTTATACTTTTTAGTCCATTTTAAAAACGTGGTTTAAATTTGTTTCATTTAAATATTTTGTGGCGAAAATAAAGTGCTAATCATTGACAACTGGCTTCAGTGGGTCGGTTATCTCGGGCCGCGGCGGCCATTTATCGGATATTGTGTTGCACACATAACCTCCGTGTTTGTACCTTATACAAAAATAAAAATATTCGTACTTTTCAAATAAATAATACGTTTTATTAATAAATTAAAATGTCAGGTCTTTACATGACACCCTATATATATATATATATATATATATATATATATATATATATATATATGATATTTGTTCATAAATATATTTATATTTACATATACCCACACACACACACACACATATCTTTATTCTTTAACATACGTGAACAAAAAGCTCGTATCTCTTCGCAGTATTTGAAAAAGAAAAAAAAAATTAATAATATTTCCTTACATCCGCGTGCAGCTCGGTACGAAAATCCCCTCGAAAATGATTGTGCCGAAGTCCGCAAAGCGAGACTTTGCTCAGCGACGTGTCGTGAAAAACGAGAGAGAGCAAAGGAAGTGAAAAAGAAAACTACGGAAAGAAATGGAAAAAAGAAATGTACATAAGTGAGGAGCGAGACTTCTCGAGTGGATGTCTCCGCGCGGTGATTCTTTGAACTTCGACGCGGCGAAACAACAAGGAGGATTGTGATAACGACGGTGGAGGAAAAAAGTGCCAGGCCGAGGGTGCAAAGAGACAAGCAAGAGGTCTTCTGGGGGAGGGGGGGGAGTTGAAATATAAAAAGCGTCTCCGATAGAAATGGTTGATCCACGGAGAAAAGGTGAGCGACAGGGGGTTGGGGGTTGAAAGGAGGAAGAGACTTTGGGGATTCACGGTCTGGAAGCGGATCCTCACTTGATCGCATCGACGCACGGAGGAACGACGTTTCTCATACATTAAGGAAGGTCTGAGAGCGGAATTCGCTGACGCTCTCCGCACGTCCATTAATTCTTTCATCGGTGTACACACGTCGTGGGAGAGCAGCGCCGTGACGGCGGGAGATGAAAGTGTTCGCCTCCTCCTCCTTCGCCTCATCAGCTTTCTCGTCCTCTTCCTGATCCTGTTCATCGTCTTTTGCCTCGAGTCATTCTCCTCTTCGTTCCTGGAATCTCATACCGCTCCTCATTCTTCACCTCCTTCTCGTCTTGATACTTTTTCCTCATCCTCGTCCTTCGCCTCTTGATCCTTCTTCCTCATCGTCCTGATCCTCCTCATCGTCCTTTTTCTGTTTCGCCTTATCTTGCTGGCCCTTATCCTCCTCCACCTCTTTCTCGCCTTCTCCTGGCTTGTTGACTTTTTTACATACTTCTTCCTTCTCTTGATCCTTTTCCTGATAGTCCTGATCCTTGTTAGCCCCTTTTTCTGTTGTGCCTTATCTTGCTGGCCCTCATCCTCCTCCACCTCTTTCTCGTCTTCTCCTGGCTTGTTGACTTTTTTACATACTTCTTCCTTCTCTTGATCCTATTCCTGATAGTCCTGATCCTTGTGAGCACCCCTTTTCTGTTTCGCCTGATCTTGCTGGCCCTCATGCTCTTCCATTTCTTTCTCGTTTTCTAACTTTTTGACTTTTACGTGTGTTTCCTCCTTCTCTTGATCATTTTCCTGATAGTCCTGATCTTTGTTAGCCCCTTTTTCTGTTGTGCCTTATCTTACTGGCCCTCATCCTCCTCCACCTCTTTCTCGTCTTCTCCTGGCTTGTTGACTTTTTTACATACTTCTTCCTTCTCTTGATCCTTTTCCTGATAGTCCTGATCCTTGTGAGCACCCCTTTTCTGTTTCGCCTGATCTTGCTGGCCCTCATGCTCTTCCATTTCTTTCTCGTTTTCTAACTTTTTGACTTTTACGTGTGTTTCCTCCTTCTCTTGATCATTTTCCTGATAGTCCTGATCTTTGTTAGCCCCTTTTTCTGTTGTGCCTTATCTTGCTGGCCCTCATCCTCCTCCACCTCTTTCTCGTCTTCTCCTGGCTTGTTGACTTTTTTACATACTTCTTCCTTCTCTTGATCCTTTTCCTGATAGTCCTGATCCTTGTGAGCACCCCTTTTCTGTTTCGCCTGATCTTGCTGGCCTTCATGCTCTTCCATTTCTTTCTCGTTTTCTAACTTTTTGACTTTTAAGTTTGTTTCCTCCTTCTCTTGATCATTTTCCTGATAGTCCTGATCTTTGTTAGCCCCTTTTTCTGTTTTGCCCTATCTCGCTGGCCCTCATCCGCCTTCATCTCTCTTCCCGTCTTCTCCTGGCTTTTTGTCTTTTTAATAGGCGTCCTCCTTCTCTTGACCCTTTTTCCTGATAGTCCTGATCCTTGTCGGCGCCCCTTTTCAGTTTCACCTTATCTTGCTGGCCCTCATCCTCCTCCACCTCTTTCTCGTCTACTGCTAGCATTTTTTACTTTTTAACATGCTTCCGCCTTCTCTTGATCCTTTTTCCTTATCGACCTGATCCTTCTCTTTTGCCTTATCTTGAGAGACTCCCTTCTCCTGACTCTTCTTATCCACCTCCTCCTCTTTTGAAAATCCCTTTTCCTACTTGTCGTTTTCATGTCGCTCCTTCTTCTTTTCTTTCTCTCAGGCTTTTTTTCGTCCTTTGTGTGCTTGACTTTCTTCATCCCCCTCCTCTTCCTCCTGCTAATCCTCATTCATGTGGTTCTCATCATACTGCTCCTCCTTCTCTTCCTAATCTGTTTTGCCCTTCTTTTCCACCTCCCTCTCTCTTTACATTCTTTCTCATCCTCCTCCTCTTACTCCTTCTCATCCATGTGCTCCTCCTCCTCCTCATTGATCTGCTCCTTCTACTTCTCCTCATCCATCTGTTCCTTCTTTCCTCCTCCTCCATCCAATTATTCTCCTCTCTCCCTTTCCTTGACGTTCTCCTCTTCCTTCTAATTATTCTCCTCCTCGTCTTTTTGTCCTTCCTGTCCCTTCTGCTTTTCTTCCTCCCCCTCCTGCCCCTTCTCTTCCTCCGTCCCGTCCTCCTATGACTCGCCATGCGAGTTGTAAATGCGCTCCTACACGGATAGTGGGCAGAAATAACGACGCCGCTTCCGCAAAAAGTCCTCGTAATTATGAAATTCTTGCGAAATAACTGAAGGATCGAGAATGGAGCGGCGACAATTCACCCCGGGGGAGTATATCGCGATCGCGGGTTGCGAGAGAAGGAAGGAGAGCGATGACGCGAAGAGTCGCGTCTCGGAGGAGGGCGCTGATGGGAGGGATGGAAAAGGGAGAGGGTGAGCCTAAAGAGGATAGGAGGAGGAAGAGGAACGAGGAACAAGGAGGGGGAGGGAGGAGAAACGGTACCATCGTTTCGAAAGTAAGATGGTTATATTGGGAGTGGGCGATGTACAGGGAGTTGGCTCAGCAGAGAAGTGAAGATTTATTGTCATTTTCTCTCATTCTCTCTCTCTCTCTCTCTCTCTCTCTCTCTCTCTCTCTCTCTCTCTCTCTCTCTCCCCCTCCTCTGAACTTAACGATATATCTCATCGCAGAGTCGCCAACAGTCGGGTCCGATAACCTTACCGATTTTTCCTCTCGTTTCTCCCATCGCTCCAATCCTCTATTTTCTCTAATAACCGACGCCGCACATATCCGATCGATAACCGATTAGGTATATATATATGGCTGGAGATCGGTAAGAGAATACGGAATGCAATATGACGGGGTAATGGCGACACGGGAGTTTGTCCACGTCCCACAGGGACGTGAATCCACGCCTGTCGTATTTCCTCCACACGTCTCACGGAGACGATAATACGACGTATTAGACGTGCCGAACCGAAGTAATCAGGCAAATCAAGGAAGTAATAATTCGTTTATTGTTTATCAACCATGTTTTTTTTCCTTTTTCTTTACACTTTATCTGACAATTTTCGTCTCGGGATTTTCCGTCTCAGGCTCTCAAACTCGGACGTTTCACAGTTACGATAAATTTCTAAGGAACACTGATTTTTTTTTAGATATACGATGGTCCAATGGAAGTTCGAGTTCGAAGGTTTCGTTAAGAGGGAAGGGAAAGCATTTGTTTTGTTACGAAAAATTGGGAGTCCATTTGCAGTTGATTCCGCTTACAGGGGTATTTAGTAATGATCATACATAATTAATTATATTGGCTGATGAAATATTTTAATAATATAATCAACGTATGCAGGGTATTAATAATATAATGAGTGAAAAAATAATATGAAATGTAATGATACATCGTGAGTTATAAATACACCCACCCAAATCTCCTCATACAAAAAATCGTGGGGTCCCTATGTTCCTACACTCGAGAACTAACGAATCGATTTCGATGAATCGTTCGCAGAAACACAGCTCGGACTTGGAATAGGATTTAGGCTAATGGGCGTTACACTATGGAGTTAATTACAATGATGATAAACAACGTCACAAGGATCATATTTAAAAAAATGGACAAACATATTGACAAATGAGGAAACTAAAATTGACGAAAAATCATGAGTTCGGGATGGATTATTTATTTTCATAAATGGTCTTTGCAGTTCGTTATTATTTTCAATAAGCAATATGTATCAAAATAAAAAAAAATCTCCGAACAAGTCACCAAATTAAACTTTTAACGAAGTTTACGTATAATGAGGCATGCTTTGTCTGAATTAACTTAAGCAATTGGAAGGGAGGGGGTAGAGAAGAAGAGGGAAAGAGATTTTGGTGGGTGACATAGTGAGGTAGTTCGAACTTTTTTCAGTACCTAATGTAAGATGTTTTACAATTCCACCAAAAATTAACAAATATATATTCAGGGCTACTGGTGATTGGTCACGATTCCGTGGAAGGGTTGTAGGACATGTTTTCCGAGATATTTTTATTTGAAAAAAAAACGGAGTGCAGGGTAAGCAGATTTAAAAATTAATTGTAAAAAACGGTTGTATGGACTCAAACATTTTTTAAAATTATTTGTAGTTTGCGGACACAGTAACGAAATATTATCATCGATAAAATAAAAATAATTATTAGATTTGCAGCGTTTTGGACCCCTAACTCGAAAATGTTGGTAGATTATTCTTATTGTATTGTTGATAATTCTTTGTGACTGTGCCCTCAAACTACAAATGATTAAAAAAACTGATTCCATACAACAGTGCTGGCTTTTATTTTTTTAAATTGCCTGCCTCTCTAAAAAAATAATAAGAATAATATTTCGAAAATGGTTCACTTTTGCATAAACCATTTCTGAGTTATTTGATGGAGAAAAACATGCCCAACAACCCTCTCACGGGGTAGTGACCATTATTCAGTAGCCCTGTAGAAATGAGGGGTAATTTAGCCGTCGATAGGATAGAATTTATATGGTATCGTTTTTTTATTTTATACTATGCGCGCAGGTAAACGAAAATTAAAAAATTCAAAACACAATATATCTTCTATTAACAATAACACTCAATATCTCTCGCAAATATCGAAAATGTGCTCATTAAGAATACCAATTTTAATGTAATTTTTAATTGTATTGAATTAATATACTGATGAAAATTGATATAAAATTAAATAAATCAACTTAATTTTCCCAAAGCATAATTTGTTATTTTTACCTAAGGAAGTGTTCGAAATAGCCTGTTCTTTCAGCGTCGATTTTTTTTCTTTTATTACTTGGCGCCAAGACGCTGCCGCGTCTCTTGAACCCTTTTTTCTTCTCCTGAACACTCTCCTCGAAAATACGAAAATATGCTCATTAACAAAGAATGGCCGCGAGGTCGAACTCTCCGATTTCAATGAAACATGGCATGTCTGTAGAATGGGCAAAAATAGGTGACGTATTTTTTTTATATCTGCGAAACCCGATTTTTAAGGAGTGAAACGCACCCTCGAAAATACGGGTTTTTCGTTTTTCGTCGATAACGTTTTAACAGTACGAGATATGGAAAAACATCAAATTGCAACAACGTTTATTTTTCCGTGTACTATACATTAGAGATGAGAACGACAACGTTATCGGCGAAAAACGAAAAGCACCCCTATTTTTGAGGGTGCGTGTCACCCCTTAAAAATCGGGTTCCGCAGATATAAAAAAATACGTGTCGCCTATTTTTAGCCATTCTACAAGCATGCCAAATTTCATCGAAATCGGAGAGATGGACCTCGCAACTTTTCCCAGTGAGTCACAATACGTATCTACACCCTGAGAAAAAAAATCAGCATACTCGAAAATTCATTGGTGCATCGTGAGAGCAGTCCCACCCTCGGCCGCCTCTCCGCTCAACGAGACTTTGTCCAGCGACCTATTCTATCACTGCCAAGGAAAATCATTTGTTTGCGAGTCTCTCGTCTTTGTCCGAGTTGGCGTTGAGTCCGCAGCATGGATCTCCGGTATCTGTATACAGATATAGCTGCACGCGAGTGCTATCGCAACAATAGCGAACGGGCGTTAATTAATAATCCATACATAGTTGAAAGCACATCAAGGATCGCTGCCCGGAAATGCCGGACGTTTCCTGTCTTACAGGAAATTCCCCTCGAACATTTGCGCGCCATTTTGCCAAGGAAGCGAATAATAGACAGAGTGGTGGAGGTGTGAGGGATGGAGGACAAGGAAGAAGCGTAGAACGCAAGAACGGAAATCGATCTTTCGTATATGCGTCTTTCCTCGCAGTTTCGTCCTATGCCCTCGGGATTTCAGCGGTCACCCATCCGAGTGTTGGCTGCAGCACCCTTTGGCGTTCTCGACGCGGGAGATCGGTGTGGCACTCGTGACGAGCCTTTTTTTCCCCCTCATTCATTCGCACTCGTAGCGTGTACGATGTTGGCCCTTAGCACCGGGGTCATTGACCCAGTACGAGGCCCGTACAGAGCGTACAAAAAAAAACACTGTACACACCTTAATTGGTTGCAAGACAGGGAGGACAATGGGACGCGACCTCGCTCGATGCACCTGCAAACGTGTCGCGTGAAAGAATATTGCTCCCCTTCCATGTCCCTTCGCCCTTGCCCTCACCCCCTCCAACCCCCTCCAACCCCCTCCCCCGACAGCCCTTGCCTAGCACACAAAACAAGCTTCGAGTCACCGCACACGCTCCGATAGATTCGTAAGTGGCGAACTAAAACCTCCTGGCCAATCGAGAGATTCGACGTCCCCCCACCGCGCCGCGATCCCCCACCAGCGAAAACCAGGGGAGGGAGGCCGTTCGCTCGAACGCAAAAATTGAAAAGATCCGATTCGCGGTGTGCTTATTTTCCTTTTTTTTTAAGTTCACCGTTGCAGCCATTTGCATCGGTCGGACGATTCTGTTAGCGATTCTGTATAGGGACAATGGAGCCCTTTGGGTCGAGCTCTTCTTCGCGGTGTGCTCGCGAAGACAGTCGTCTGCGTATGTATATAGGAAGCAAGCATCCGTGGCGACCGGGATTGCGACTCGATTGTGCGACATAACGTGAAAAGATCGCGACCCTCGTGAAGTCTTATTTTGAATAATACGCCAGGCGGCTTTTAACGCGATTCGACAAATTTGATGTCGAGAAAAGCCAAGATGGGAAAGAAAAGCGTCACAAAAAAAATGTTAAAAAAATTGGAAAATAAAAATGAGATCGTGCCATCGAGGTCTGAGCTTTGTGCAGCAAAAGAGCAGAGAAACGAGACGAAGAGGTTCATCTGTGGATTCACATATATATGTAGGCATGCACTTTTCGAATGAGAAATGTAGCGATACGCTTCGGCTCACTTGAATAATAAACATTAATTTCGCTATGTAGACATACACACACGTACACATATTGATGTCGTTTCAGGTTTATTCAAAAACATCCCTGTGTATAAACGTGTGTGTGTGTATATATACATATATATATATATATATATATATATATATATATATATATATATATATATATATATATATATATATATATATATATATATATATATATATATATATATATACATATATATATATATATACGCACAGGATAAGGGTTCGTTTGCACGATTTTTTTCTTTTTTTTAACCATTTTCCCACATATTTCGTTACCTTGACAGCGAAATATGTGAGAAAATGGTAGAAAAGAAAAAAATCGCGCAAACGAACCCTTAATTTACCTTGAGAAAAAAAAGCCATTTTCAGATGTAAGAACAAGAACCAATTTTTTGCATCACCTTAATGCTATCTAGATAGACCTACATATTTGTAGAAGGGTATTGCAAAGAACTGAATTTTTTTTTCGCTGCGCAAAGTGAACACCGTTCAACTTAAAAAAAGGCACAAGCCACTTCTAGGTAGAAAAAAAATATAACAACATTTTTTTTTGTATTAATCTAATGCTATGTGTTTTTGTTTATTTTCTTAGTTCCATCGTATACATTTGCGGGTTTTTACGTATTACCGGTTCCTAATTGAAATATATCCTATCACACCTTACCCGCACTTCGCTGACATAACCTAACTTCAGCTGCGTCCACAGCGGCCGTGAGCTACATATACCGCCATTTTCTAATTCTTTTCACCCCTAGACCCTATGTCCTGAGTGTCACGGTAATCGAGATGTTTTTTTTCGTTTTTCTTTTAATTGCCCAAATTTTCGCTTTTAAATCGTAGTAACTCTTTTGTTTGTCACTGTAATAGCACAAAATAACTTTAGTTGTATTCTGCAATGTTTGTTTATTATAAGTAAATAAATATTTGTTACAATTGGTTTCAAGAAAATGACTCTTGAGCTTCCAACGTCTCAAAAATGTGTAAATTTATTAAAAATGTCGACTTCTCAAGTCAATATTTAAAGAACTTATTCTCTTTATTTTGTATTTTATTTTGTAGCATACCATTGGAAAGAGTATAAACCACAGACCTTTTTAAAACGAAGCTAAGTGCAAAATAGCTTTTCGTTTTTTATAATAATAAATTTAGAAGTTGACATTTTTCGTACATTTACATTTTTAAGACTTTGGGAGCTCGTCAGTCATTTTCTTGAAACCAATCAAAAAATGATGTATTGATAATAAACATACATTGCAGAATACAACAAAAGTTATTTCGTGCTATTAGAACCACAAACAAAAAACTTATGACGATATAACCCTTTCAATACGGCGATGAAATCAGTTTAGTGCGCCTCATTACCGGGAACGGTTATTTCTCCTCCAAGTGATTATTACGATGAAATAACTTTTCTGTCTGAAACTTGCTCAATAAGGGTGCGAATTGCTCACCACTGAAATGCGCCTATGTTTTTCAGTAAACTGAGAAAAAAAACCAATTGAATCAAAAAAATTTATTAATTGATCCAGATAAATGTCCTGCTGCGGAGTGCCACCGATATATGAGATTGTTTCAATACTATAAAATATTGGAAAATGTGATTGATTTAAATAACATATTATTTTATTTCAAAAAGGTCTTCTGTTCTCTCAATATCTACATTATCGAATCTGCCATGGGACGTAACTTTTTCAATTTGTTTTAAATCTTAAATCATTCAAATAATAGTCCAAAAATCATCCACGATGATAGTGGAGAGAATATCAGATATTCAACTGATTAGAACAGATACTACACTTTGATCTTAGCCACAGGCCAAGAAGCGATACTGTTTAGAGTTTCTCCAGCGTTTAAGTAGATTTTCGGTTCGCGCTACGCTTATGAGAAACGAGCGCGCGTGCGGCCTCTAGCGGTTACTCCGAGAACTACGGGGTTTCCTCACACCTATAATTTCGGTGGCGCTTGGCCATGATTTGGTCGAATTTTTTCAACCCAAACAAACCCAAACAAATTTTACTTTCGCATAATTTTTTAACCAATTCAGACATTTGCTTAATATTTTTCAATCAAAATAAAATATTAATATTTCAACGAATAATGTACTTAAAATCAATATCGGATATGGTGAAAACAATAAAATAACATATTTACTCAATAGAAATTTTATTTGAATCAAACGAGCGAAATTCAATTTTTCTTGTGTACTCGAATCAACAATATTCATGTTATGAATTGTAACGCTTTCTTCGTTCGTTGCAGAAATTGCATTCAAAACTATATCATTTGTTCGCGATAATGTTTTAGATAGTTTCAATAATATATTGTTCTCGGCTAACAATATATCTTTTGAATGAAAAAAAAAACTTTCAATTTCATCACGTTATTGAAATCAATAGCGTTTTGTTTGGACTAATAAATCCGATTATTTACACCAACAATTTTACAATTGAATCAACAAAATTTCATTCAATAACACCAATGATATTGGAACAATGATTTTTTTTCTCAGTGAAACTGGGACATATGTTGTCCCAGTCGTAATTTCAAAAATGTTCCATACTGGGACAGTATATGCCCCGTCAGGTGTGAAAGGGTTAAGGGCGGGTGATTAAAAAAAACGAAAAAAAAAAATATATCTCAATTACCGTGACATTTAGGACATAGGGTCTAAGGGTGAAAAAACTAGCAAATAACCCCCCCAATCCCCCAAAAAATCGTGTCGGTCCCTGTATATATATGTTTACACGAGGTAGTAGGGAGAATGGATGAGCCAGTTATGAGTTCGACGTGTATGCTGGCGCGCTACTGTGCAAGTTCCTGGCGTGCTACTGCACCCGCAACTCGCGCCTCCGCCTAACGGATAAACACATTTGCGGTGAGCGACCGATGAAAAGCCCGACGTCGTCGCGTTCTCGGCTCGCTTGCTTGCTTCGTTTTCATCGGGGGATTATGAAATCCGTATAGAATACACAGGCTGAAAAGAGGACTACCGCACGGGGTTAAAAGAGCAAAAGAGAGAGAGAGAGAGAGAGAGAGAGAGAGAGAGAGAGAGAGAGAGAGAGAGCGCAGTGGAGGAAGGGCGACACTCTTGTATTCTCGCGCTAGAGAGGAGCTTTTCAGTAGCGGCAACGACGCGCGACCATACCCCACCGAGTCTTCCTATACAATGAATAATTTATAGAAAAAAAGGGTTAAAAAAACCAACAACGAGAGAAGAAAAAGGGAAATAAAAACTGAGAATCCCCGGCGTTCACGTTCGAGGCTGTATCGTCGAGGGTTTGAAAAACGGTGCATCCGCACTACAGCTATGTATAGTCTGCAACCCTCCACCCCCCTAACCCGCCACCGCCACTGGCTGTCCCATCGTCGTTATTCCTGAATTTTCGTTGCTCGTGGGAAAAAAAAGAAGAACGAAAAACCACTGTTCCCCGTCGGTGCGATCGCGATCCTTGACACACGATGGCAACCGGCGAGCTCAAGAAAGTGGGTGGGCAGATATGCACAGGGTGTTAGGAAGGTCGATGCAAAGCCTCAAGGGGGTGATAGGTCACCTCGGTAGGAACATATATCACCTAGCTTACCTTAGTCCGAAGTCTAAGGATTACGAGTTGTCATGGTATGATTTTTGAAAAATTTCCCAAAATTAGGTACTAATTCGTTCATTATGTTCGAACAGACAATAATTTGTTACTAAAAACTTATTTGCGGCTTAGCTTAATGTGTATTCAATCGACAAACACCAATACAATCATCTGTATCCACACAACCAATTAAATGGGACGTGTTGAATAAGTAAAAACTTGTCAAAAAATGAAAATATCCCTTGTGTTAATGCTATTTTTGAATAAATAGCATTAACATAAGTGAACGAGTGAATACCTAATTTTGGGAAATTTTCCAAAAATCATATTTACCATGATAACTGGAAATACTCAGACTTTGGACTAGGGTAACCTAGGTTAGATATGGTCCTAACGAGGTGACCTATCACCCCCTTAAGGCTTTGCATAGACCTTCCTAATACCCTGTACGAGGGGGGACCCAAAAAAACGGGAATTTCGTCATAACTTCTTTATTTCTCAATATTTTTACACCAAATTTTGATCACCTTCAAAGTATTCGCCATTGACCACAACGCACTTCTCCAAACGATTCTTCCATTGTTCAAAACAGTTTTTAAATTCACTCATCGGGATGTCTTTTAAGCCTTCCAGCGATTTTTGTTTCACCTCCTCCACAGTGGCAAAACGCTTTCCTTTCATATTCCTTTTGAGTCTGGGGAACAAAAAGAAGTCACAGGGGGCTAGATCCGGTGAGTATGGGGGGTGGACAATCGGTGTCATGGCGGCGGAAACAATAGTTTCCGCAGCCGATTTCCCCAACAGGAAACAAAATTTCACAGCCGCGCGTTGTTCTCGACAATCTGCCATTACGTTTTCGCCGAAATGTAAACAGTTGTTTTACTAAAAAAAATCTTACAGCCGAACCGATGCACTCACAGCGACAAAACTTTGCACACTGACGCAGGTGGCGTGACACTAACGGACATGTGGTCAAAGAATAGGTTCCCCCACTCTCCCTCCCCACCACAGCGTAATTCCCGGAACTTATGGGTCCCCCCTCGTACATGTAGGGGTGCCGAAAAAGTAACGTCCAAAAAATGTAGATGCCTCGAATCAATACCTATCCGAATCACCCCCATATATCGACGCTGCTTACGAAAAGTAGCATGTTTCAGAATTCTTACGAAAACAAGCACGTTTGATATCACCGCGAAAACTATCATGTTTTGGCTTCCGACACGAAAACTAACAAGTTTCGGTTTTCGCGACGAAAATTGGCACCTTTCGATATTTAACGCGAAAACCAGCACGTTTCGGCTTTCACTGCGGAAATAAGCAGATTTCGATATTCACCGCGAAATTTAACATGTTTCAGTAACACTGGAATTGTTCCCGACTTTTCTTCCATGCTTCCACGACTTGCCTCTATTTTTTTACTCCAATTCCTTTGACCGCAATCGAAAATTTACGATTTTTTAGACCTCTCAAAAATGGTAATCGGACTTCAATAAAAATTGCTAGGATTCGGGAAATATCCATTCAACCTTACGTCGATACAATCAACGTTAAATATGATTGTGACCAAGAAGGACGAGAGATGAAAATCTTTTTGAAAACCCAAAAACATGGATGATGTTCGAATGTTACAATTGAAACAGACGTCAGATAAAAAAATGCATATTGCACCAAAAAAAAAAAAGATTTACAGGCCATGCTTGACAGAGGTTTAATTCCAATCGAATATCACCAAGATTTATCAAACATATTCAGCGATAACCATCTGTGAGATTACAGTAAATTTTGTTGAATGCTATTTTGAATAACGTAATTTTTTTAATAGAAAATCACTGTAAATATATTTACAATTTCGATATTATTATTTTTTTATAAAAATTACTACTATTGATTTTAATTGATAATTATTATCAAAATGTTAATAAAAACAACGAGCGTAAAATTAAAATGTCATTACGCAAAAAATGGTCATATTTAAAAAAAAACACCAATGGTTTATTTTTCCTGATTTTTACCTGAACACGAAGGACTTTACATTCTCACCAAAACTCTTTTTGGTTAGATTGTACAAGCGATGAGATCCTTAAGGTTTTAAACTTACTTCTAGTTTTTACAGTGAAAATCAAACAAACTAGTTTTCGCGGTGACAGCCGGAACATGCTAGTTTTACCGGCGAAAGCCGAAACATGCTGGTCTTCGCGGCGAAAGCCGAAACTTGCTGGTTGCGGTGAATATGGAAACGTGCTAGTTTCCGTGACGAAAGCATAATCATGCTAGTTTTCGTAAGAACTTTGAATCGTGCTACTTTTCGTAAGCAGCGTCGATATGTTCTACGGTTTTTTTTACTTTTCGAGAAAAGCATTTTTATTTTTCCCTTTTGGGTATGTACTTTCTTCGCAATTTTTTTTACTTATGTTATCGTTGGGAAGTGCACTGTTGAGCAATAAATAAATGACCAACTGAATACTCAGTTGGTCATTTAATTTGACAATTAATTGAAATTTCTGATATGAAAGTACATGCACAAAAGAGAAAAAAATAAAAATCCACGAAACAGGAAAACACGAGAAAAATTGAGAAATGCTTTTTTCTCGAAGAGTAAAAAAGGTCGTGGAACATAGATGAGGGTAATTCAGATAGGTATTCTGCCGTCATATAGATGAAAGCGGCATCGACAAAAAAAATCGGAAATGCATTTTTGGTACCGTTGCAATCAGTAAAAAAAAATTCCATCGTTCTGTATAGTGAAACGCATTTTCGATTTTTTTTTGTAGATGCCGCCTTCTTCCATATGACAGCAGTATTGATACCAGGCATCGAGTTTTTTTTGCTTAGACGTCACTTTTTGGGCTTATTTTGATTTTTGGGGCTCTTTTTTGTACTCTCAATGATCGTGCCTTCGTAAGACCGAGGAAAGATGTTTCATCGCTTCGCACACGAACACCTGTTCATTCATAGTACATCCAAGCACACATAAATATATGTATACATATACTATACTATAATGTAAATATACATATATACATACACATCTTTATTGAATGTAAAGCGACCATTTCAATTCGACCTCTCGTATGGCCGAGTATGGTGGAGCATGTGGAGTCAAGCAGTTAATGCTTTAAATTCGTCCATTAATTAGACAGAGCTTTGAGCACGAAAAAAAAAGAAATAGAAAAATGCGTACTATATGTATACAAAGTGAATGAGAGCGGGAGAGGGAGAGAGAGAGAGAGAGAGAGAGAGAGAGAGAGAGAGAGAGAGAGAGAGAGAGAGAGAGAGAGAGAGAGAGGTACTTAAAATGACCAGGCCCACGAAAGGGTTGGAGGTGGAACGTAAAAAAGGAGAAAATGAAAAGAAAGTACTTTACTTGCGATGTATGAATCGAAAAACCTCGTTACGGCGTTGCAACGAACTCAGACCCGTTGAAACACAACGAATTTAATTTATTTGACTTTTAAAGGTTTTTTTTTCCTTCATCATTCTTCCGCTCTTTATTACGTTTCATTCATTTCAAATGAAAATTTCTCCATTACGGTATAAGAATTTTGTCGGAAATTCACATTGACGTTTGGCCGAAGGAGTATTCGGCGAAAAGTACCGAACGAATGAGAATAATTCTGTTTTTAATTTCGTTTGTAGGAAGAAAGTGTTACGCGCATTTTTTGGTCGATATGAGGTAGAAAAAAAACCAGCTGGACTCTATCTCTCTCTTTCTTTTAATTCCCGAGAACAATTTTTTTTCTACTAGAAACACGAAATGCTGTAAATAAAAAGTGATTAGTGATATTCATGAGGAATGCCGTTGAACGGCTCGTGTTGTGAAGAATTCGTGAGCAATGACTACTTTTTCACTTCTTTTTAGTGTCGAGGAATATGAGGTGATAAGAGTGATTAGATTTATCGTCTTGGGTCACCCTTGAAGCAATAAAATAATGACAATAACGATTATAATAATATCAATAATAACTATAATAATAATGTGTAAGTAATGAGTTATAATATTAATGACGATAACACAACAAAATAAGGACAATTCGTAGACGAATAATTAAAGAAATAAAACATAAGAACGATGTATAGGTGAGAACATTTTTCGAATACATGAGACAAATAAAACACGAATAATATTTCAATAGGAATAATTATTGAGCAAATAAAAATGAGAATAATATATCAACGAAGATGATTTTAAAACAAACAATAATATAGAAACAAGAATCATTTTTGAATGAATAAAAATGAAGATAAAATATACTCTAAAACAATGGTCAAACAAATTAAAATAAGAAAAATATACAAACGATAATTAATTATGGAGAAATTAAAATGTTATATAAATAAGGCGAAGTATTGAACAAATGAAAATTGGAATTACATATAAACAAGACAAATTGTCAAACATATGAAAACAACGACATACAAACAAGAATTGTTTATAAGAAAATTTAAATGCCACAACCGAGAATAATTTTTACAAAATAAAAATGCTATGTAAATGAAACTCACGTTTGAACGAATAAAAATCCGATTAATTTTACGACAAATAAAAAGACTGATATATATTATTAATAGGAGGGCGTAGAAGGGGCGCACGCTCGACAAGGAGGGCGTCAAGGGCAAAAAGATTTAGAGAGTGTGTGCCCTCTTGTGTAAAGAATCCATCGTGTATAGATCTATGAATAAACAGGGGCTCGAGGCGAGAGTCTCGCGAGCAAAGGGTCTGCGCGGTGTGATAGTGGAATCGATACACCCCCTCGCCTTTCCTTCGCCCCAAGGCAGCCAAGGTTTTCTTAATGTCGCGATATTTCACAGCCGAGTCTTTAAATCTAATATATTACGGGCCCGGTAATTAAATACAACGTCCACGTGCTCGTGTATGTATACCTCGAGGACCTCGGGGAGACCCTGGTGAGAAGGGGGGGGGGGGGGTATTGTCCGCCGGTATCGTAATTCAAAGTAGGTGGAAAACTTTTCTTTCATATATATATATATATACATATATATATTTCAAGCTCAACTCAAACAACTATTTCTCTCACCATCGTTAATTATAGATTTCCCTAGGGAAAAAAACCTCACCCCTGATGTCAAAAAGCGCCGAATTTTTTACCTGTCCCTGCCCATCTGCGGCTGCGAAAAATCTAAAAGGCCACTGGAGCCGTTTTTTATATTCTGAAAAATGTAGTCACCTTTCAGACCTGTTTTGTTCACTTTTCGCCAAAGTTCAACTTGTGCATCCGATATTTACTGTTTGATCTGGTTGGAATTACGATTTTGGAGATTATTCGACAGCATGGTAGTCAGAAGAATTCTTTTTCGGTCTACATATGGGGCATTCCACGGGATTTCTACTACTCGAAATTTCTCGAAGCAGCTTTTTTCCAATCGGCGTGACAAATAACTTCAACAATTTTCACTCGATTTACTTCAAATTTAAAAGTTATGTTCCTAATTGCATTTCGCATGGAAGTACGTACGGAATTTCTGATTAATTGAAAACTTTTCATTTTATGAGCAGTTTATGAGCAGTTGTAACGAAATTTTTTACTGAAAATTCATTTCTTAAGTTCAAATACCTACAACTTTTGAAAAAAAACACTATTTTTTAAATTCCGTACGTACTTCTCTAGGTATTCTAATGTAGATTGACGAGAATTTTTGTTTTTTGTTCTAGGTCAAAAATTGTGGATGCTAAATGTCACGCCGCGGAGCGCCTAAAAAAAGATAACAAAATAAAATATTAGTAGTCAGCCATTTTGTGAATCAAAAAAAAATTCTAACAGCTTGATATTCATACTAAATAGATGTGTAATTAATTTTATAAGTGAACCACTTTTGCATACGAAAAAAATTGTTAAATTCGCACATGATTCTATACCCGTTATTGTGGCCTAAGGCCTTAAAGGGTAAACACGCCTTTCTTTGAGGGGTGGTTCCCCTAAGAAAAATACTTGACTAATAGTTTTCAATGCTTTATCACATATATGAATTTCAACAAAATTGAATACCCCATGCATATATGAAAATATTCGTAAATTCGCGAATATACTTAGTCGGTTCTTTGGCGGAAAAGTCTCTCGAGTACGGTCCCTTCAACCACGTGTGCCGTAAGGTTGCGGGTCTCTCTACGGTAAATATGTCGGACGACTTGAGACTTTGCAACGTCGAGGAGAAGAAAGAAGAGAAGGGGGAAAGATTGAAGGAAAAAAGCGAAAAAAAAGGTTGTACGGTTGACAAACTCGAAAAACGCTGTTTCGCATATGTGAGCAGGGGAGAGAGAGAGAGAGAGAGAGAAAGAGAGAGAGCGAGAGAGGGAGAAACAAATATTGAATATGTTCGCAATATTTCGCGAAAAAATCGTTTTGAAAGCATGTAGCTCTTAGACATCCGATCAAATAGGAATTCCATTAATACTCAGTATTCGCAGTCGCAAGGTTAGTTATTTAAGGTATATATGTAATGATTAGTTACTATAATATATATATATATATGGCTGTAGAACCCAATTATTAATGATACATTATTTCAATTAATGAAAACAAAATAATTAGAACTTATTACATATTCGCATATATATGTATACACATCCATATATAATGAGTTAAAAAATAATACATGTGTGTAGGCGTGTATACAAAGGTTGTCTTATTTTAAAAGAAGCATTAAAATAAATCGAAAAGATGAGGTGGCACAAAAAAGTTTTCCCTGCAAAAGTTTTATGGTTGCGAGGGGGACATCCTTTGGTGATACAAAATATTTTTTTTGGCAACACGTCGACGAGATGCCTCGGTAACTTTCAATTTTTTTTTTAATGAAAAGGCATGGTTTTTTTTGTTAAAACAGCTTGTGTTGAGATGAATTCAACGAAAAAAAAAAACAATTCTTATAAACTCTCCAGCTAAAAAATCAAGGAAGTATATAATTCAACAATTATTTTAGGGGTAAATATATTATTTGAGAGGGATGCTCAAATACTCGATCGACGCGTCTTTTCGAGGGCTACAACGTTCCCATTTGAATAAAAATTATATGAATTTTTCCTAAAGAGTTATCGAATAAAAACTGATTTTTCAAAATTTCACCCCATTTTTCACCCCCAAAATGAACTTCCACGACTTCGGCGCTGTGGACAAAACTAAAGCCCAGATTTTTCTGCAAATTTTGTCGCTGACCTCGTAGGGGTTGTAGTTTGGCATTAATCCACACCCTTTCCCTTTCATCCTCTGAAAAAAAATCCTACACCCCAAATTTTAGGCAAACTTGGATTTAGCACCCGCTGCACCCACAAAATCACCTGTCAGAAAACTAGCCTTCTTCTATTTTTTTTCGATTACGGGGGTTTTCAGCGACATCACAACTGTATATATATATATATATATATATATATATATATATATATATATATATATATATATATATTGTAACGTTGCGTTACCATATAGAGACTATCCGAGAAAGGTGAGGTAAGCGGGCTGGCGTAGCTCAGTTGGTCAGAGCAGTCGACCGGCAATCGAAAGGTCCCGGGTTCGAATCCCGGCCCAGAAGCGCACCGCATTTTTTTCGGATAGTTCTCGTGAGTTTTTTTCAGGGGATTATAAATGGCGCCCAACGTGGGGCCGCGGCCTCAGAATAATCAAGATAAATATCGAATTATCGTTGATTGCCGCGGAAAAAGAATCCCCTCCTTGAGAAGAGTCTCATTGAGCTAGCCCCTCCCTTTCCCTTCCCCCTTCCGTCCCTCAGACAATCCCCGCGTCTGTAGTACCCCTTCCCCCTTCCGTCCCTCAGACAATCCCCGCGTCTGTAGTACCCGTTGCGTATTGAGTTATATTGAGTAGTTTGGGCAAAAAATTTCGAGTCGACCCTCCAGAGCCGGATCGACTCTGGCAGGGGGGTTTGTAACGTTGCGTTACCATATAGAGACTATCCGAGAAAGGTGAGGTAAGCGGGCTGGCGTAGCTCAGTTGGTCAGAGCAGTCGACCGGCAATCGAAAGGTCCCGGGTTCGAATCCCGGCCCAGAAGCGCACCGCATTTTTTTCGGATAGTTCTCGTGAGTTTTTTTCAGGGGATTATAAATGTGATTTCGCCGTGAGAATACCTCGCAATTTTATGACGGGTATCGCGTGTTAACGTAGGCGGAGGAAGGGGGAAGGGGAAATGAACACTGGTTCTACAAATAAAAAAATTCAACTATAATTTAATTAATGCACAAAAAAAATAGGCTCGATACAAGAAAAAGTTAACGGAGAATTTACAAAAATCAAGATGATAAAAATGTTTCGCAATAATAATAATGACTCGAATTTGACGGGTTACCGGACACGCGAAGTCCCAAACGCTATTTCTCGACCCGTTTAATATTTCTCTCAATTTATAATTGTGGTAAGTTGGGCGCCAGCCTTTCTCGGGCAACGCGCTTACGCGTACGCAAAGTTTTCAGACTCCAAAAAAAACCAAAACAAACACGGCCTTCGGCCGGCAAGCAAGAGACTCGATACAAATTCAAATGGGGACGTCTCGGGGTATCTGGGGACGGACGGGGTTCTCGAACACAATGGCCACTTCTTGGACCACGACTATTTCAAACTTAATTTTCCAATTTTCGAATTAACATTACTCAAAAACCAAAATCTCGAAATACGAATTGCGCGATTTTATCGCGCCGCGATTTATTCTCACGGGCTACGTCACCCGAGTCGGCCGACGGCCGTGCTACGCGAGGCTGGCCGCGGCTACGCGCGCGCGAGGGGATTTTTCACGAGGGACACCGGGGATCCGCCACGAGCACCTTTTTACACTTAATTCGCGATATGTTACTCTAATATTCGGGTAAGAACCCGAATCACTCGCACGGATTTTTCGTTCGTAAATCTACTTTACACGTTATTTAGGCGACGCGCACGGTAAGGGACGACGATCAGGAACGACGGGGGAGGGGTAAAGGGAACGAATTTTAACAGCCGCCCGTGCGACCGAATTTCCCGAACTGATTCTAATGGCTTTCTATAGCCGCTCTTGTGACAGAGAAAAGGGAAAAACTTACAGCTTCGCTGGGAAGTCCTTCTCAATCGATGCAATTTTTCTTTCTTTTCCTCGGCTCTACGCTCCTCTCTGTCGGCTCGGTTCGGGTTTTTCGCTTCGTTCTCTATTCGCTCTGTTCGCTCTATCGCGTGACCACGCTTCAGGACCAAGGTGGCGGTCCACGCCGGCCGGCTTCCTCGTCTCGCCCAATCCCGTAACAGATGACGGACCTCCTATCGATTTTCGGATCGCGAGCCACGTGGCTCGCCCTGTCGCTCGATCCTCGCCGTGACTCTTCTCTCTCCCGAGTCGCCGAGCGCCCTCGTCGGTACGGCGCTCGCCAGCCATACCGCGCGAGAGCTGCAGTCTCTCCTGACGCGCGGTAGGCCGGAGACTCGGGAGATGGCGGCAGGAGGCCCTCGGACGGCCAGTCCACCGTCCACGTCGTTGGGAGATGGCGTTGATGGCTCTCCGAGTCGACGGCCGGGCCGACGTGGCCCCAGTCGGCAGTCCGCGTGGTCGCGTCGCGATCGCGATAAGGGGGGTGCGGGAAGGACGGGGAGGATTGTGTCGCGGCTTCGATATAAAGAAATTAACTTAAAAATACCTTAATATTAACATGTGAATTTTCCTCTATAAAGGTGCGTGGCGGAGACTGAGCCCGAGCGTGGTCACGCGGGCTCTTTCTCTATCTCCTTTGTGACGCAACGTCACAATATATATATATATATATATATATATATATATATATATATATATATATATATATATATGTATGTATGTATGTATGTATGTATATATATACACTGTAATCCACAGAAAAAAAAACTTCAAGAGAACTATCCGAGGATAAATGCGGTGCGCTTCTGAGCCGGGATTCAAACCCGGGACCTTTCCACTGCCGGTCGACTGCTCCGACCACTGAGCCACGCCAGCCCGCTTACCTCACCTTTCTCGGATAGTCTCGATATTCGTAACGCAACGTTACAATCTGCACGCTGTATTATTAAAAAATCTACGAGCCTTATTTTAATAAATTCAAATTGATAAAAAATTGACCAGGAATGAAAAGGCCAACAAAAATCAGCATCCTTCTATTCATCGGTGAAATGTTCTACTCTCCAACGGAGCTTATATATATATATATATATATATATATATATATATATATATATATATATTCAGTGTATATATGTTCGGAAATATCGTAGTTGTTTAACTCATAGTAGCGAGCTTTGGTCGACTCCATATATATCCGATATAAAATGTGTGTATATATCCTCGGGATAGAACGGAATGTGTCTCGGGGGCGCGCTTGCCGGAGAGCAGATATAAAGATAGAGTTAGAGAGAGAGAGAGATAGGGAAAGAGAGAGAGAGGGGGGGGGAGAGAGAGGGAGAGAGAGAGGGTGAGACAGTAAAAGAGGGACAAAGACGAAAGAGAAAGAGAAAAGGAGAGGGCGGAGGGGAGATCGTAAAATCGTAAGCATATACAGAAGCGACAGCTTCACGCGGTGTATCTCTCCCTGTAAAACTTGTAATCTCCGTCACTGTAAGGCGCCCGCACTTTCATCCCCAATATCTGTGCGTTCGTGTCGAACTTCCCTCTCCTCGACACCCCTACCCTTACTTTCTACCCTATTCCATCCTTGAAGGATGTCGAAGTTGTGACCCTTGCGGTGCCGTCTAAACCTACACGCGTATATCTATATACACCTATAACGTACAGTATATAAGATTTTGCGGCTTATATGATAAATCTAATGGCAGCCCACATACCTGCTCTTCTTGCTGCTGCGGCGACGAGAAAACTCGTATAGAATTACAAATTTGTGCGTTACCACGAGGTGCTCTCTCTCCCGGGCTCGAACTACCACGCGATTATTCTCTTGACAACACCCCCCCCCCAACCCCCACGTAACTTGGGCGGGGCAGCCCCGTGCCAGAATTGCCGTTTGAATTTTATGGGCCACCATAACCCACCACGCGGGGATAACGTTGTTGCCGTTTCCGGAAGTACTATGCATAAGCCGATGAGATTGTGGTCGCGGTCAATCCAAGCGAGAAGGTAGAAAGAAAGGGAGATATTCGATTTTTGGCGATTTGGTCGCTATGCCAGAGGTGGGTAAAAAGTATCTACTTTTTTGTTTTTTTTTGGAGCTGCCTTTGGTTTTTTCGTTAACAGATTTATTTATATTTTTTTTAATGCGACTGGAGATTGTATTGGGTATTATAGGATATTGGATAGATAGAAAAAGAAGGAACGATCGACGAAGAAGCTAAGGTAACGAGGCACCCCTATGGAGTTGGTTGCCTGAGCTCCGTTTTTTTTTTTGCAAAAAGTTTTGCAAAGTTGGAGCATATTCGAGTCAACATTGGGACGAGATTTAAGTTTGCAGGTTTGGACTGCAACGAAAACAATTCATTGTCAATTGCTCAAATTTCGTTTGGTATGTCGTAGCTACGACAATCGCTCGAATATATTTAACCTGCCCATGGAGAAAGCTATGATCTAAAACTGTAAAGATTTTTGTAGAATGGTCAAAATGAGGAACATAAAGAAGCATTTCCGTTCCATTCCAACGATGCAAACTTTAATACCATAAATTGGGAGACTTTGATGTTTTTTTTTTCGCATCGTCCTAACGGAAAATTCATTGCCAATTTTAATTAAAAGAAAAACAAAAAAAAGTAGGAAGCCAGTAACAAAAACTGACGAACAATCATGAGTACTGTGTATTTTTCATAAATGGTCTTTGCAGTTCGTTATTGTTTCCGAAAAGCAATATATGTAAAACAAAATTGAGGAAAAAAAAATTCAAGCGAAATACCAAATTACGTAATTAACAAAAATTAACAAATAGTGAGACATGGTTTGTTTGTAAATTTGTGAATCTTTATCTCTAAATATAATAAACTATAATAAAGCTGGGTCTGTGATTTTTGGGTTCTTACAAGGAACATCACTTACCTAAGTGGTCGCCTGCGATTTTGTTGGAACTTATATATGTGATGAAGCATTGAAAACAATTAGACACGTATTTTTTTTGTAGGCGAAAAACGATTTTAATGGCGGAACCACCCCTCGAAGAAAAACGTGTCGAAGGGTGATTGTGCAGTTTCATCCACAAGCAGTCCACCGATCTAAATAAAACGAAAGCCGAAATTCTTCAAAATCATAGGCGATGAGAAATCCACTATAGAAGTATTGAAATCAATTTAAGGAGTCAATTTAAGGAGTGATACGCCTTTCTTTGAGGGGTCGTTTCCTCCCTTGAAACCATTTTTTCCACCGATAAAAAAAATACGTGTCTAATAGTTTTCAATGCTCACGTATCATGTATCACGTATATGAGTTCCAACAAAATCGAAGGCGGACACTGAATTGATGTTTCTTGCTAGAAAAGTTTGTTACAGATGGTTAACATAAACTAAATGAATTGCAAGTGGCGAAAGGGGTTGGGAGAGAGAGAGAGAGAGAGAGAGAGAGAGAGAGAGAGAGAGAGAGAGAGAGAGAGAGAGAGAGAGAGAGAGACAATTTGGTGGTTGAGATTCTACATAGTGAGGTAATACGGACCCTTTTAAGTATCTTATGTGAGGTGTTCCACAATCCCACCGAAAATATAAAAAAGTTGAATTTAGGGCTAGGTTTGCTACCGATAGTGATTTCAACGCGGGCGAAGCTGACGGAAAACTAGCACACACACACACACACATAGTTCCTAGCTTTTCCCCTCGGCTTCACCCCTGTTAAAGAACCATCGTCGGCAAAACTACCCCCCAATTCAACAATATATATATATATATATATATATATATATATATATATATATATATATATATATATATATATATATATATATATATATATATATATATATATATATATGTGTGTGTGTGTGTGTGTGTGTGTGTGTGTGTATGTGTGTGTGTGTATTAGGACATTGAATAAGCTCTCACTGTTTTCCAACAGATGGCGTCACTGGAACTGCGTGCGTGTAGTTTAAGATGGCAACGAATCTATAAAAAAAGTACTATAAACAAGCTTGGAA
The DNA here is from genome assembly GCA_944452715.1 of Ophion slaviceki. Lineage (NCBI taxonomy): Eukaryota > Metazoa > Arthropoda > Insecta > Hymenoptera > Ichneumonidae > Ophion > Ophion slaviceki. The sequence goes on along the minus strand of OX101784.1, from coordinate 65,146,711 downwards.
TTCAGTATATGTCATTTCGTCGAAGTGTAAATAACTTTTTATTCATAGTGTTAAACATGTCAAATTTCGTGCCAAAAAAGGAGTATTTGTCGGGAATTTTACTGCACTACTTTAGTGAAAAAACTATCTGCAGCTGAAGCACACAGAATTCTTGTTCAGACTTACGGCGACCATGCTCTGTCGGAAACAACGTGTAGACATTGGTTTATTGTAAGGGGCTTAAAAAATAATGATCTTGATGTGTTGAATTAGCGGCATTACTTCATAGAGATTCATGTCAGATGCTAGCTAAACTTGCAGAATCATTAGGAATTGATCACACAACAGTTTCCAAACGTTTCAAAGCATTAGGAATGATTTTTTTTTTTTTTTCTTCAAAAAAGCATTAATTTTCACGAAAAACCCGCGGGAACTTTTTCTATGTTCTATATGTGTACATACAAAAACAGTAAGGCAATAAAAATAATAGCACAAAATAATTATAGCAGTGGAAAGAATCATGTTCAAGTAGTAAAAAAAGAGTGTGTGTGTGTATGTATATATATATATATATATATATATATATATATATATATATATATATATATATATATAGATATGTGTGTGTATATGTGTGCTTGTTGTGTCACCGGGACGTAAATTATAACTGCGCATGGGACGCACATGTTTATCGTCGATCGGTAAGAGGGAGAACCGAGAACCAAGAGAGAGGGAGAGAGAGGCCATCCCAGCGATGTATGACGCTTGGACAAAATGGCGACAGCGGGCTGTACAAGAATGAAGCGGACGAGCGCAGCAACAGCAGCAGCAACGGAGCGTCGTGTGTAACCCGCGCGTATATAATTCCGTTTGTTTATGGCTTGTCCACCAGCCTCGATTTTTCAGCGTAATGGATTCCGCCCTCTCGCACCCCTCCGAACGCCCCCCGGCTCTCTTCCCTCTTCTCTACCTCCTCTCCTCGCTTTCTCTCACCCCTGACAAACGAGGCAATTCGACTGCTTTTTTACCCTCGTTGCTCACCCCCCCCCCCCCCCACGCTCATCGCTTTTCGGTCCTTGCCCATTATTATTCGCGAAAAACATTCGTGCGCCCCCCCCCTCCTCAAGCCGTGCCTGTGATGAGCGCCCCTTGAGCAGTGTCAAAATGATGGAACCCAAAAACGAAAGCAAATTCATGACAAGTGTTCTTCGGTTAATGGGGAACATTTAAACACGCTGTTCAATAAAAATAATTATTTGCTTCCCCGGAAATACCAGGTGGCGCACTCGCTGCAAGCTCATTCCAATTTTACTCGTGTTTTTAATATGTGTAGGTCATCCCAAGGTCATTGGTTTTATTTAGAAAGGCCCAAAGCGATTGATGTTGTTTTGAAAGGTCCTAGGGTCAATGGTTTTGATTTTAAAAAGTGGAAGAGGGCCTTCAATTGAGCATTGGGTCTTTTATTCTGAAGAAAGCAGAGTCGACCTTGAAATCAGTTTGACGCGTCCACTCAAAATGAAAACTAAAGTAACCCAGATGTGAATCTTGACAAATCCTTCAAATTTGGTCTCGGTCTCTTGCGTCTAAAAGCAATACTTATAGGGGATATCGGGTGTAATCGATTCCGCCCTCTCGCACCAGTCCAATTCCAGGTACCAAACTACTAAAAAGATGGCGATCGGGTTTTTAAAAAAACGTTAACAACTAGACCTCATTTTACATCAAGGGTCTCCGCCATTTTGGTACAATTATAAAAGCGTAGCGCCAAGTACGAGAATGTCCAAAGTGCGGGAGACACTGAACGAAGGGGTTTGTAGCCATACAGCCAGGTCTGGTGAATAACGATACGCAGAGGCGTTGAAGAACGAGGGGAATAAGTCTTGGAGAAAAAAAGAAAAACGACGACGACGACAACATTAACGGCGGATGTATGAAGTTGCAGTGTGGAAGGGTGGGAGTTTAATTTCGCGTCGGTACATCGAGCGGACACCGCGCACCTCATACCCGCGCGATGAAGCAGCTCCGCGGGTTCGAAAGTCGTTGTATCCGCAACACTAAATCATACGATATTACAGGCTGTAGCGTAGACAGAGAGACGGAAGTGGAAGGGTAAGAAAAAGAGAGAGCGAGCGAGGGGGGGGCGGGATGAAGGGAGAGGGCGCTGCTGTTGTGTCAAGAGATCTTCCAGCTCCAAAGAGTCCCCAGGATCCAATTTTTCTCGGTTCCGTCACTGCGAATTACGGAAAGAACGGGGAGCCTGAGACACGGCCGCCACACCTCATCCCTCTCGATGCACTTCTTCCGCCATTTTCCCGGGTTTCGTACTCTGGTCCGTGTCTTGACGCATGTCACACGCATTTCGACTCCTCCTCTCCTCTCTTTCAACCTTTTCCTCCCTCTGTCACCTTCTATCCAACGCTTCCCTTGCCGCCCTGCTATCCTTTCAGCCCTGTGGGCCCCAGCCTCCTGAATTGCGTCTGAGCTCGGGAGTCTGGATTGTGAGACAAATATAGAGGAGGCAAACTAGGAAAAGCGAAATGAGATTCGAAAGGACAAAGAAGGAGAGATAAAGGATATGCGACCAACTCGCAGGCTTTTCAATATCCATACATCATAGCTCGCCTGCAAGTCTTCATTCAACCTTCTTCGCTTCGACTTGGATCGAGGGTACAAGAGAAGATCCAACGAAGTTCCGGGAGAACAGTGAAGGCACATAACAACGAATATGTCGAGAGCGTCTTCTACCAACTATGGATGGGCTTTAGTCACTGGGGTAGCCAACAACAAAGGGAATACTCTAAGACACTTTCCTCAGGCAAGTTTGGTCTGGTGAGAGGATACGGACTAATCGACGAGAGCTCTCGTATAAATTCGCCACAACTGTGCCACGTTAACACCAGACACAAGGGAAGCCAATGGATTGGCTCTAATAAGAGTTGTGGGGGGAGAGACTCATTCTGCCTTCTTGCAAACTCATGATCAGCGATGATCTCGGACATTGGCGGATTTACAGAACGAGAATGGAAGCTTCCGTTCGGTCAGTTGACTGCGATTTGATCGGACAATTTTTCTAGGAAGTTAATGAATTCATGTTCGTTTCCTCTAAAATCATTGACTTGGAGTAATATTTGATTCCGCCCATTGAGGTCGATGAATCTTTCATGTCTGGGCCTGTTGAAACACTCTGATTTGTGGTAGTGTTTTTCTGATATCTAGGTATGATGGAACGCTTTGGTATCGTTGTTCTACGTACACGTTCCCTTGATATCTAGCTCCAAGATACGGGTCCATTTATTTCTGGGTCTGAAGAAGCGCTTCGATGTCTAGCTCTAACGGTGCTCCGCTCTTCAGGTCCAATGAGACACATTGATTTCTTGCTCCAACTGAACTTTTCATTGATTTCTAGGTATGCTACAAAACTTTGAATCCTAGATCTGCGTAAGGTTCTCGATTTATACGCCTAAGTGAACGACTTCGTCCAATGAAACTAGGTCCAATGAAACGTTTTGACATCTAACTCTCAGCAAACCCGTCTTTGATTCCTAAGTCCGTTGACGTTCATTTCTAGCTCTAAGCTAACACCGTTTCTTTGATTTCCAGGTCTAACGTAACGTTTACTAGTCCAGCCCCGGACAAATGTTCCTTTGGTTTCTAGGTTTGAGAGAACGCTTCGCCTGATTTGAACCATGTGATATTGCTATTCAAGTAGTCTAAAGAGTCACCAATGGAGTTCCTGTGAATCAACCAAATGGATCAAGCGCATCACTCAAAAGAAACGAATGACCACATAGCAGGCCAATATTTGCCTATCCCATTTCATCGAATCAATCTAACCATCCCCCACAGCCCTGAAATCCCTCACCGCGATGCCTCCACTAACCGTCTTATTCTTGTTCGCCACCTGCCGCGTCATCTCCCGAGCAGCCTTAGCCGAACTAATTGCGGAATAAGTGGCAGAGCGATTACGACTGTGCGGTGCTTCGGTGATAGCTGCGGAACGAACGCTGCTGCCTGCCAAGCCACGAACCACACCAAACTACCGACTACGAATAGTCCTCAATTCCTCATCCGCGACAATGTGACGTCTCGACGCGAGAAGAGTGCGGAAGGTAGTCATTGCATTAATGAAGGAAAGCCGTCAGAATAGCCGGCTCGCGAATCCGCTCGAAAGTGTAAAAGACAGATGACGGTGGATGGGCGTGCGAACGGGAGGAAAGGGGGTAACGTCATCTGTTTACCGTGACTGTACTGTCGCGAGCACTGTACGAGGCGTGATATTAAATGAAGCGCGAGGAAGAAAGTTAATGCTCACGTTCCATATGCAGATTCACGTTTCTATGGCTACCTTATACCGGAGTAATATGGGAGCTCTTTGTATCCATTTTATGGCGCAGGTGTCATAAAGCTGCTACCCCGGTGCGTTCATATTAAATATATATATATATATATATATATATATATATATATATATATATATATGAGAGAACACATGCGGCATCGAACGCAAGACGACGATGCGAGAAAACACGAGGAGTAAACGAGGGGTGGGTCGACGGGGAGTGGGCGAAGATGGAAAACGGCTAAGATTGTTGGCAACAGTATATATTGGTCATTTTCACCTTACCCTTATATTTCTTCGATACAAAATGATCATCCTTTAAAAAATATAACGGCATATAACGATGATGTGGAAGACACGTATATGTAGCTACCGAGTGTCAATACCTTTAACTATTGTTCTTGATATGCCGTCCACAAATTTCAACAATGAGAATGGCTACATAGTCATAGGACATTAGTCATGTTCCCCCTGCTGCTTATTTCTTCAACCCACACGTTCATTATTCGAAGGTAAGTACAAAAAGGGTATATATGTTGTTACAGCGCTCGTGGCGAGCATTTAATTTTCAAAAAGAGTTGCTTGACATTGACGAGAATTGTTTATTTATAATTTTCAACGAGAAACTCCTACGAGATTACAATGGTGAGATTCGACGAAATGTTGGCGACATTGATGCACTGCAGGATTTTTAACGAACTGTCTGTATGACGATTAGTGATTGGAGGGTCCTCACTATGTGGGATTTGCAGCCACCAAAATCTTTCTCTCTTTCCCTCAGTCTGATTTTCTCTCAATCCCCATCACTTCCAAGTGATTCAGTTGATATGAACTATAGGTAACGAAATTTTCTAACACCTAAAAAATTACAGACAAAGCATCCCCTACAGTTATGTTTTATGTAGGATATAAATTTTGGTTAATTACTTCATTTGATCTATTGTTTGATGTTTGATTTTTGATATATATTGCTTATTTAAAATAATAACGAACTGCAGACACGTAAATTAATTGATTATCCGTCAATTTTATTTCTTTGTTCGTTCGTTCATTTGATTATTTGTTTGTACTCGTTTCCTTTTTTTCATATGATTTTTGTTATGTTTGATTGTAGTAATTGTTGTTAACTACATAGCGTAACGCACATTAGCCTACAGCCTATTCCAGACTTCAAGCTGTGTTTCGGAGAAAGATTCATCGAAATCGATTTAGTAGTTCTCGAGTTACGAGCGAACAAACATCCGGACCCTACAGTTTTATTATATGTAGCACTGGATGTATATACATATGGCTGGCTTGTGACGATCTATATAAGGCGAGGTGGAGCGACGATTGATTCGAGAGGATCCCACCAACGGGAATCAGCAAGGCGATTGCAGACTCGATGTCACTCACAGATACATACACCAATCATATATATGTCTATATAGGCGCCAAAAGTCGGTACGCGAGGTGGATGTTGTATTTGGCTTGAGAGCATAGGCTATCTGTGAGTCCCTTTGGTGGAACAGGCGCCACAGACTCCTCGTCCAACCAGCACTGGCGTCTAACGGAGATCAAAGATGCTGCTTCAACGATACCAAGCTCACGGTCTAAACAGGCAATTACTACTTGCCTGTAAACGTATATAGGGGGTTAGAGTGGTTGCGCGCAAGGATACTCGTACACAGCCAGCGTGCAGGATCCAGAGCCTGGTAAGCGGAGATGGAGAGATCGTGGAAAGGGCCCCGTCACCGTTGGTTCACAATACCGATCATCCCCATGGGTTCCCACGTGGCCATTGGTCGCATGCGTATCACCATTTAATCCTAAGGTTCATAGATGGAGAGAGAGAGAAAGAGAGAGAGAGAGAGAGAGAGAGAGAGAGAGTCAGAATGAGATAAGATCAAGTGAGCCTGCAGTGATATTTTTGCTCCGTTCGGCCAACGCGTATCGAAACAAGAAACAGAGAAAGTCTTGGGACTGTGGCGAAACATTCCACGGATGGAAGAAAAAGGAGGATCCGTGCGGCTCTATCGATCTTTTAATTCGTGGAGAACTCTTCGGGGAGATTGGAGAAGTTGAACCGGAGGTTTCTGCCCGGCCGACAGGCCAAGAATCTTGGTCTTACCGTCGATATATACGCCGGGGACACGCTCATCGGGTTCTACGGTCATGAATCAATTTGCGATTCCCTCTAGTCTCTCCTATCGACAACCTGCTGTCTGTCTGCCTCTGCCTCACTTTCGCTCGCCTTCGCTCTCCTCTCCCTCTACCGGCTCGCTCTCTTCCTCCGACATTCGTACTTTCGCATGAATTACTGATGACCCCCATTATCGCATTGCCCCCAAGCTGAGAAAGTGACTTCTTTCTTTTTCCGGCTTTTTCCAACATCAAATCAGCGCGTGAGACTTCTGGAGGTGTTAAAAACCCTAAAACATCGCGGACAGGCCTTCCCGAATCAGGAAGTCAACCGATACGATCACCACTGATGCTGATCCCTTCGTCAGGTCATATTTTCCAACCCGACAATCAGAAAGAGGAGAACTGCGTCTGAAGGGCCAACCACCCCCAAACAGACGGAAGTAGGATAAGCGGGTAAACGTCCTCGCCGAAGGTATCCAATTGCCTGAAGTGGTGTACACGTGCACCAAGGATCACCTTTGGCTCGGTATTGCAGCACGCCCACAAAGCAGTTGGGTGACTGGCACGGGAAGAGTCCAGGTGTACGACAATGCAGAGAGGCCCTTGAGTGAGCGGTTGTACGGGCTCGTGTAGCACAACGATGATCGAGTCGAGGAAGATGCAAGGATGACGATATTCTAAGTCTAAAAGCATCATGACTCAGTGATGAAGGCAGCCTCGTATCCGCCACCTCGGAGGATGACTCGGTCCAACCCTCGAAACCTTCCTCGTAACGTCTATAAACCGTCTATATGGTTAGGTCGTATCGATGAAGTCCTCCAAGCCACTTGCGAAGTTGTGACCTGGAGTGCCATTTGGGAAATACACTTTATGGCATACACCCGCCACATAGAGCAGTCAAGCTGGCTATGGTGGTCTTGTTATGACTACGCTGCAAAGAATCGACGGCGCACAGTCCCTCAAAGGAAGAAGTCTTCCATTACAAATAGCCGATGTCCTCGGCGCACGGGAGCAACCACGAAGTCCTACAATGGAGGCAGTTGCACATTGGACACGGAGGGCAAGAATGCGTACAAGTGCTGCTTGGAATTCGGGACAAAGTCCTCGCTCCTCCAGGCCTCTTCATGTACCTTCGATTGATTCGGTGATATTCCGCAACGGATATTTTGCGCCCTTCAGAATGGGAAAGACGGTTGGCTGGGGCACCCACAATTCTCGCCCGATGGAATCAATTATTGACAAATCTCCGGGGTGCGGGTCGCCGCGGAAGTACTGGATGAGAACGCTCGGATGGCTTCACCGGATGTGCACCGGAGGTCGTTTTCGAAGGGTGGATGGAGTCTGGGCTAATCGACGATCCTCCCTCGACCCATCCCTCTCCCCCATTCCGGTTTCCCCCGGTGATCTATCGAGATAACACGAATAATATCGCAGAAATAGAAACGAGAGTGTGCAGCGCGCTGCGAGTCTCGCTAGTAACGCTCGATCCCCAAAAAGAATTAAGGGAAAAGTTGGTTTCGCGCTTCTAGGTACGATCACGAATCAGGAAACAATTGAATGAACGAGTGAACCAAGCGGCACGAAGGGGTTGAGGAAACGAAGATGGAAATAATACAATTGGGAGACATGTTTGAAGCTGTTGGTTACAACGAGCAAGCTTGATGAAGGGGATAGCCGTTGGGTTGACTGGCAAGTCGGAGGAAGGGCGGGGGTTGAAGCGAGCGCTCCACTTCGTGTGTCATTAAGCGCTCGTGCGAGGATGCGCGACAAGGTACGACGGTACAAAGAGGGTACTCTATACACGTAATATCACCTGGTCGGAGCTCCGACGCCCACACGATGCTCGTATTAACAGCCTAGTGGCTAATAAACTCCACTATGGGGTGTCTAATAAACTGACCTAGCTCATATTGGCTGCACACGGACTCCCTCTCTCTCTCTCTCTCACTTACTCAACACACCTTCGGCACACAAAAAGCTTTTACGAGACTCTCTTTACACGATCCAACCAAACCCCACCACTTCTCCACCAGATGGGACGGCATTTTACATGTCACAAGACAACAGAATACGTGCGACGAAGGCTGCGAGGGGTCGGAGGGTTGGAGCTGGAGCTGTAACACGAAAATCCGCGAAAAATGCCGTCTGCACGAAGCGATAACGATACAGGCCGAAGAACAACATTGACTTTTGTGAGATGGAGAAAGTAGGTCTTTGCCTCAATCCAAGATGACATTGTATCCACACACATGTCTGTGTGCACGTATATATATAAATGAGTGTATAAAAGATTTATACAGGGGTACCTTTCGGGCGAGTTTGGGTCAAGGGTTCACGATGTTTTTGGACGCGGCGAACGTTGTACTATTTATTGTGTCGGCTTTTCCATCGGGCAAGAAGAATTTCTGCCGCATTCGTCACCCGCGTAAAAATTTCATTCGACGAATCTCGAAAAGTCACCTTCCATTCCTGCTTTTCTCACGTGTTATACTTCAGTTTGTGGCTTTAAGTGACACCGGTCGCGATAGCGAATGGACTGTGACGTCAGAATTGAAATGAATAACGCGGATTGTCCGTTCACGTTTCCGACAGCCATGTGGTGACGGATGGTGATGGTGGTGTTGGTCGAGTGTACGAAATATTGCTCTAAACGTGAATGCCGAAAGACGAGTAGGCCTCGCTAGCGAATAACCTGTAACGTATGGGACCACCAAGTCTGTTTGTACGTTTTAGTTTAGGTGACAGGAGAGAGGGAGCATTTGAAACAAAGAGCTTTGGCTAAGTCACCTCACAGAGCATAGATAACGAACAATATGTATATTTAAGCCTACAACCTATGTACACGGGTGATCCAAAGTGCTATAAACTATTTGAGACATGGAGACGAGGGTGCCCTATAACTGATACAGTGGCAGCTGCAGGATCGATTATAGTCCAATTCTTGCGTTATCAATTATCCCCGTTGACATTTGCGCGAAGTGCGCATGTACACAATGGTGACAATTCGGTCGTGACCTGGCCACGACGAGTCCTTCATAAAATAGGAAGGCGAGGGCGCAAGCTTCCAGATTATTCGATCCTGGAGCAGAGCACACAGAAGCGGCGACTTCTCAACCGTATCAGATACCACCACAAATTTAACTTGTCTGAATGATTTAAATGTCTCACGTCGCTCATCTTGGGATGTTCGCGAGCCGAGAGTGTCAAGCTCGAAGAGCGAAGCAACTTTAGTGTTATCTCTGTCTCGCGATACCCCCCCCCCCCCCCCCCGTGTCACTCAGCCACACCGTCATGAGGTACATTGTCAATAAGGAACTTCTGAACAATTGACGTCGGGACAATTACGATGTTGGCTTGACAGCTTGCCACGCGGTATTTCCCACGACCAGTCTTTCCTTCTTATCGGGCTTTCTTTAATCTGCGACAAGTTCTGTGGTAGGTGTCCGATCGATGAGGACGCCACGAATCGTGGGGCTGCACGAGCATCACAAGGAACAATGTATATTTGGGCTGCAGCTCCTGAAACGACTTCTTGTGGTAGACCAAGAACAGAACCACAAGGAGCCATGTGTATTTGCCTCGGAGCCACGAATCTCGAAGTACGATTGATGGACTCCGTGGTCCGATTCATTCGTCGGGTGAAACAGCTGACAGCTGAATGCATTGGCTGCATCCACCATCTCTGTTTATTTGTGGTCTGGGGTGTATCGAACAGCGGGCCGTGGGAGCTAGAAATAATTGTCGGATTTGGACCGATCTCTGTATTGGGTTTTCTCGTACGAAGCCAGTCAGGTGGCACACGAATGTACAGGGCATGACAGGGCTCAAATCGGAGCCGAGGAGAAGGAGTGCTGAGATCGGTCGGTGATGATATTTCAAAACACGCACAGAGAGAATAAGAGACGGAGGAGCCATATATAGCGGAAAGTGGCACGAGTCAGAGTGTACGGTGGCATGAGGCTGCAAGTGAATTTTGGACCGAATGGCTTAGGCAGGCTCACCCACTCGGATGTGAAAGCGAGAGACGGCTCGATGCTGTGTTGCCGCGATGCTGCTTGGTGGTAAAAGCGTCTTTGGTGCACACGACGACTATGTTTGCAGAGACGCGCATACATTACTTTGACGGTGGTAACCCGAGACTTTCGTGGTATTCGAGTGACTCGCGTCTGCTGGACGCAGTCAGGCGATACGAGTTTAACTCCCGGCAAAGGCAAAAGCTCCAGACTCTCCAACCACTGCCTAGTCAACCCGTGAACGGCGACGTCAGACATCAACGATGAAACGGAATGGGTGTCACCGGACCTGGGTCACTCTTGGTCGATCCAGTAAACATCTCTCATCATCCAACAGCCATTCGACCAAGAAACGAAATGGGTAGCAAATCAAGGTCGTCTGCTGCAAAACTGCCAATAGTAGGGAAAAACGTTGCAATGGTTGGAGAGCAGAAGGAATGAGGGATGCACAATGATGAGACCATGGGAGTATCACGAGTTTTGGATAGAACTCACTTGGCAATTTGTTTCCTCCTCTTTGGAGGCTGCCATCGTGCCTGCGCAGCTATATTAGTTTCGTTTGAAAAAAAACACGACGTCTGCCGCTATTGATTCCACCTGGCATCTTCCAGTTTCTATGCGATCATATGTCGAGCGTCGCTTGGAGACCAATTGATCCGAAATGCGACTAACCTCTCGTTGCCGAGAGAGCCGCGAAAGTATGGTAGATCGCAGGACAGAACCAAACGAACCCAAACAACTGGAAGCCTCAAACAGTCGGGAACTGTAGGATGGGAGGATTGATGAACCAGGGGACAAAAGTTCGCCGCTGCTATACGCGAACCGTCCGACTTTGACAGATCCCATTAACGTGCGTTAAAATTATCCTGCCAACGCAAAGAGAGCGAGAGAGAAAGTTCCACCGCCAAATATGGAAAACTCTCCATACAGTAGTCGAAAAGTTTTCAGCCTGGCTGATCCGAAAAGTCCGCGGACAGGAGCTAGAGAGAATGACCGATCTAGGTATTAACGCAGGCTCGAGGATTGAGCATCCACGAACGTAAATTTACCCAGAGAGGAAAACTCCAGCATTTATCAAAATATCTGCAACCCGGGGAAACAGACCCGGAGGAATAGGATCCAAGAACACACCACAGGCGGTTGGCTACCACAAAGTACAGAGGAGCCTAGAAGAGGCAAAGTCCAAACAGAGCCTCGAGTCGATGACACTAGCTTCCGTGGTTCAGTGATGCGACAGATTCCGGAATACAATCTGTTAGGCTTACCACAGGGTGATCGCACTTCGACCCGAGACCTGGAAGCTCATTCTTTTCCATTTCGGCCAAGGAGATCACGACGCCTTCTCACTTGCAGAGCAAGCTGCAGCATCAAAACAAATTGGTTTGGAGTTGACAGCTAAGAATCATTTCACCTGCTAACTCCAAGCCAGCCGACCAACATAGCAGCCAGCTGAGCCCACGTTGAGTTGGTAATTCCTCCGAAGTATCAGCTCCTCCTTGGAAAAATGACTAAAGTACTTCCAACATTCTTCAAAAGTACCGATTTTTTTCATCTTGGCCACGTCAAGATGTCCTTTCACTTGCAAAGCAAGCTGCAGCATAAAAAAGAATTCGTTTGAAGATGACAGCTGATAGTTATATCCGCTGTAAACTTCAAAAGAATCCTTTTTTATGCTGCAGCTCGTGAACCATTCGAGCTGACACGTTGGCGGAATGATCAACATCATTCCTCCAAAGTACTGATTCGCATTCGGCAAATCACCAAGTCTAATCAGGCTTGGTTAGCCCCAATTCAAAGTCACGTGAATCCTTACGATCTCATTTGCCAAAAACAAACGAACCAGACACTTGTTCTCCGATCGTGGTAAACCCTAATATACCCACATCTCCGAGTGCATCAACAGAGGAACGAGTTGCAGACGCTGTTGTATACAGCTGGTTCAGATCGACTTGGTAGACGATCACGGCATCTCCACCACTATACGCGACAACGTTTAACTCACACTTGCACAAGAAGTAGCGTCGAGACGCATCGTTCATCCGCGCTGAGAGCAGTTCCAGGCAAAATACACCAAGACAGAATGGATTTACGCTGGGCTACATCGACGGCTGTAATATCGCTATCATCGCTTATACACGAGTTGGGTACATGTAGTCGCGGGGATGAAGTGGCAGGTAGTGGAAGGGCGAAGGAAGCGCGGTTCGAACCACTTTTGCCTCTTTTTATCCGTTTGCTGAGCGAGAGCAAAGAGAGACTAGGCAGCGATCCCAGACGCATCTCACGTATTTCCGAGATGACGTCACGCCTCAAGAGGGCCCAGGAATATAAAGGGAAAGTAGGTGGGGTTTTGCTCACAGCGGTCGCCGGGTTCTCCGCCCCATCCCCTGTTCAACCAGGACCCACACTAATGTCCGATCGTGTATTCACAAGCGCGCACACACGCCTGTAACAGCAAACTTGGTGGATAGCATCCCCCTTCCCGACCCTTCGCATTCTCGCACACGTTGGACCGTAGAATTGCGTACGGAAAGAACGAACCCCTATAACTGTACACTGTACGTTAACCGCTGTATATTCCATCAAGCTGTATATGTCTATATACCCCAGCTGGGGGATGATAAAAGACTGTTTCGTTGATAGCCCGAACGCAATAGCCGAGACACTGGTGAGCGCAGCAACATGCGGCGTCGAAATTACGCGATTTCGTTTTGGTAAGCGTACAAACAAAGTGACAATGCAACTTATTGCATTCTTGAAACCCGGAAAAGGAGATTCCTGAAGAGGACGAACAGACTAATATTTGCGACCTCAATCGTTGGTGAATCGAGAAAGGTATATTTGTAAGCAACGGAAGCTAACAATGGGGCAGCTCCAGCCATCCACCGCGTCCAAGAGAGTCTTAGCCTGGGCCACTATTAAGATGAGTAGCCACCTTTAGGCCACTATTAAGTTGGGTAAACACCGAGCCGGACGCCAGTTTTACTGGGTTTTCGGATGGCGACTCACGACCACTCATTACGACCGCGCGTATCGGCGCAGGTTTTGCCCAGTTTCCCTGTGCGCTCGTGCGAATGCCAGCCAGCAATGAATAAGCGAAACGAACTCTCCTCCTACTTTGGCTGATCATTCTTACCGCTGGTTAAGATCTAACCTCTTCTGCCGCTTAACGAGTACACATGCATACGATCCCATTACCGATTCATCTCGACTAGCATGTAGGTCTGCATATAGCTCGGATCGGCAGACAGAGGGATGGTAAATAATTAATGCCAGCCCCACAACAGCCTCTCCCCTTTCACATTTGTCCCGTGGCCCTGCTACGTGTCAGAACCTCAGACAATTTTGACCCCGACATTGCGAAAAGTTCGGCTGGCCAGCGTTGTCGCATCTGGCGAGATGGCTGAAGGATCAGCATGTCTCTCGGTTGACGAACTTGCCAAGAGCAAAATGAAGCTCGGTAAAATGGGGGTGAGATCGAACGCATGCTTTTTAACGGGGACCAAAGGCGAACTTGCGGAACATCAGAGGTCAGGCAAGGGCTTTTACGGGGGCTGGCGGTTAAAAGAGGTAAAATCTCGCGCCACTCCTGAGAAGTCCACAAGAGCGTCAGCGATACTGGTGCGCTGCGTGTGCACAGATACTCTCGTAATAGTGGAAGTCGCGAGGGCGAATGAAAGTAAACGCGTGACGCGGCGGGGGTTGAAGACTTGTAAAAAAGAAATGAGACTAGCTCTATGGCGTGGTCGTTATCACTGTGGCTTAAGAGTAATTTCGATCACGCCATCTTAGGACTCTCTCCCCTTCCCTTTCTCTCTCGCCCGCGCTGCTTGTCCATGGCTCCCTTACTCTTTCAACCCTCGTCCCTTCAGCCCCTCGTTGAACACACATTAAACTCCAAACTGAACACTTTGCCCCTCGCACCGCCCTGAGAAAATCATTCGAGCACACTTGCACAGCGATACTCTTTGTTGATCACATACGATTAGGCTAAAAACGCATATTTCAAACTTTCCCAAGAATACAAAGGGGACAACGGGGGAGTGGAGGTGAAGCTGGGCACACACACTCGCTCACCTTTATCCCCGATCGATTTCAAGAAAAATATGTTTGTACTTTGTGTGAAGCACGTAGAAATCCGAGTCACAGGGGAGCCCCGCAAAAGTTCCGAGGGTTATATGAAGCTCGGATTAAATCGTGCTACGAGGCAAGAGGGATGAGTATAGTCGCGGCACCCCCCCCCCCCCAACCGCCCGAGAAAATCCCCGAGATTTATGGTCCGTTACATCGTCTCAAAATACTATATTAAATCGTAGCAAGAGTTGATGTATATCTGCGTTCGTCGCGTGTACCTGTGTGTGCGGGTGTATATAGGTATATGTGGACCCTTGATCCGGCAGCCTCAGCCCGATCCGGTATCCATATACGTGTACGTATGTATGGCGAATCGAACCACTAGACTTTCCACTCCGTGCACATATAGCGGTATTATTTTGAAGTACGATACTTATAATAGTCGAGATGGTATCTACATGACGTTAAAGTTTGTATCGTTGGAATGCGACGAGCTGATTTTTTTTCTTCCTTTTTTATTACTTTATTTTTATCAATATGCAAAGTGTTTTATCTGCAAATTGAGTTCGTAAATTTCTAATAAGGATACGTGAAAACGATTGAACAACTGTCTACAAAGGAAAGGTTGCGAGGCCAATCTCTCCGATTTCGATGAAATTTGGCATGGTTGTAGAATGCGTAAAAATAGGCGACACGTTTTTTTTTTATAGCTGCGAAAGCCGATTTTTTAGGTGTAAAACGCACCCTCGAAAATAGGGGTGTTTTTCGTCGATTAGTTTTTTCGGCTATAGTTTTCAGTACGTCTGATTTTGTCGAAGTGTAAACAACATAATTTTTTTTAATTCAAATATGTCGCTGTTATGCCATTGAAACGCAATTTGCGGAAAGCTTCACTTTTCTGCATCTATTTAAAAAAAAAAAGCAACTGAAGGTCATCAATTGCTGTGTGAGGCTTATGGGGATCATGCGCTATCACTCTCAACTTGTGAGTACTGCTTTAGACGGTTCAACAGTGGTGATTTCGACACGGAGGATAATGAACGTGAAGAAAGGCGACAAACGTTTGAAGATGCTGAATTGGAGGCATTATTGAACGAAGACTCGTTTCAAACGCAAGAAGAACTTGTGGAATTGTTGGGAGCGACTTTCAACATTTTTGAACAATAAAGCCGCACTTTCGCCCAAAAAAAAAATACTTCAAAGCTTACTTGCACCCCTACTATATCATCATTCGAAGTTTTCTTTTGCAAATTATCTTTAAGGGGCTATACCAGTGTGACACTTTCAAAAATTCGATTTTTTTGCCCTTTCCGACAGTTTATACTTTCAAGAATATCCTGTAAAAATTTTAAGGCCGTATCTCTAATCATTTTAAATTGCAAAAATCGATAGTTCAATCTTTAAACGCGTTTTTCTCGAAATGAGATTTTTCAAATTTGCTGATATTGCAACTTAAAGAGCAATTATCCGAACCTCCATAAAGCTAGCAGAGCAAAGTCTCCAAAATGGATTTAATTGGTATCAAAATTTTGTGCTTTTTATATGCTAATTTTGTGCTCCATTTAAAATTTTTGTGCTCTTATCGTTTAGCGGGTAATTAGAAATCAAAAGTGCTCTGTTGGCTTACCATCAAGCTAGCAGAGCACTTAATGATCTTTGCCATATCTAAGAATGAAACTACGTGATATTTATGTGCTTTTTATGTGCTTTGCGAATATCGAACAGCCAAACCCCGATTTTTCTTTTTTCGCCCGATATAGACCCTCAAAAAACCCTTCAATAAGAGCATATACAATTTTTTTGGATATTCTGATATGAAAATATATCATATTTATGTGCTTTTTATGTGCTCTACGAATATTCAAGAGCGAAACCGCTAAAACGATAAATTCTCTCAAAACCACCCCTACAAGACCCAAGCTACCCGCCAATAGGAGTATTGGTTATTTTTTCGATATCGCAAAAACAAAGTAGTCCACATTTATGTGCTTTTTATGTGCTCTACGAATATCCAAGAGCTAAACCGCTGAAATGGAAATTTCTTAAAAAACCACCCCTATGAGACCCAAGTTACCAGCAAATTAGAGTATTGGCTATTTTTTCGATTTCGCTAAATCAAAGTAGTCCACATTTATGTGCTTTTTATGTGCTCTACGAATATTCAAGAGCCAAACCGCTAATACGCAAATTTCTCCCAAAACCATCCCTACAAGACCCAAGTTACCCGCAAATACGAATATTGGTTATTTTTTCGATATCGCAAAATCAAAGTAGTCCACATTTATGTGCTTTTTATGTGCTCTACGAATATTCGAGAACCAAACCGCTAAAATGAAAATTTCTCCCAAAACCACCCCTACAAAACCCAAGCTACCCGCCAATACGAGTATTGGTTATTTTTTCGATATCGCTAAACCAAAGTAGTCTATATTTATGTGCTTTTTATGTGCTCTACGAATATTCAAGAGCCAAACCGCTAAAACGATAATTTCTCCCAAAACCACCCCTACAAGACCTAAGCTACCCGCCAATACGAGTATTGGTTATTTTTTCGATATCGCTAAACCAAAGTAGTCTATATTTATGTGCTTTTTATGTGCTCTACGAATATCCATGTGCTAAACCGCTAAAACGATAATTTCGCGCAAAACCACCCCTACAAGACCCAAGCTACCCGCCAATACGAGTATTGGTTATTTTTTCGATATCGCAAGATCAAAGTAGTCCACAATTATGTGCTTTTTATGTGCTCTACGAATATCCATGTGCTAAACCGGTGAAACGAAAACTTCTTCCGAAACCACCCCTACAAGACCCAAGCTACCCGCCAATACGAGTATTGGTTATTTTTTCGATATCGCAAGATTAAAGTAGTCCACATTTATGTACTTTTTATGTGCTCTACGAATATCCATGTGCCAAACCGCTGAAACGAAACTTTCTTCCGAAACCACCCCTACAAGACCCAAGTTACCCGGAAATACGAGTATTGGCTATTTTTTCGATATCGCTAAATCAAAGTAGTCCACATTTGTGTGCTTTTTATGTGCTCGACGAATATTCAAGAACCAAACCGCTAAAATGCAAATTTCTCCCAAAACCACCCCTACAAGACCCAAGCTACCCGCCAATACGAGTATTGGTTATTTTTTCGATATCGCTAAATCAAAGTAGTCCAAATTTATGTGCTTTTTATGTGCTCTACGTATATCCAAGAGCCAAATCGCTAAAACGCAAATTTCTCCCAAAACCACCCTTACAAGACCCAAGCTACCCGCCAATACGAGTATTGGTTATTTTTTCGATACCGCAAAATAAAAGTAGTCCACATTTATGTGCTTTTTATGTGCTCTACGAATATCCAAGAGCCAAACCGCTAAAACGAAAATTTCTCCCAAAACCACCCCTGCAAGACCCAAGTTATCCGCAAATACGAGTATTGGTTATTTTTTCGATATCGCTAAATCAAAGTAGTCCACATTTATGTGCTTTTTATGTGCTCTACGAATATTCAAGAGCCAAACCGGTAAAACGCAAATTTTTCCCAAAACCACCCCTACAAGACCCAAGGTACCCACCAATACGAGCATTGGTTATTTTTTCGATATCGCAAAATCAAAGTAGTCCACATTTATGTGCTTTTCATGTGCTCTTCGAATATCCATGAGTCAAACCGCTAAAACGAAAATTTCTCCCAAAACCACCTCAAGGAGACCGAAGGTACCCGCAAATACGAGTATTGGTTATTTTTTCGATATCGCAAAATCGAAGTGGTCCACATTTATGTGCTTTTTATGTGCTCTACGAATATCCAAGAGCCAAATCGCTAAAACGCAAATTTCTCCCAAAACCACCCCTACAAGACCCAAGCTACCCGCCAATACGAGTATTGGTTATTTTTTCGATATCGCAAAATCGAAGTAGTCCACATTTATGTGTTTTTTATGTGCTCTACGAATATCCAAGAGCCAAATCGCTAAAACGCAAATTTCTCCCAAAACCACCGCTGCAAGACCCAAGTTATCCGCAAATACGAGTATTGGTTATTTTTTCGATATCGCTAAATCAAAGTAGTCCACATTTATGTGCTTTGTATGTGCTCTACGAATATTCAAGAGCCAAACCGGTAAAACGCAAATTTTTCCCAAAACCACCCCTACAAGACCCAAGGTACCCACCAATACGAGCTTTGGTTATTTTTTCGATATCGCAAAATCAAAGTAGTCCACATTTATGTGCTTTTCATGTGCTCTTCGAATATCCATGAGTCAAACCGCTAAAACGAAAATTTCTCCCAAAACCACCTCAAGGAGACCGAAGGTACCCGCAAATACGAGTATTGGTTATTTTTTCGATATCGCAAAATCGAAGTGGTCCACATTTATGTGCTTTTTATGTGCTCTACGAATATCCAAGAGCCAAATCGCTAAAACGAAAATTTCTCTCAAAACCACCCCTACAAGACCCAAGCTACCCGCCAATACGAGTATTGGTTATTTTTTCGATATCGCAAAATCAAAGTAGTCCACATTTATGTGCTTTTTATGTGCTCTACGAATATCCATGAGCCAAACCACTAAAACGAAAATTTCATCCAAAACCACCCCTACAAGACCCAAGTTACTCGCAAATACGAGTATTGGCTATTTTTCGATATCGCTAAATCAAAGTAGTCCACATTTATGTGTTTCTTATGTGCTCTACGAATATTCAAGAGCCAAACCGCTAAAACGATAATTTCTCCCAAAACCACCCCTACAAGACCCAAGCTACCCGCCAATACGAGTATTGGTTATTTTTTCGATATCGCAAGATCAAAGTAGTCCACATTTATGTGCTTTTTATGTGCTCTACGAATATCCATGAGCCAAACCGCTAAAACGAAAATTTCTTCCAAAACCACCCCTGCAAGACCCAAGTTATCCGCAAATACGAGTATTGGTTATTTTTTCGATATCGCTAAATCGAAGTAGTCCACATTTATGTGCTTTTTATGTGTTCTTCGAATATCCATAAGTCAAACCGCTAAAACGAAAATTTCTCCCAAAACCACCCCTACAAGACCCAAGCTACCCGCCAATGCGAGTATTGGTTATTTTTTCGATATCGCAAAATCAGAGTAGTCCACATTTATCTGCTTTTTATGTGCTCTACGAATATCCATGAGCCAAACCGCTAAAACGAAAATTTCTTCCAAAACCACCCCTGCATGACCCAAGTTATCCGCAAATACGAGTATTGGTTATTTTTTCGATATCGCAAACTCGAAGTAGTCCACATTTATGTGCTTTTCATCTGCTCTTCGAATATCCATGAGCCAAACCGCTAAAACGATCATTTCTTCCAAAACCACCCCTACGAGACCGAAGCTATCCGCAAATACGAGTAGTGGCTATTTTTTCGATATCGCAAAATCGAAGTAGTCCACATTTATGTGCTTTTTATGTGTTCTTCGAATATCCATAAGTCAAACCGCTAAAACGAAAATTTCTCCCAAAACCACCCCTACAAGACCCAAGCTACCCGCCAATGCGAGTATTGGTTATTTTTTCGATATCGCAAAATCAAAGTAGTCCACATTTATCTGCTTTTTATGTGCTCTACGAATATCCATGAGCCAAACCGCTAAAACGAAAATTTCTTCCAAAACCACCCCTGCAAGACCCAAGTTATCCGCAAATACGAGTATTGGTTATTTTTTCGATATCGCAAAATAAAAGTAGTCCACATTTATGTGCTTTTTATGTGCTCTACGAATATTCAAGAGCCAAACCGCTAAAACGAAAATTTCTCTCAAAACAACCCCTGCAAGACCCAAGTTATCCGCAAATACGAGTATTGGTTATTTTTTCGATATCGCTAAATCAAAGTAGTCCACATTTATGTGCTTTTTATGTGCTCTACGAATATTCAAGAGCCAAACCGGTAAAACGCAAATTTTTCGCAAAACCACCCCTACAAGACCCAAGGTACCCATCAATACGAGCATTGGTTATTTTTTCGATATCGCAAAATCAAAGTAGTCCACATTTATGTGCTTTTCATGTGCTCTTCGAATATCCATGAGTCAAACCGCTAAAACGAAAATTTCTCCCAAAACCACCTCAAGGAGACCGAAGGTACCCGCAAATACGAGTATTGGTTATTTTTTCGATATCGCAAAATCGAAGTGGTCCACATTTATGTGCTTTTTATGTGCTCTACGAATATCCAAGAGCCAAATCGCTAAAACGCACATTTCTCCCAAAACCACCCCTACAAGACCCAAGCTACCCGCCAATACGAGTATTGGTTATTTTTTCGATATCGCAAAATCGAAGTAGTCCACATTTATGTGTTTTTTATGTGCTCTACGAATATCCAAGAGCCAAATCGCTAAAACGCAAATTTCTCCCAAAACCACCCCTGCAAGACCCAAGTTATCCGCAAATACGAGTATTGGTTATTTTTTCGATATCGCTAAATCAAAGTAGTCCACATTTATGTGCTTTGTATGTGCTCTACGAATATTCAAGAGCCAAACCGGTAAAACGCAAATTTTTCCCAAAACCACCCCTACAAGACCCAAGGTACCCACCAATACGAGCATTGGTTATTTTTTCGATATCGCAAAATCAAAGTAGTCCACATTTATGTGCTTTTCATGTGCTCTTCGAATATCCATGAGTCAAACCGCTAAAACGAAAATTTCTCCCAAAACCACCTCAAGGAGACCGAAGGTACCCGCAAATACGAGTATTGGTTATTTTTTCGATATCGCAAAATCGAAGTGGTCCACATTTATGTGCTTTTTATGTGCTCTACGAATATCCAAGAGCCAAATCGCTAAAACGCAAATTTCTCCCAAAACCACCCCTACAAGACCCAAGCTACCCGCCAATACGAGTATTGGTTATTTTTTCGATATCGCAAAATCAAAGTAGTCCACATTTATGTGCTTTTTATGTGCTCTACGAATATCCATGAGCCAAACCGCTAAAACGAAAATTTCATCCAAAACCACCCCTACAAGACCCAAGTTACTCGCAAATACGAGTATTGGCTATTTTTCGATATCGCTAAATCAAAGTAGTCCACATTTATGTGTTTTTTATGTGCTCTACGAATATTCAAGAGCCAAACCGCTAAAACGATAATTTCTCCCAAAACCACCCCTACAAGACCCAAGCTACCCGCCAATACGAGTATTGGTTATTTTTTCGATATCGCAAGATCAAAGTAGTCCACATTTATGTGCTTTTTATGTGCTCTACGAATATCCATGAGCCAAACCGCTAAAACGAAAATTTCTTCCAAAACCACCCCTGCAAGACCCAAGTTATCCGCAAATACGAGTATTGGTTATTTTTTCGATATCGCTAAATCGAAGTAGTCCACATTTATGTGCTTTTTATGTGTTCTTCGAATATCCATAAGTCAAACCGCTAAAACGAAAATTTCTCCCAAAACCACCCCTACAAGACCCAAGCTACCCGCCAATGCGAGTATTGGTTATTTTTTCGATATCGCAAAATCAGAGTAGTCCACATTTATCTGCTTTTTATGTGCTCTACGAATATTCAAGAGCCAAACCGCTAAAACGCAAATTTCTCCCAAAACCATCCCTACAAGACCCAAGCTACCCGCCAATACGAGTATTGGTTATTTTTTCGATATCGCAAGATCAAAGTAGTCCACATTTATGTGCTTTTTATGTGATCTACGAATATCGATGTGCCAAACCGCTGAAACCAAAATTTCTCCCGAAACCACCCCTACAAGACCCAAGTTACCCGCAACTACGAGTATTGGCTATTTTTTCGATATCGCAAAATCAAAGTAGTCCACATTTATGTGCTTTTTATGTGCTCCACGAATATCCAAGAGCCAAACCGCTAAAACGCAAATTTCTCCCAAAACCACCCCTACAAGACCCAACCTACCCGCCAATACGAGTATTGGCTATTTTTTCGTAAATGTGGACTACTTTGATTTTGCGATATCATGTCCATATTTTTTTTATTTTGCCAGATATAGACCCTCAAAAGCCCTCTAAAAAGAGCATGGACCTTTTTTTCAGTATTCTAAAATGAAAGTACGCTACATTTATGTGCTTTTTATGTGCTCTTCGAATATTCAAGAGACAAACCGCTAAAATGAAAATAACTCCAAATACTACTCCTAAACTACCCGCCAATGGAGGAAAGGGCTATTATTTCGATATTGCAAAATCGAATGTTTCCACATTTCTGTGCTTTTTATGTGCTCTTCGAATATCCAAGAGGCAAACCGCTCAAACGAAAATTTCGCTCAAAACCACCACTACGCTACCCTCCAATGGGGGAAAGGGCTATTATTTTGATATCGCAAAATCAAATGATTCCACATTTATGTGCTTTTTATGTGCTCCACGAATATCGAACAGCCAAGTCCATATTTTTTTTTATTTTGCCAGATATAGACCCTCAAAAGTCCTCTAAAAAGAGCATGTACCATTTTTTTAGTATTCTAAAATGAAAGTACACCATATTTATGTGCTTTTTATGTGCTCTTCGAATATTCAAGAGGCAAACCGCTGAAACGAAAATTTTTCTCAAAACCACCCCTACGCTACCCTTCAATGGGGGAAAAGGGCAATTTTGTCGATATCGCGAAATCAAATGATTCCACATTTATGTGCTTTTTATGTGCTTCACGAGTATCGAACCGCCAAGTCCGTATTTTTTTTTATTTTGCCAGATATAGACCATCAAAAGCCCTCTAAAAAGAGCATAGACTTTTTTATCGGTATTCTAAAATGAAAGTACACCACATTCATCTGCTTTTTATGTGCTTTTCGAATATGCAAGAGGCAAACCGCTAAAACGATAATAACTCTAAATACCACCCCTAAACTACCCGCCAATGGGGGAAAGGGCTATTATTTCGATATCGCAAAATCAAATGATTCCATAAATTTATAACTTTTTTATTTTCCGCAAAATAACCCCTGATACAAGCTGGCCTTAAAAATGAGCATGATTTACCTTCTTGATATCGCAAAATCAAATTGAACTGCATTTAAATACTATTTATGTGCTCTTGAAATATCAAAAACCTGAACCCCTTAATCGTATATATTGCGAAAATACCACCCCTGAAAGAACCAGCTACCTGCTGACCAAAAAGCGGACTACTTTTGCGATACAACCAATTTGCGTTACAACACATTTGAGTGCTACTTTTGTGCTCTCTGAATATTACAAAACGCGACCCCTAAATCGTGAATTGCGTCGAAATACCACTCCTACGAGTCTGAAGCTACCCTCTGATGAGAACGTGAACTATTTGTGCCATATCGCCAAATTAAATAGCAACACATTTAAGTGCTATTTATGTGCTCTCAGAATATCACAGATCCCAACCCCTAAACCGATTTTTTTTAAATACCACACATATAAATCCCAACCTACCCTGTAATGAGAACCTGGACTACCTGTGCGATATCGCCAATTTAAAAAGCAACATAATTAAGTGCTATTTATGTGCTCTCAGAATATCACAGATCCCAACCCCTAAAACGAAATTTTTTGAAAATACCACACATATAAATCTCAACCTACCCTGCAATGAGAACCTGGACTACCTGTGCGATATCGCGAATTTAAATAGCGACACATTTGAATGCTATTTATGTGCTCTTAGAATATTACAGATCCCAACCCCTAAAACGAATTTTTTTTCTAAATACCACACATATAAGTCCCAAGCTACCCTGTAATGAGAACCTGGACTAACTGTGCGGTATCGCCAATTTAAAAAGTGCAATTTAAAAATCGCCAATTTGAAAAACCAATTTAAAAACATTCAAGTGCTATTTATGTGCTCTCAGAATATAACGGATCCCAACCCGTGAAACGCAATTTTCTGAAAATACCATACCTATGTATAAGCCCCAAGCTGGAACTTATATTAGTGTAGTTTGTGATAATTAACAATAGAAATAAATATGATCCATCCACTTGAATAAGTGACGTTCAAAATTTCTATTATCGGTATAATATCACCAAAATGTACGTGATTGCATTTCAGTCCCTTGCACAAATACATAAATGAACATTTCTATGAAGTTGCCTTCGAATGGACATTTGAATTTTCACGGGTCGCGTTTAGATACTATCATATGTAACTGTACGGATCGTGTCACGCGCCCTCTTCTGAACGTTGGAAAGTGGTGAACCTGCAGTCGGTAAGAGAAGATTCTACTATCTCGAGATGGTAGTGAATTCAGACACGAGTAATTATATATAACATCGGAGTTCATCGGAGTTCATCGGAGTTTTAAATATAGTATTGTAGAATTAGAGGTTCGGAAAGCAAGTTTTTTTAATCGGTTCTTGTAGCCAACTTCAAGTAGCGGGAATATTTGCAACTCAACGCATCCGTCAAGTTGGCTACAGTGTTTTTTTCGTATAACGTTAGCGGCTATTCTGGCATTTCCTTTTGTCTTATCCGGTATATGAGAAACGACAGCATCAATTCTATTTCTTCTTAAGAGGGAATGGTACCCCATCGCCGTCGGTATGGCAGATCGGAATAGTAGATACCCACGGATTCCCTAAACGGCTCTTCCGAATTTCACGAAATTTGAGCAGAGAATGTCAAATTCATAGACGAAAGGCTGTCTTCTCATCAAATTTATTGAAACGAAAAAAAAAATAAGTCGATTATATTACCATGCTGACGCCGTGATGAAAATTATATAAAATACAAAGTTTAGCTAATGCCACGACTTCCCGTGTAGAAATTTGAGTCGGGAAAAAGTACCGCCCCTGATCTGCCTTCCCGAGATAATATCAGGATCCGGTCAGTCCTTCCACCCTGGATTAGGTTCGCAATGTAACGGGTCTAAGGTTAGGTCCCGATCCGCCGTTCCCTCTCTTGGGAACTGATCAGAAACGGGCCGGGGTACAAGCGGTAAATGACCAGGAAATGTCGATAAAACCAACCTCAAAACAACTTCTATAGCAAAATAACTACTATAGATATTCATAATCCACCATGATAGTGTCATTTATTGTAATTATATCCTCCATTATATCAGCATATAATTTTCGTTGACTATCATAATTTATTCTTTATGATAGCATTGTCAGGCGTCGATTATTGTTGAGGAAAATAATATAATGATATAATGGAGTATACAATTACAATAAATGTGATCATATTATTAAATTCAATTATTAATATGTTTGATGACGCAAAAAGTACTATTTAATAATAGGTTGGGATTTAATATTCAGGAAATGTCAATGTGCTCCCCAGGAAAAGGTTTTGTGAAATTCCTGGTCTGTTACACGAAAGGGCCCGGTTGGGTAAATTGGACGAGGCAAGCCAGGCCTGGACCATAGTCAAGTCGGGAATGCCCGGTCACATTTCTGCACGGGTTGGAGGGGAGGAGCCGTGTAGCAAAAAATTGACGTAGAGAGACTAATAAAAATACAAAATTGAAGCTGAATAAAGAAGCTAAGTGACCTATCCATTGATTTAACTGAAAAAAATTTCCTGAGCTCATGGAACCTTGAGAAGAAACAAACAAATGTGGATATTTTTTTCTTGCGCTATTTCTCATGATTGCGCGATAAACGTATCTCATAAAAAAATTTGTCGACAGATCTCAAAACTAGAGACTTGAAGCTTCAAAATGCTTTTTTTCATCTCGATTTGACCATTTTTCACACATATACAATGCTTAAAAAAACACTTAAAAAAATGCAAGAAGCGTTCTGTTCCTTTAATTTTTTGGACTAGTGTATTTCATAATATTCTTTTTGCAACAATATTTTTTTTTACATTCCGCGTGAAAAATAATAATATAAATATAAGAAATATAATAGGGCGGGCGGAAGGGTCGGAAAATGAGGAGAAAAGTATCAATATACAGGCAAAATATGCGAGCAAGAAAAAAGTGGGAAACATGTAGAAAGCGAATAAAACTCAAAACATGTTTTTCGTAAATGCAATCAATTATTTAGATAATTGAATCTGTAGTATAAAGCTAGATCGAACGAGAGCGCTAATATCTTTATATTAGCGCTGTCGTTCGCAGTGCGTCACCAGCAAAGACTTGCTGACCGGTGCGAAGCTCTTCGCACCTACCGACCACAAGCGTGGTCGAGATAAAAGTCCATTGTTTAAATGATTGATTGCAAATATTTTCACTGCATTTTGCAGCGAGCCGCCGACGAACACTCACGGTGTGTCATGATTTACGTCAATATTTGGCGACGGGCTCCATTCGAGAAGAAAATGCCATGAATTATTTAGATGATTGAATCAGTAGTACACTGTAAAAAAAATCTGTATTAAAATTAATATAAAAGTGTAGGAAGTCTTTTTACAGATACCGTTTATGAATTTTAACATTGTCGTTTGAAAATCAATGCACTGCTTTTCGAATGTCTAATAATCGTTCAGTAATATCGCAACACTTACGTACTGGAAAAATCATATACGTATCGCAAGGTATCTATTATAAGTGTATTAAAATGAATACGCACAGATTGTATTTTTAAATTTACAAAAATTAAATTTGGCATAGAAAAGTGTATTAATTTTACTGTGTTAGGTTAGCGTAATTGTTATTATTGATTTTCTGCGTCTTCCCGAGTCGAAATTTTCGAGCCGCGTTCAACCCACAAAATGAAGGCGAGCAGAAATCGGCGTGAGCGGGTTATTGAGTATCTAAAGGAGGGTACAATGTTTGAAAGTACCATGCGTTAGAGCCTCCGATGAACCTCCGGCATGGCAGAAAGTAGACTTTTTGACTCAAAGGAGGTCAGGGAGGGTCACAATTGAACCTACGGAACCTCAGGTGGGCCTACTTCGAGCGCTCCCGCAGAACCTACTGCCCCTCCTTTCGGCCTACTGTACACGGCTAAACAAAAAAATTAATTTATATAGAATCTATTTAAATAAAATAGGTTTTTTTCCTTGTCTCCCAACCTACTACGATCATATTTCTTTCAAATATATTTATATATGTTAATAAAGATGAGATTCAAATTAATCTTCATTTGCTTACAATGTACACGGTAAAGCTTAGTGTACTATATGCAAAAAATATTTCATAAATCGAAAATAAAATGAACGCATTATTTGAGAGCTTTACTACAAGGATTTTTCATCGTAATTCGTCATTTCCTGGCCTTTGGAAATGATTTTTTTCGAAGAAAATATTTGCCCTATATGCGATTTGAACCTAGTCCTACCTACTCATAACTACGCGCCGCTGCCCCTATGCTACCGAGTGCTTATAACATTTTGGTCGCTGATATGGCATAAGAGACCAAATGAATACCTCCAACTATTTGTTGTATCACATAAGCTATAGATTTTTCAAACACACAGACACACACACACACACACGCGCGCGCGTGTGTGTTTTATATATATATATATAAAATAGGCGGGGGGTAGTGAATTCCTCTCTCTCCACCTTCACTACCCCCCGCCCCCTTGATATGAGTGTTGCAATAAAGATGGACTATTAGTTCAATCAAATAGAAAAATGCTTAACTCTACAAATATTCTATTTAAGGTAAATTAAAAAAAATAACTAGATCCATTCAGTGAACTTGACTAAATTGTTTTTTTGAACAGATGAAAATGTTAAACTGATGAAACCGAATCACAGATTTATTAGGATCAAATAAAATATGTAGTTATTGGACGGTATTAAATAGATTGATTTTCTATAAATAAACATTTTTAAAATCAATCATTTTAATAATGGAATGCAATAGGAAAAATTTGGTTCTATGAAAAATCTAGTTAATACAAATTAAAAAAAAATCAAATAGACGCGGTTAGTTAATATCATAATATTTAGCGGGAAAAAATAAAAATATGCTTCATACATACACGTCGAAATATTTTTTTAATTTTCGACGTGCTAAAAATGAAAACAAGGAAAAATCAAACATCTTATTTGAAATCGACGGTAATCGGCCGTCGCAATTTATCAACTCATTATTGAATAAACAAAAAAAAAACAAAACGAACAAAAACAAAAAGAAAAAATCGAATGAGGTTGAATTCTAAACCGACAATTTCAATCCTTCAGAACATGAAATAAACTATAATTAACACCCTATCGTTCCATATAGAAATCAACATTATATGTTATTTAGATATACACTGCCAGCTAAAAGTTTTCGGACACTCCACATAATCGCAAAACTTTTGAGCGCTGGATAATTGCCAAATAATGTTAGAGTAATATAATTCATTTCATTTATTATTTCACGAAGATACTATAAAGATCTATATGATTAAGTAATTTCACAGAGCTTTATAGTATCTTCGTAAAATAATTATTATTCTACCATAAGTTTGCAATGATCCAAAGTGATATTAAGTTTTGCAGTTATCTGAAGTGTCCGAATACTTTTGACTGGTAGTGTATATTCGAATATATTAACGCAACCACATATTTTGAGTATTATATATATATATATATATATATATATATATATATATATATATATAAAGTATTATATAATATATACCGTCGCTTAAATGTTTGGATACACCAGTCGATATTTCTTGCTGCACTAAAAGTCACATAGCTTCGTAAAAAAAACATAACCAAATTTACCGAACGGCGTTTTGACGGGAATAAATTCAGCTGTATGTTGCTTTTCTGAAATATTTTTTTATCATTTTCTTTTCGACCCGGTACGCACTTTTATACGTGACTGATTTTCGGCTTTTTTTCGACCATCAAGAATTGAACGCATGACTTATGGAAAAAAAATTGTTACGTTTATCCATGATGAACTTAAACGGGGTAGCAGGAACTTCATTTGCGTTTTTTATAAAGTTTAGTACGATTTTTTTCGCAATGTTATTTCATTTTTTGCTAAAAAGACTAATTCGAGATAATGCAATGTAACTCAAGAACTAGAGGGCTTAAGAAGAAATGTCAAGAACGAAAAACGTCGCGTAAGCTTATACTGGATAGACTGGCATTTTTTAAAGAATTTTCCTGTGAGATTTTTTCTCACAGGAAAACGCCTATTAATCCGATAGAATTGGAGTAAGACTGTATACACAAGCATTCTTTTATCAATTGCCTATAAAATAATAATAAATCGATATTGAGCAAATTTGATTGTTTTCGCATATTAATATTGGACTATTAATTTGATAAGGGGACGATGTATTTTTATTAATTTCGTATTATTTTCGTCATCGAACGGGTTACCGATCAGGTCACAATGGAATGATGATGGAGGAGATATCGAATTTGGGCCGAAAGCAGGTTAGGTGGGGTCGAGGCAACAGTTTGAGATTGAAAGCAGGTTAAGGAGGCCTGTGCTCTGCACGTTTCACTGAAACTGGGGGTCGAGAGAAGGTTTGGGAGGTCTAGCAGAGGCTACCCTGGGCCAAGAGGAGGTCTCTTCATGGCACTGAACTCGACAAATGAGGTTTTGTAGGTTCAACGGAGGCTGGCGGCTTATGTATTACAAAAGAAATGGGTCCTGCGAGGGTTCAGAGGAGGCTAAAAATTTCGACTCGGGTTTAATGAACTCTGTATGAATTTTAATATACAAATTCCGGAATTCTTTTACTGATTCAGTCTGTGAAAACTAATAATCGTTATTTTTAAATTAATACACTACGTTTTGAATGTCTAAGTAATGTGTAGTAATATTGTAATACCAAAGTCCTGGAAAAATCATATACCTATTCAAAAGTATCAGTTGTGGATATATAAAAATTAACGCGCATAGATTTTATAGTTTGGTTGGGTTTTTAATTAATTTGGCTGCTTTGTTCGGTTAATTTACCACTCTTACATATTTGTTTTTTCTTTAGCTACCACCCTTTTCGCGTTTGTTACCGACATCCTTCCCCCTCATTATGACCGTTTTTTGCCTCTACTGTTTTTTTCTCCCTGTCTCCCCCCCCCCTTGCGGCCGCCGGCGACTTCCCCCTCTGTATTATATTCATCATGACTATAATTCTTATTTCTAACTAGTATTATTTCGCCGTGAAATACCGAAGAAAAACATTTCACAACGAAATGTACGCGACTAGGATTCGAACCCGGGACCTTCCGGTGCGCTGGTTTAGTGGCGAGCACGCTAATAGACCATCGCACCGGGTGTTCACCACTTACTTTAGATTTGGTGTTACTCGATGCGTTTTTTATAATTTGATTTAACGTGCTGACCAAAGCACGAATTTCAAGTTTTCTGCACTGAATTATATATTAAATCAGACTATCAGAATAATCACATACTAACAAGGAGAAGGCAGAGCCTGGATGTCGCGAATCGGTTTCTCCTTTCGCGTGGTGAAAGTTCAAGACCTCCGAATTAACGTCGTTTATGATTTTTGTTCCAATAGGCCGTAGTCGCTGAGATATCGCGATTTGAAAATTTGGGAGCTTCGGATCGAGCCAAGCAGGTGTCGGCTGGCGAGTAGAGTATGTTGAGCGTTGATGCTTGAGACAAGAGCGGCCGTAGCTAATACGGTAAGACGACGGACTGGCATCCGAAAGTTCACGGTTCGCGTCCCCATGCTTTTTTTTAAATTCAATTTTTATTTTATTTTATAATCTCTCATGACTTTGCATGTGCAGGTGAATAAGAAAATTCGAAAATATGTATTACTAGATTTATTTATCTATTATATTAAAATAATTAATGTGGTTGCGGTGGTATTGCGTTCATCTTATGTTCGTGGTGTCGTAAGCCTTTGTGCTTCCTTTGCTTTTACGATGGTTTCCACCCTCCAATTTGTCAGCATACCGATCTGATAGAAGAAGAATCAGAATAATTACCTGCCGCGAAATTTGCAAGTGTGAATTAGATTAATTATTTATTTTTTATACCGTATTATTTTGCTTTGTAATTGTGACTTGATTATTGGATTAATTATTTTAATATAATAGACAAATAAAACTAGTAATACATATTTTCGAATTTTCTTATTTACCTGCACATGCAAAGTCTTATGAGAGATTAGAAAAAAAAATTGAATTAAAAAAAAAGCATAGGGACGCGAACCGTGAACTTTGAGAATGCCAGTCCGTCGTTTTACCGTATTAGCTACGGCCGCTCTTGAATCAAGTATCAACGCTCAACGTACTCTACGCGCGAGTCGAAACCGGCTTGGCTCCATCCGAAACTCCCAAATTTCAAATCGCGATATCTCAGCAACCAAGGCCTATTGGAACAAAAATAAAAAATGACGTTAATTCGGAGGTCTTCAACTTTCAACACGCGAAACGAGAACCTGATTCGCGACATCCAGGCTCATCCGTCTCCTTGTAAATCAGAAAATGTACGTGCCTTTGTATTGTAAATGGTCTATTCATTTCTAAATATTCTCCAGTCTATCATAATGTTCAGTGCACAAAAAATTGTATACTCCTGAACCAAGTATTGTAAAAATTAAGAGTCAGTTTGTAATTTTCTTCGTCTACATTTTACATATTCAAAACGCTTGTTGTATTTTTCAACTAAGAATATTTATTTTCTATTAGACGCCTTGAAAAATCGTAGATAGTGTATTAATATTCAATTCGTACGTATTACGAAATGTAATACCGTATGAAATATAGGTCCGGTATTGAATTTTACAACACTGAAGCCTAAATATTCATTCATATAGTAAGTTTTGAAATTTCATTTGCCATAGTATTGTAAGAGTATTTTAAATTTCATATTTCTTTAAACAGCGTTTTGTAATATTCAATGTACAAGGTATTGTACTTTTCAACAGAATGAAGTTAAAAATAATAGTCATATTGCGATTTTAATACTTTTTGTGTAAATAATGAAATCATATACGTTTGTTGCATTAATCAAACAAATATTTGTATTATTATGATGCGCGTTGAAAAACTCATACCCAGCATACTAATATTCAATGTCCCATATATTAAAATGTATACGAATCTATGAAAATTCATTTACATTACTGAAGTTTCCATTACTGAAGTGTGAATTTGCGTTTCATATTCCGAGTTTAGAAATTTTCAATTATAAAAGTATAGTAAATTTAATGACTTTTTTTTACAGTGTATCTATAAAACTAGATGGAACAAGAGCGCTAATATCTTCATATGAGCGCTGTCGTTCGCAGTGCATCACCAGCAAAGACTTGCTGAGCGGTGCGAAGCTCTTCGCACATACCGATCACAAGCGTGGTCGAGAATAATTTCGAAATAATTGTTTAAACAATTATTTTCACCGTTTGTTTTTTTCAGCGCGTAAGCAGCAATCTATATTTGCTGAGAGGTACAGAAAGTACCGTATCTACCGATCATACCCGTGATCGAGAATAAATGCAAAAATAATTTTTAAATAATTATTTTTTTGAATTTTTTCCACCATTGTTTTTTGCAGCGCATAAGCAGCAATCTATATTTGCTGAGAGGTACAGAAAGTACCGTATCTACCGATCATACCCTTGATCGAGAATAAATGCAAAAATAATTGTTTAAATAATTATTTTTGCGAAATTTTTGCACCGTTGTTTTTTGCAGCGCGTTAGCAGCAATCTATACTTACTGAGAGGTACAGAAAGTACCAAATCTACCGTTCATATCCCTAATCGAGAATAAATGCAAAAATAATTGTTTAAATAATTATTTTTCCGTAATTTTTACACCGTTTTTTTTGCTGATAGGTACAGAAAGTACCGTATCTACCGATCATACCCGAGATCGAGAATAAATGCAAAAATATTTTTTTTAATAATAATTTTTGCGTACTTTCCACCGTTGTTTTTTGCAGCGCGTAAGCAGCAATCTATATTTGCTAAGAGGTACAGAAAGTACCGTATCTACCGATCATACCCGTGATCGAGAATAAATGCAAAAATAATTGTTTGAATAATTATTTTTGCGTAATTGTTACACCGTTGTTTTTTGCAGCGCGTAAGCAGCAATCTATATTTGCTGAGAGGTACAGAAAGTACCGTATCTACCGATCATATCTGTGATCGAGAATAAGTGCAAAAATAATTATAAATAATTATTTTTGTATAATTTTTACACCGTTGTTTTTTGCAGCGCGTATGCAGCAATCTATATTTGCTAAGAGGTACAGAAAGTACCCCACATTTGTTAATTGTTAAAAATAATTAATTTTGAACAATTATCTCGCTGCAGAAAAGCGCGAGCCATCAGCAAGAACGCTTGCTGCGAAATTGCGATACTCGATGATCTCGAATTTCGTGCGAAGTCGGCGTTGACGACGAATACAAAATTCTTTATCTACACCGACCGTGGGTCAGCGTGTGGGTATATACGTGTATATTCCCACAAAAAGTGGGTACTCGCTGCGAAGGGACAGCATGCGGGAAGAAAACAATCTTCAACCGCGTGCGCCCGACGTAACGAACGCACACAGACTCACGTGCACATACGCGTTTCGTCGAAGCATACATTGTAATGCCTCGACGCAAGGAGGCCCGAGGCTCCGTCACAGCGTGCGTCTCGAAACGAATACGCGTTCGGGATGAACGCGCGCTGTGACATCTATCGGTAGAGAGCAGTAGCTCGTGCGAGCACTGCCCTAACGACTCGAGCCGGGGCTGCGGCGAAGGTTTGTTTGGGTATCATTCCCTCGTAACAGGTTCGAGTGTCGAGTATCAAAAACGAACGCAGTTGGGTGTTAAGTACCGAGCGTGCAGACGAGTGTGAAAAACCAATCTAACGAAAAAACAACCAGTCAGTGTGTGAGTGATGGATTGAATAATAATGATCGAAGAAAATACCACTGAATTGTCGAAAGACAAAGAGAAAAAACGCGGGAGACCTCGAAAAATCGACGTAAACATCGTCGTAAATGCTCTGACGAAATTCAAAAAAAGAATTAGTCCCAAGGAAGATGGGCATATCGTTTCAAAACACAATAGTGTGTGGAAAGACATATCAAAGGAGATCTACTATGCTAAAAGCGCAGTGGCACTGTACACGTACGTGGTGTGCAATCATGATGGGGTTAGAGGTCACCTGTGGAATAATTTCACGAGTGTTTCTCACAGCGATGATCGTGAAATGGAAATAAACCAATCTCTATTGGAAAATTCGACGCTGCACTCTATAACTGAAGTGGATTCGGCTTTCAATTTCACGATCCATATTCCAGCGAGTCAATTTTACCAACTAGTTGAATCGCGAGTGATTTATCTCAACAAAAAGCAGCCACGAAACGTGAAAAAATTTCGCAAAGGTTAGTATAGTAGTTATCTGGATCTCAACTTTGTAATACCGTAAAAGACCAAGCATTATGATATAGGCTGTACGGTTCACTTTTTCTTTTTTACAGAGGAAGAAATCTTTCTTTTACGATCGGAGAAACATTGTTCTCTCTCTATACATTTTTTCTTTTTCCTATTTTCGAAGAAAAATGTACACGCTATAGACATGTTTCTCCTCTGCGAAGCGAAAGATTGTTGTCCTCCGTGAAAAAAAAGTTTCTTTGTAGAAACGATATCTCGTGTACCGTAAAGAGGGCGTGAGGGCTTTTAAGGTGTTTCGGGACAGTCGATACAATGATGTCATGCTGAACGATTCTTTCAAAAATTAAAAACTTCAAAATGATCCGAATTTAATTAAAAAAATATTATTATAATTGTAAGATTTTAAGTTAACTATTAATTTTGAAAATTCAATTTAAAATTTTAAATCAACTTAAAATTTTAATTTAATAATAATTATATATATATTAATAAATTTAGTAATAAAGAATTAACTTTTTTTAGTCAATTTACAATTTATTACTTGAATCAGGCATATTACTTAATTTTATAAATAAAAAAAATTATGCAAAAATAATTTTTTTCAACTAATCATAAAGATATTGGTATTTTATATTTTATTTTTGGGATGTGATCAGGTATAATTGGTTGATCTATAAGTTTATTAATTCGGTTAGAATTAGGTAACCCTGGATACTTAATTGATAATTACCAAATTTATAATTCTTTTGTAACTGCACATGCTTTTATTATAATTTTTTTTATAGTTATACCAATTATAATTAGAGGATTTGGAAACTGATTAATTCCTTTAATAATTGGAGCCCCTGACATAGCTTTCCCACGAATAAATAATATAAGATTTTGATTACTCCCTCCAACCCTTTTTTTATTATTATTAAAAAGAGTAACCTATGAAGGAATTGGGACAGGTTGAACTGTTTATCCACCTTAATCTCTCAATACTAGACATGAAGGCATATCTGTTGATTTATCAATTTTTTCTTTACATTTAGCAGGTATATCATCAATTATGGGAGCTATTAATTTTATTA
Organism: Ophion slaviceki; assembly: GCA_944452715.1. NCBI lineage: Eukaryota > Metazoa > Arthropoda > Insecta > Hymenoptera > Ichneumonidae > Ophion > Ophion slaviceki. The sequence continues at coordinate 65,110,889 of OX101784.1, read as the reverse complement.
CAACTATTTCAAATATACGATGTTTAGGAACTTCATTAGATCAAATATATTTATTTACTTGGTCAATAAAAATTACAATTCTATCACTTTTAGCAGTTCCAGTTCTTGCAGAAGCAATTCCAATATTATTAGCAGATCGTAATTTAAATACTTATTTTTTTTACCCTTCTGGAGGAGGAGACCCAATTCTTTATCAACATTTATTTTGATTTTTTGGTCACCCAGAAGTTTATATTTTAATTTTACCAGGATTTGGTTTAATTTCACATATAATTTTCAATGAAAGGGGGAAAAAAGAAACATGTGGAAGAATTCTGATTCATCTTATAGATAAATTTTTTTTTAATTACAGGTTTCGACGGAATTCATGTTATTATTGGGGCAATTTTTATTAGAATTTCATTTTTTCGAAGAAATACTTTACAATTTTCATCAACTCATCATTTTGGATTTAAAGCAAGTTCATGATATTGGCATTTTGAAGATTGATGAAGATATTAATTTAAAAAATTTTAAATATTTTAGTAGTATAAATGTACATTTAATATCCAATTAAAAAGTTTAATTAAATTTAATTAAAGTATTTATAATTAATTATGTTTAAAATAAAATCCAATTTAAATTTAAAAAATTATTTCTTTTAATTAAATAATTTTAATCTTATTTTTAATGTCATTTATTACATTAATTTTAAATACATTACATTTTTAAATTTCTTATGATAAAAAAAAATATTCCGTTCAAAGTCATCCCCTTTTGAATGCGGATTTGATCCATTTTCTTCATCACGACTACCTTTTTCTATCCAATTTTATATAATTAGAATTGTTTTTTTTTTTTTTTGATGTCGAAATTATTATTTTTTTCCTTATAATGCCTTCATTTAATTTATCATCAATAGATAATAATTTTTTCTGTGTAACAATTTTTATTTTTATTTTATTAATTGGTTTATATTTTGAATGAAGTGACGGAGCTTTAAAATGATTTAATTAATTTAATATATATAAATATTAAGGGTATTAATATTTAATTTGCAATTAAATTAAATTGATTTTATTTTCTTAATGGGTTAATGCCTAATTACTCGATAATTAGACAAAAGAAAAATTGGAAAAAATGTGTTTTCGCACATAATGTTAAAGAACGTTATCACCAAATTTTATCAATTTCTCAATATTTTGATTTTTCTATTAAAACTCCTGAACGTTTTACGCGATGTTTTCTGTACAAGTCGGAGACTCGCGAAGCGTCGAGTCCGCGAAACGCTTCGCAAGAGAATTGAAAAGTAAACGTTTTTCTCGAACGCGATTGATATTTCGAAAAAGTGGAGAGCTTCACCTTGGTCTCTGATAAAGAGAGAAAAACGTGCATCTAATTTTTAGTTATCCACCAGAGTTCAACTGATAATTCGCCTTACAGTGTTGTGTGTACTTTTTGTTGTGTACTCTGTGAACTCTGGGGTGTACCCAGATTTAATTGGGTGTACCCAGAAATTATCGACGTCTGCAATAACGTTATTTATAATCATTGCTTTTCAGGTGAATGGCAACAATTTATCACTGCGAAAATCTGGGAGAGTACACGATTGAAGTGTGCCTACAATTTTCGCCACCATCACCTCAATACGGAATGTACTTCCGGAACGATCGCTGGTCAGTGCCGTTGCGGGTCGAAAATAAGTTGCATCGTAGAACGCAACGAATATGACGTTGTGGCAATACATTGCTCAACTACTCCTTCACTGAAGGATCGAGAGTGTGGAAAGCGATACGTACGAGGATCCACTAGAGCGAAGCTCGGTGAAAAATTGCAAGCGAAGTCTGCCCATGTTCTCCGATGCGAAATGGCGAATCAAATGATGGATGATGGCGATTCTGAGCCTCCGAATTTGCCTTTAACTAACGTCATGCGCACAATAAAATCGCAAAGTGCTGCCTCTCATTACCTACATCCAAATCCGATTGTAGCACTCGAAATATTGAGTACGTCCGAGATGGAGCAGGAAATTCCGTGGATTGGACACAAACCTTTTTTTGTCCATTACTCGACGAATCACCAAAGGACTATTTACCGAACTGCGTGCGAAGGGGAACGCATTAGCCTCGCTATCGATGCCACAGGGTCTATTATTACTCCAATCACCCGAGTCGATAAAACGAAGTCAGGACCAATATTTTTATACGTCGCTGTTCTCATCACATCTTCAAGCTCTTTGTGTGTCGCACAGATGTTGAGCGAACGACAAACGACAGGAGCGATACATTTTTGGTTGACGCAATGGATTGAGCAGTGGGCACTGACGCCTCCTGACGAAATAATCTGTGATGCGTCGACAGCTCTTCTGTCATCAGCAGTTCGCGCATTTACCGCCAAAAAAACGATCAACCAGTACGCCGATCAATTTTTCACAAACGATTTGCCGGCATGTTTTATTAGGATTGACGTTGCTCACTTTATAAAATCATGGGCCGTTTTAATGCGAGACGTCCGATTCGAAGTCGGCAAATTTTATAAAGTTGCTATCGGAAAACTTGTTATGTGCAGAAAGATTGCAGATGCCGAACGGATTGTACGGGCTCTATTGACAATTGCTCGCAGTAAAAATGATGGTGAAACCAACGACGGTAGAATGTCAGCATGCGATAAGCAAAAAGCTTTTATGAAAGAAGTTATCACCACCAACATCTTAGAGGAACTCGATCTCGATGATGAATGGAACGAAAAAGAAAAAGACGACGAAGACGAAGCCGAATGTTCCGTGAGATCTGTTCGAAGTACAGCTGAGCCAAGTAAGTGGCGTGAATGGGGCAAAACAATTGATTCGTCTATCCTCAAAGAGATAAAAAAAGCTCCAGGAACAAACGTTAATGCGCACTGGTTGCCACTTTTCGCGGATCGCCTTATCGAACAAATAAAATGGCTACCTTTGTGGAGCTGCATTGTGCGTGATCAATATGGGTATGGACGATGCCCGCCGTCCAGTGCACACGTTGAAGGCGAATTCCGGATAATAAAAAAACTTCTGCTGAAAGACATGAATGCAAGAGTACGGCCGGACGTATTTGTTCAAAAGCATAAAAATTATATTGACGGGATTTGTAAATTGGACGAAGCTCAAATGGTCATCGAAAGAGAGCGACGCAGACGTAAACAAATTCAAAATGAAGACAGAAATAACAATCCAAGAAATAACAACATAAACAACAACAATGTGAATTCGGAAGACTCCGAAAGTATGGCTACACTCGACCACCATGACAATTCTTTGGTAAGTATTTTTTTTTAAAACTGTTCTTTTAATCCAATCTCTTAACCCATTAATGCTCACAGGACAGAATTTAGACAGCTGAGTTTGAGATGTCGCCATGTGATGAATTCAAAGAAAAAAAATCGGGAACCACTGTTCTCTATGTTTTGGAGTGTGCTCTTTCAAATGTTCATGGTTAATATTGCGCCAGAAAACATTTTGACGACGTTTGTTGAAATTTCAATTTCGTAATTTTCTAAAAAAATTAAAAATTACATCAAATCATACTTTTAAAAAATCGAGTGTTCGTTGACTAATTTGAAAACATTTTTGTTCCTAGACAATTTTTGCTCAAGTCTATAGTTTTCGAGAAAAAAATTTGTCAAGTTTCGGGAAACTTTTTTTTCTGGCCGCCGTTTAGGGTTACCAAAATGTTAAAAAAATAACCTAATACATTTTTAGTTTAGACATCGAGGCCGCGATATTGATTGGTTTTAGGCATGAAAAAAATCGAAAGTGAACTAAAACTCGATTTAGAAAGAAACGTCATCGAAAAATCACGTCTTTTTAGCGTATTTTCGATTTTTCTATGGTTGAATTTTTCTGGCGCATTTTTAACCATAACCATTCGAAAGAGTACACACGAAAATATAGAAAACAGTGGTTCTCGATTTTCTTTTCTTCTAAATACGTATTGAGGTTCAACCTTTTACAGCTTTCAGCTGATTAAGTTACTGAAATATGATAAACTCAGATACATATCTTGTTGGCCTTAATTTCTATTTTATGTACTAATATTTTCATCAGGATAGCGAATTTGGCAATCCAGCTCACAGCTCATCCATAAGGGACGTAAGCGCTCAAGTATTGGATACTGCACCACGAAGTGTCGAGATTACACCACCGAAAATTAACTGTCCAGCTTGTCAAGACGGTAATTTTCCAGGTGGGGCGCACCGGTGTACGGTACGTATTATTATATTAGTGGTACTTACTACACCGTAGTTGATGATATTAATTTCTTATTGCTATTATATACTTCGTTCATTTCAGATTTGTCAACGCGCTGTGCATATTTTCGAAACGTGCTCACTGCCATTGAATAACAGCGAAGAGGGATTTGGAGAAAAACGAATTTGCATCGACTGCGCCAAACAACCAAATGCTCCTGTTTTAGTCGAGTCTCGTGCATACGAAAATTGGCGTAACCAAGCAAAAAAATTCGAAGATAAACGAGCTCGCGGTACAACTGATAGTGGCGAAAGGTTTCCAACTACGAGACGAGAACGACAAAAATCTTGTCTTCAAAATCTTGACGATAATCCATTCCGAGACGAGAATGGAAATAAAGAAAATTTTTGTACGAACGCCGATGACCTTCCGAGTAATGTGCCGAAAAATCTCAATGAAGCAAAGCCACGCGGCAAATACCTTCAAGACGCATATTCAGCGCATGAGTTTCTTTTAACCAAGGAACTGTCTTCAGTACCGATATTGAAAAGTGGAGCCGAGACTACCTTAAAACCGATTCGTGAAGGGAAACAGAGAATTGATCTCACTAACACGTGTGCTTTCGACAGTTTCTTCCAGTTAATGTTGACAGCAGCATTCGACTCTCGGCTGTTTTTTGAAAACACAATTAACGCCAATGTCTCTACCAGTGAATTCTGCAAAATGATCTACGACGTACACGAGAAAAAAATTACACTATTAACATATCGTAAAAGATCCGATATACTCTGCAAATTTTTTGAAAAACACGGTCATCCGGAAGTGAACTGCGTCCTGGTTGATTGTAAAAGCACTATAGCGGGGATGTGCCGAAAATTATTGAAGAATCTTCCTTGCTTCGAAGAAACATCAGTTTGCAAGGCCAAATGTGTACCATCGTCAAAATATTTTCCACTGCTCACCATCAGCTTACAATCGTTGACAGCATCTTCGCACAACAAAGAAATCGAAGAAGAAATTGTTGTTGACCGATACAGGCAATGTCCGTCTGAAGGTTGCGTCGGTGAACTACAAACTGAACTGAACACAACAGGTGAGTTGCTATCATTCACGTTCGTAAATCAGAGATTATTTTCATTTCTTCGTAACAGGTGACTTCGTAATTTTCGAAGTGATGGCGAGAGATGACGATGGCAGGATCAAACTAAGGCAGATTCCAAAAAAATTGAAACTCTCTTTCATGGCCGAAGAGTATCATCTTAGAGGCATTGTCCATTTTGATGAACCTCGGATATTGAGAACTGCTGCAAGTATAAGCGACCTTGTAGGGCATTATACAGCATTTTGTTTGCGCAACGATAAATGGGTACATTTCGACAAAAAGCTGAAGTCACGATCTGCAACTTTCAGTGTATCACCACAATTGGTGATGTATTCGAAATGCTGAGAAACAGCACAAGTGCGAACGAAAAAAGATAAAGAAAACATATATGTACTGTGTTGGTTACAAAAACCAAGAAAAAATGTTACGCTGAACATATAGTTTATAAATGAATACATATATATATTGTGTCGTATTTTCGGTGATCCGGGCTGAAAAGAGTAAATGCGGGTGATGGTGGTGGGTCAGCGAGGGACGGCGAGACAATATGTGACGCAACGTCACAATATTCATCGTTATTTTAATGATCTCTTTTTTTTTTCTTTTCTTTAAAGTAAAGTTGGATAAAAAGGATTTACCAAATGTACCATAAATATGTTTGTCACAAAAAATACAACCGATGGAAGGTTTGACCAAAGAATATTATATAAATAATAAAAGAGTTACAGACAAATGTAAAATGATAAGAAAAAACTGTGAGTTGAAACTTGATAACTGCTTCTACAAAATTCTGAACAACACAAAAATGTACCTCACCTTTCGCAATTTTTACATCCTCATTAAAGAATCTTGAAGCACTGTGCGGAATTTGAAGAAAGCAATTTGTAAGTTTCGAATTGCAGCGTGTTACTTTATTTAAGGATATAAAGCTTCATAACTCCATCCTAAATTATACCCAAAGTCCTGAAATTCAAGCGATCCAGTCGTGGAGGATCTGATCACAAAAATATCGAATCCATTCACGTTCTATCCATGTTCTTATCAATGGATAGCTCTAATCGCTCTAAGTGAATAGCTTTAAGTAGAGAGCTGTAATTAAAATTCGCAATATCGCAACAATAAACCATGCACTTATCGAAGAGGTGTTTACAACTAGTAGGACTCATATTTTCAAATAACTCATGACTGAAAGGTTAGGATCTATGATATTTTTAGAGCACATAAATAGCACTTAAATGTGTTATTTTTTAAATTTCCAATATCGCACAAATAGTACACGTTTTCAACACAGGGTAGTTTAGGGCCCAAAAGCGTTGTAATTTCGAAAAGTTTATGATTTAGGGGTTGGGATTTGTGATATTCTGAGGGCACATAAATAGCACTTAAGGATATGGCTCACACGTCCAGTCGGTAAAAATCCTACTGCCAAGTTCTCTGTCAGACGGATCACATTTCGGGCAAACGAAGAGAAAGACGTTGATCGTCGTTCAACAGAGCGGAAGGTGTTTCTTTTCTTTATTCCAAGAAATCAACTGTTAAGGAGAACACTGGGAATCTGTAAATCAGCTATCTATCTCGCACTCGTGGTTGGTCGGCCGGTGTGACACATGGTCTTAAATGTGTTGCTATTTTAATTCGCGATATCGCACAAATAGTACACGTTCTCAACATAGGGTAGTTTAGGGCCCAAAAGCGTGGTAATTTCTAAACGTATAAGATTTAGGGGTTGGGACCTGTGATATTCTGAGAGCACATAAATAGCACTTAAATGTGTTGCTTTTTAAATTGGCGATATCGCACACGTAGTCCAGGTTCTCATTACAGGGTAGCTTGGGACTTATATGTGTGGTATTTAAAAAAAATCGCTTTAGGGGTTGGGATCTGTGATATTATGAAGGCATATGAATAGCACTTAAATGTGTTGCTATTTAGTTTGGCGATATCGCACGTTCACGTTCTCATCAAAGAGTAGCTTCAGACTCGTAGGGGTGGTATTTCGACGCAATTCACGATTTAGGGGTTGCGTTTTATAATATTCAGAGAGCACAAAAATAGCACTTAAATGTGTTGTAAAGCAAATTGGCTATATCGCAAAAGGAGTCCGCATTTTTGTCAGCGGGTGGGTGGTGCTTTCAGGGATGGTATTTTCGCAATATTTACGATTAAGGGGTTCAGGTTTTCGATATTTCAAGAGCACAAAAATAGTACTCAACTGTGGTTCAATTTGATTTAGCGATATCAAGGAGATAAATCATGCTCATTTTCAAGGCCAGCTTGTATCTCTCAGGGGTTATTTTGCGGAAAATAAAAAAAAGTTATAAATTTATGGAATCATTTGATTTTGCGATATCGAAATAATAGCCCTTTCCCCCATTGGCGGGTAGTTTAGGGGTGGTATTTAAAGTTATTATCGTTTTAGCGGTTTGCCTCTTGAATATTCGAAGAGCACATAAAAAACACATAAATGTGGTGTACTTTTATTTCAGAATACCGATAAAAAAGTCTATGCTCTTTTGAGAGGGCTTTTGATAGTCTATATCTGGCAAAATAAAAAGCACATAAATGTGGAATGATTTGATTTCGCGATATCGAAAGAATTGCCCTTTTCCCCCATTGACGGGTAGTTTGGGGGTGGTATTTGGAGTAATTTTCGTTTTAGCGGTTTGCCTCTTGAATATTCGAAGAGCACATAAAAAGCACATAAATGTGGTGTACTGTCATTTTAGAATACCGATCAAAAAGTCTATACTCTTTTTAAAGGGTTTTTGATGGTCTATATCTGGCAAAATAAAAAATATATAGACTTGGCGGTTCGATATTCGTGAAGCACATAAAAAGCACATAAATGTGGAATCATTTGATTTCGCGATATCGAAAAAAGTGCCCTTTTCCCCCATTGGAAGGTAGCGTAGGGGTGCTTTTGAGAGAAATTTTCGTTTCAGCGGTTTGCCTCTTGGATATTCGAAGACCACATAAAAAGCACATAAATGTGTAATCATTCGATTTTGCAATATCGAAATAATAGCTCTTTCCTCCATTGGCGGGTAGTTTAGGAGTGCTATTTGAAGTTATTTTCGTTTTAGCGGTTTGTCTCTTGAATATTCGAAGAGCACATAAAAAGCACATAAATGTAGTGAACTTTCATTTTAGAATACTGAAAAAAGGTCCATGCTCTTTTTAGAGGACTTTTGGAGGTCTGTATTCGGCAAAATAAAAAAAAATATGGACTTGATATCGCAAAATCAAAGTAGTCCACATTTACGAAAAAATAGCCAATACTCGTATTGGCGGGTAGTTTGGGTCTTGTAGAGGTGGTTTTGGGAGAAATTTTCGTTTCAGCGGTTTGGCTCTTGGATATTCGTAGAGCACATAAAAAGCACATAAATATGGAATACTTCGATTTAGCGATATCGAAAAATAGCCAATACTCGTATTTGCGGGTAGCTTGGGTCTTGTAGGGGTGGCTTTGGGAGAAATTTGCGTTTTAGCGATTTGGCTCTTGAATATTCGTAGAGCATATAAAAAGCAGATAAATATGGACTACTTTGATTTTGCAATATCGAAAAAATAACCAATACTCGTATTGACGGGTAGCTTGGGTCTTGTAGGGGTGGTTTTGGGAGAAATTTTCATTTTAGCGGTTTGACTTATGGATATTCGAAGAACACATAAAAAGCACATAAATGTGGACTACTTTGATTTTGCGATATCGAAAAAATAACCAATACTCGTATTGGCGGGTAGCTTGGGTCTTGTAGGGGTGGTTTTGGGAGAAATTTGCGTTTTAGCGGTTTGGCTCTTGAATATTCGTAGAGCACATAAAAAGCACATAAATGTGGACTACTTTGATTTTGCGATATCGAAAAAATAACCAATACTCGTATTGGCGGGTACCTTGGGTCTTGTAGGGGTGGTTTTGGGGGAAATTTGCGCGTTAGCGGTTTGGCTCTTGAATATTCGTAGAGCACATAAAAAGCACATAAATGTGGACTACTTTGATTTTGCGATATCGAAAAAATAACCAATACTCGTATTGGCGGGTACCTTGGGTCTTGTAGGGGTGGTTTTGGGGGAAATTTGCGCGTTAGCGGTTTGGCTCTTGAATATTCGTAGAGCACATAAAAAGCACATAAATGTGGACTACTTTGATTTAGCGATATCGAAAAAATAGCCAATACTCGTATTTGCGGGTAACTTCGGTCTCGTAGGGGTGGTTTTGGAAGAAATTATCGTTCTAGCGGTTTGGCTCATGGATATTCGAAGAGCACATGAAAAGCACATAAATGTGGACTACTTTGATTTTGCGATATCGAAAAAATAACCAATACTCGTATTGGTGGGTACCTTGGGTCTTGTAGGGGTGGTTTTGGGAAAAATTTGCGTTTTAGCGGTTTGGCTCTTGAATATTCGTAGAGCACATAAAAAAACACATAAATGTGGACTACTATGATTTAGCGATATCGAAAAATAGCCAATACTCGTATTGGCGGGTAGCTTGGGTCTTGTAGGGGTGGTTTTGGGAGAAATTTGCGTTTTAGCGGTTTGGCTCTTGAATATTCGTAGAGCACATAAAAAGCACATAAATGTGGACTACTTTGATTTTGCGATATCGAAAAAATAACCAATACTCGTATTGGCGGGTACCTTGGGTCTTGTAGGGGTGGTTTTGGGGGAAATTTGCGCGTTAGCGGTTTGGCTCTTGAATATTCGTAGAGCACATAAAAAGCACATAAATGTGGACTACTTTGATTTAGCGATATCGAAAAAATAACCAATACTCGTATTGGTGGGTACCTTGGGTCTTGTAGGGGTGGTTTTGGGAAAAATTTGCGTTTTAGTGGTTTGGCTCTTGAATATTCGTAGAGCACATAAAAAACACATAAATGTGGACTACTGTGATTTAGCGATATCGAAAAATAGCCAATACTCGTATTTGCGGGTAACTTCGGTCTCGTAGGGGTGGTTTTGGAAGAAATTATCGTTCTAGCGGTTTGGCTCATGGATATTCGAAGAGCACATGAAAAGCACATAAATGTGGACTACTTTGATTTAGCGATATCGAAAAATAGCCAATTCTCGTATTTGCGGGTAACTTGGGTCTTGTGGGGGTGGTTTTGGAAGAAATTTTCGTTTTAGCGGTTTGGCTCTTGGATATTCGTAGAGCACATAAAAAGCACATAAATGTGGACTACTTCGATTTTGCGATATCGAAAAAATAACCAATACTCGTATTGGCGGGTAGCTTGGGTCTTGTAGGGGTGGTTTTGGGAGAAATTTGCGTTTTAGCGATTTGGCTCTTGGATATTCGTAGAGCACATAAAAAGCACATAAATGTGGACCACTTTGATTTTGCGATATCGAAAAAATAACCAATACTCGTATTTGCGGGTACCTTCGGTTTCCTTGAGGTGGTTTTGGGAGAAATTTTCGTTTTAGCGGTTTGACTCATGGATATTCGAAGAGCACATGAAAAGCACATAAATGTGAACTACTTTGATTTTGCGATATCGAAAAAATAACCAATGCTCGTATTGGTGGGTACCTTGTGTCTTGTAGGGGTGGTTTTGGGAAAAATTTGCGTTTTACCGGTTTGGCTCTTGAATATTCGTAGAGCACATAAAAAGCACATAAATGTGGACTACTTTGATTTAGCGATATCGGAAAAATAACCAATACTCGTATTTGCGGATAACTTGGGTCTTGCAGGGGTGGTTTTGGGAGAAATTTTCGTTTTAGCGGTTTGGCTCTTGGATATTCGTAGAGCACATAAAAAGCACATAAATGTGGACTACTTTTATTTTGCGATATCGAAAAAATAACCAATACTCGTATTGGCGGGTAGCTTGGATCTTGTAAGGGTGGTTTTGGGAGAAATTTGCGTTTTAGCGATTTGGCTCTTGGATATTCGTAGAGCACATAAAAAGCACATAAATGTGGACTACTTCGATTTTGCGATATCGAAAAAATAACCAATACTCGTATTGGCGGGTAGCTTGGGACTTGTAGGGGTGGTTTTGGGAGAAATTTGCGTTTTAGCGATTTAGCTCTTGGATATTCGTAGAGCACATAAAAAGCACATAAATGTGGACCACTTTGATTTTGCGATATCGAAAAAATAACCAATACTCGTATTTGCGGGTACCTTCGGTTTCCTTGAGGTGTTTTTGGGAGAAATTTTCGTTTTAGCGGTTTGACTCATGGATATTCGAAGAGCACATGAAAAGCACATAAATGTGGACTACTTTGATTTTGCGATATCGAAAAAATAACCAATGCTCGTATTGGTGGGTACCTTGGGTCTTGTAGGGGTGGTTTTGTGAAAAATTTGCGTTTTACCGGTTTGGCTCTTGAATATTCGTAGAGCACATAAAAAGCACATAACTGTGGACTACTTTGATCTAGCGATATCGAAAAAATAACCAATACTCGTATTTGCGGATAACTTGGGTCTTGCAGGGGTGGTTTTGGGAGAAATTTTCGTCTTAGCGGTTTGGCTCTTGGATATTCGTAGAGCACATAAAAAGCACATAAATGTGGACTACTTTTATTTTGCGATATCGAAAAAATAACCAATACTCGTATTGGCGGGTAGCTTGGGTCTTGTAAGGGTGGTTTTGGGAGAAATTTGCGTTTTAGCGATTTGGCTCTTGGATATACGTAGAGCACATAAAAAGCACATAAATGTGGACTACTTTGATTTTGCGATATCGAAAAAATAACCAATACTCGTATTGGCGGGTAGCTTGGGTCTTGTAGGGGTGGTTTTGGGAGAAATTTGCGTTTTAGCGGTTTGGCTCTTGAACATTCGTCGAGCACATAAAAAGCACACAAATGTGGACTACTTTGATTTAGCGATATCGAATAAATAGCCCATACTCGTATTTGCGGGTAACTCGGGTCTTGTTGGGGTGGTTTCGGAAGAAAGTTTCGTTTCAGCGGTTTGGCATATGGATATTCGTAGAGCACATAAAAAGCACATAAATGTGGACTACTTTAATCTTGCGATATCGAAAAAATAACCAATACTCGTATTGGCGGGTAGCTTGGGTCTTGTAGGGGTGGTTTCGGAAGAAATTTTCGTTTCACCGGTTTGGCACATGGATATTCGTAGAGCACATAAAAAGCACATAAATGTGGACTACTTTGATCTTGCGATGTCGAAAAAATAACCAATACTCGTATTGGCGGGTAGCTTGGGTCTTGTAAGGGTGGTTTTGGGAGAAATTATCGTTTTAGCGGTTTGGCTCTTGAATATTCGTAGAGCACATAAAAAACACATAAATGTGGACTACTTTGATTTTGCGATATCGAAAAAATAACCAATACTCGTATTGGCGGGTAGCTTGGGTCTTGTAGGGGTGGTTTTGGGAGAAATTTGCGTTTTAGCGATTTGGCTCTTGGATATTCGTAGAGCACATAAAAAGCACATAAATGTGGACCACTTTGATTTTGCGATATCAAAAAAATAACCAATACTCGTATTTGCGGGTACCTTCGGTTTCCTTGAGGTGGTTTTGGGAGAAATTTTCGTTTTAGCGGTTTGACTCATGGATATTCGAAGAGCACATGAAAAGCACATAAATGTGGACTACTTTGATTTTGCGATATCGAAAAAATAACCAATGCTCGTATTGGTGGGTACCTTGGGTCTTGTAGGGGTGGTTTTGGGAAAAATTTGCGTTTTACCGGTTTGGCTCTTGAATATTCGTAGAGCACATAAAAAGCACATAAATGTGGACTACTTTGATTTAGCGATATCGAAAAAATAATCAATACTCGTATTTGCGGATAACTTGGGTCTTGCAGGGGTGGTTTTGGGAGAAATTTTCGTTTTAGCGGTTTGGCTCTTGAATATTCGTCGAGTACATATAAAGCACACAAATGTGGACTACTTTGATTTAGCGATATCGAAAAAATAGCCAATACTCGTATTTGCGGGTAACTTGGGTCTTGTAGGGGTGGTTTCGGAAGAAAGTTTCGTTTCAGCGGTTTGGCACATGGATATTCGTAGAGCACATAAAAAGCACATAAATGTGGACTACTTTAATCTTGCGATATCGAAAAAATAACCAATACTCGTATTGGCGGGTAGCTTGTGTCTTGTAGGGGTGATTTCGGAAGAAATTTTCGTTTCACCGGTTTGGCACATGGATATTCGTAGAGCACATAAAAAGCACATAAATGTGGACTACTTTGATCTTGCGATGTCGAAAAAATAACCAATACTCGTATTGGCGGGTAGCTTGGGTCTTGTAGGGGTGGTTTTGGGAGAAATTATCGTTTTAGCGGTTTGGCTCTTGAATATTCGTAGAGCACATAAAAAACACATAAATGTGGACTACTTTGATTTAGCGATATCGAAAAATAGCCAATACTCGTATTTGCGGGTAACTTGGGTCTTGTAGGGGTGGTTTTGGGAGAAATTTGCGTTTTAGCGATTTGGCTCTTGGATATTCGCAGAGCACATAAAAAGCACATAAATGTGGACTACTTCGATTTTGCAATATCGAAAAAATAATCAATACTCGTATTGGCGGGTAGCTTGGGTCTTGTAGGGGTGGTTTTGGGAGAAAATTGCGTTTTAGCGATTTGGCTCTTGGATATTCGTAGAGCACATAAAAAGCACATAAATGTGGACCACTTTGATTTTGCGATATCGAAAAAATAACCAATACTCGTATTTGCGGGTACCTTCGGTTTCCTTGAGGTGGTTTTGGGAGAAATTTTCGTTTTAGCGGTTTGACTCATGGATATTCGAAGAGCACATGAAAAGCACATAAATGTGGACTACTTTGATTTTGCGATATCGAAAAAATAACCAATGCTCGTATTGGTGGGTACCTCGGGTCTTGTAGGGGTGGTTTTGGGAAAAATTTGCGTTTTACCGGTTTGGCTCTTGATCATTCGTAGAGCACATAAAAAGCACATAAATGTGGACTACTTACATTTAGCGATATCGAAAAAATAACCAATACTCGTATTTGCGGATAACTTGGGTCTTGCAGGGGTGGTTTTGGGAGAAATTTTCGTTTTAGCGGTTTGGATCTTGGATATTCGTAGAGTACATAAATGTGGACTACTTTTATTTTGCGATATCGAAAAAATAACCAATACTCGTATTGGCGTGTAGCTTGGGTCTTGTAAGGGTGGTTTTGGGAGAAATTTGCGTTTTAGCGATTTGGCTCTTGGATATACGTAGAGCACATAAAAAGCACATAAATGTGGACTACTTTGATTTTGCGATATCGAAAAAATAACCAATACTCGTATTGGCGGGTAGCTTGGGTCTTGTAGGGGTGGTTTTGGGAGAAATTTGCGTTTTAGCGGTTTGGCTCTTGAATATTCGTAGAGCACATATAAAGCACATAAATGTGGACTACTTTGATTTAGCGATATCGAAAAAATAGCCAATACTCGTATTTGCGGGTAACTTGGGTCTTGTAGGGGTGGTTTCGGGAGAAATTTTAGTTTCAGCGGTTTGGCTCTTGGATATTTGTAGAGCACATAAAAAGCACATAAATGTGGAATACTTTGATTTTGCGATTTCGAAAAAATAACTAATACTCGTATTGGCTGGTAGCTTGGGTCTTGTAGGGGTGGTTTTGGGAGAAATTATCGTTTTAGCGGTTTGGCTCTTGAATATTCGTAGAGCACATAAAAAGCACCTAAATATGATATATTTTCATATCAGAATATCCAAAAAAATGGTATATGCTCTTATTGGAGGGTCTTTTGAGGGTCTATATCGGGCGAAAAAATAAAAATAGGGGTTTGGCTGTTCGATATTCGCAAAGCACATAAAAAGCACATAAATATCACGTAGTTTCATTCATAGATATGGCAAAGATCATTAAGTGCTCTGCTAGCTTGATGGTAAGCCAACAGAGCACTTTTGATTTCTAATTACCCGCTAAACGACAAGAGCACAAAAATTTTAAATGGAGCACAAAATTAGCACATAAAAAGCACAAAATTTTGATACCAATTAAATCCGTTTTGGGGACTTTGCTCTGCTAGCTTTACGGAGGTATTATCCGATAGACTTGAAATTTGAACTGAGTACTCTTGAATATATTTACTCTACAATGAAGTAGGATATTTTTGATTGGATGAAAATTGACGATTTGGCATTGAAAAAAACGACCATTCTCTAGGCAAGAAAACAGACTTTTTTTCATAACTACGCCATTTTGTTAGATTTTGAAATTTTTCGAAAATCCTACATCATTGTACAGGAAATACCTTCCAGTTTAACGACATTTTTTCCGTTTTCGGTTTCAGCTACTCAATCGGCCAGAATCGTGTCAGCAGGGGAGGAACTTTTTTTTGCGCCTCCGAAGGCAGCGCATAAGTCGCTTGGATCTCAATGTTTTTCAACGAAAAAATTATGTAATATAAGTCAAATATAGTCAAATATATTCTCAATTTTCCGAAACATTTAATTGAGTACTTTTCTTCCAAAAAATTCCCGAAAATCACCCAAATTTTCAGCGTTCACACTGGTATAGCTCCTTAAGAAATACGCAAGACCGTCTGAAGGATATTCACTGGCAAAATTAGCCAAAAAATGTAACAATTAAAAATAATTAATTCTCGTTGCATTCCAACGATGCAAACTTCAACATCATCAAGGGTACACGTCAGAACTCAGGAAATTGTAGGAGTAGTATTTTATTCCTTGTATACTATTTTTAAAGATGTTTACATAAATGCTCATCCCTTCTTATTTAAATTAATTATTTTCCATTGGTTTTCGTATATCTATCCTTGTTGCTAGTTTCCCAAATTATCTGTTGTAAGCGCATAGTTGTTTTGCCAGTTGCATTTCCTGTTGCGCTTCTATTTTCCGGTCAATTTCTAACGCGCTTCTCCAACCATTCCTCCAGTTTAGTTACTATTCCTTGGTTTAGTTTTCTCTTAACTTCAAGTAGATACGTTGCCGCCATTTTCCATACTTCGACTTCCGTTTCCCTGCACCTCGCTTCAATTCGCCAAATATAGTTTGGGATGTTTTTACTAATTGCCGTGGCCCTTTGAACACATCTTGCTTTAAGACTTTATATACGCGGAAAGTTTCAAAAATTTTGATTTTTCTAAAAATTTTTATTCCATTAGCCTGAACGGTTAGGAATATTTTAAGCATTAAAGAATTTAAAAATTCCAAAAATTCCAAAAATAAGGTAAGATTACATTTATAATAAATACCGCGTGGCGCGCCCGACCGCCAACTTCAAAGCCGTTTTTCCACGACTCACTTTTTTGAACCTTGTGAAAGTTCTAACTCTTGAACGAAGGTTCAGATCGCGTTGAAATGTTTACAACATATTCTTTGTATCATCACCTATCGTGTGAACCACAGAAACAAAAATTTAAATGACAAAAAATTTAAAAAATCAAATGCCGACAGAAAAATGAGTAAAAAAATTTTAAGTTTCGAATTTTTATTATAATAATTTTTTAAAATAATATTGTTGGTTCACACTGCAATTTTACTCATTTATTATTAATTTTTTAAAAATATTATTATTAATATAAAATTTTATATAAGGCTTAACATTTTTCCACCTGTCCTCTTCTTCCACCCCCGAATTTGGGATCCATACAGCATTGCACTTTTTACTATCACTTCTATTTACTATAACTCACTATTCACTATTATTATATACATACATGTCTCCTTCGTCTGCCCATCACTTCGAGTGTGAAAAATAATAATCACAGTGTTGAATTTTGCGGCGTTGGAATGCGGCGAAAATTGTTTTGATATTATCATTTCCTTATTTTTGATTATTACGCTAAAGATTTTTCTGCAGATTTCGACTGCAGATCTCCAGGGATAGATCTTGAAGAATAATCGAATGATTTTCGTATCTAAAATCGGCTAAAAATGACATTTTAGGAAGGAAGAAAGAAAAATAATAATTTTCATTGGGATCCAACGATGCAAATTACAATGTCATTGGTCATTGGAGTTTCCCGGCAGGCTCCCAGCCAAATGTTTCGTTGATAATAATACTGTATTCACTTGCATAATAATCACAGATTGGAACTCACTGCGTACAGTACACTATTCTTAATCCGGCACCGCATTACGATCGCACCATCGAATCTACGTGCACTGCTGCATGGGTTTGTGTACATGTATATAAAAGTATATAAAAGTGTGGGCTAAGAGAGGGGGGGGGGGTGTTCTTTTTTTTCGATTTAGTACGACCGCGAGTTTCCCTGCGCTGTCGCGTGTGCTCGAGGCCTGTGTAATTTGCGTGCGTACACAAATCGCCACTACCACCACCATTGCGTTAATACTCGAGCACTGTTAGTATACTCGAGTACTGACCATCGGCCAATGTGTGACGATTGAAATTTTTGCTGTCGCCGCTTTTTGCAAAAAGCCATAAAATAATTATGAGTAATTATAAGCTAACGTGGGTTTGAAAATTTCAAAAATTTCAAAAAATCCATTTTATTATCTAATAGTACAATATGTCTAGAATATTCTCCCAAAGTTTTAAGTCAATCGGAGTAAAAGTCTAGGAGAGAGAGAGCCTTTAGGAATTTCCCCCGTTGGGAAAGAACAGCCAGGAGCGACGACGATATATACCATTTTTCTCGAAACACTATTTTTGAAGTCAGTGGACACGATTTCTCAAAAACTACTGCACCGATCTTATTGAAATTTTGCACACTTATTCAAAATAGCATTGAATAGTGATAGAACGAAGGTTTTTTTTCGATTACAACTGACCTTACAAGGCTATACGTAGTGCAAATTATACCAAAAAGTGAACTATTTTGCATACGACTCTGCCAAAAATTAAAATTCAATTTTTTTGTAATCCTTCGTTCAATCACGAGCTATACTTATCTACTAACAGAAAAAAATTGATTCTTCAATTTCAGATACAGCTACCATGAGTTATCCTGACCACCACGAAGATACTTTTTTTAGGGGTCTCCGGAAACCAGGCCTATTTTCAAAACGTTGCTCTCTTATGTGCTTAACATATTGAATAAAATAATTTATATATTATTTTTTTTAATACATAAAATATGCTTTTTTGGCTTCGAAACCCACGTACCTCCATAATATATGCGTGACATCGATTCCTATAATTGTAGTCAATCATCACCGCGTTTGCAGCTGATTCTGCCAAGATAATAGTTTTATCTTACTACACATAAACACATGCATATATATGTATGTGTGTGTGTGTGTGTGTGTGTGTGTGTGTGTGTGTGTGTGTGTGTGTGTGTGTGTGTGTGTATATATATATATATATACACATATACATTGTAACGTTGCGTTACCATATAGTAGAGACTATCCGAGAAAGGTGAGGTAAGCGGGCTGGCGTAGCTCAGTTGGTCAGAGCAGTCGACCGGCAATCGAAAGGTCCCGGGTTCGAATCCCGGCCCAGAAGCGCACCGCATTTTTTTCGGATAGTTCTCTTGAGTTTTTTCGGGGGATTATAAATGGCGCCCAACAGCGGGCCGCGGCCTCAGAATAATCAAGATAAATATCGAATTATCGTTGATTGCCGCGGAAAAAGAATCCCCTCCTTGAGAAGAGTCTCATTGAGCTAGCCCCTCCCTTTCCCTTCCCCCTTCCGTCCCTCAGACAATCCCCGCGTCTGTAGTACCCCTTTCCCCTTCCGTCCCTCAGACAATCCCCGCGTCTGCAGTACCCGTTGCGTATTGAGTTAGAGTTATATTGAGTAGTTTGGGCAAAAATTTCGAGTCGACCCTCCAGAGCCGGATCGACTCTGGCAGGGGGGTTTGTAACGTTGCGTTACCATATAGTAGAGACTATCCGAGAAAGGTGAGGTAAGCGGGCTGGCGTAGCTCAGTTGGTCAGAGCAGTCGACCGGCAATCGAAAGGTCCCGGGTTCGAATCCCGGCCCAGAAGCGCACCGCATTTTTTTCGGATAGTTCTCTTGAGTTTTTTCGGGGGATTATAAATGGCGCCCAACAGCGGGCCGCGGCCTCAGAATAACCAAGATAAATATCGAATTATCGTTGATTGCCGCGGAAAAAGAATCCCCTCCTTGAGAAGAGTCTCATTGAGCTAGCCCCTCCCTTTCCCTTCCCCCTTCCGTCCCTCAGACAATCCCCGCGTCTGTAGTACCCTTCCCCCTTCCGTCCCTCAGACAATCCCCGCGTCTGTAGTACCCGTTGCGTATTGAGTTAGAGTTATATTGAGTAGTTTGGGCAAAAATTTCGAGTCGACCCTCCAGAGCCGGATCGACTCTGGCAGGGGGGTTTGTAACGTTGTGTTACGATATAGAGACTATCCGAGAAAGGTGAGGTAAGCGGGCTGGCGTAGCTCAGTTGGTCAGAGCAGTCGACCGGCAATCGAAAGGTCCCGGGTTCGAATCCCGGCCCAGAAGCGCACCGCATTTTTTTCGGATAGTTCTTCTGAGTTTTTTCGGGGGATTATAACATATACATAGATATATATATATATATAGGGTGGCCGTTATTTTGGCTTGGGTAAAAAAATTTTAACGTCTAGCAAAAAAGCTAATCAGAATATGAAAAAAAAAATCTGTGTAAAATTTGGACGCGCTGGGATAAGGAGAACACGTGCCACCGAGCAGTTTAATTTTCAAAAATACATGCATTTTTTTAATGGCCGCACTGAAATATTTATTAGTCTCATAATATTAATTAAATAATCTGGAATTGGGTACATTGATTATACATATTAAGAGATACAAAATATATTATTTACTGATTTTTTCCATTAATCGCGTACCGCAAATTCGTACCTTTACATGAAATATTACATGACTAATAGCAGTGCATCTATGAAATGATTGAAGTAGAGTACATTTGTTTACGTTCGGAATTTTTTTTTGATATTCGGCGACAACTTGAAGAACAAATTGTTTTTGATCTTCATCATAAGTCAATCGATTGTTATAATCGGTGATAAGTTTGATACCTCGCTCCGCTATATCATTACAGACTCTTATGTTTTTATCAATTGCGCGCGCCAATTGAGAGTTATCAATTGATGACTCTCGTTCGTCCAAACAGTCCAAACAGATACATTAGTGTCGAGAAAAGTACAATCAATTTTAAATAGTTTAAAAAACGCCATAGATTCGGCACTAATAAAGAAATCAGTGTCTTTATTGAGCAGAAAAGTAAAGTCTGACTGGAAAACCTGATACCGTTTGGAACCGCATCGTAAAATCGAAATAAATTTGCAGAAACGTTAAGATTTCACGTGGTATATTTTTTTCTATGTCCAACAATGGCAAACCAACTCGGTCGGTAATGCTCGGGAGGTAAAAATGAGCGGACGAAGCGCCACGACCAAATTTCGAACTATTTGTCTGCACTAGATTTTGTATTATTGCCACTACAGTTGGAAAATTTTCTCGCAGGCTCAAGAAAAAAAATATCATTTTGAAGCATTCAATACACGATTATTATATTATTATTTGCATAAAAAATCCGCTCCGATAATTAATTCACTGCTTCGATTTCCCGCCACAATGTGGCCAAACCGCCACGTCCGTTTTCAAATGTTCTATTACTTTTTCAATCTACTCATCACTGTACATAATTGACGGAAAAAAATCAGTAAATAATATATTTTGTATCTCTTAATATGTATAATCAATGTACCCAATTCCAAATTTTTTAATTAATATTATGAGACTAATGAATATTTTAGTGGGGCCATTAAACAAATGCATGTATTTTTGAAAATTAAGCTGCTCGGTGGCACGTGTTCTCCTTATCCCAGCGCGTCCAAATTTTACACAGATTTTTTTTTTCATATCTTGATTAGTTTTTTTGCTAGACGTTAAATTTTTTTTACCAAAGCCAAAATAACGGCCACCCTAATATATATATATATATATATATATATATATATATATTCATTTTCTTTCATTTTTCATTCATTTTTCTTCATTTTTGGAAGAATTCTGACTGGAGATCTGCAAAAAATAATTCCGATAATGGTGAAGATAAATCGTTAAAAAAAATTAGCAAAAAATTCAGTGCATCCCAACGAAGCAAATTTCAATATTACTGGTGTGCGTGCGTGCATGTGCGTGTGTGCACGCGCGTGTGTTTGTGTGTGTGTACATTTATGTATTTAATCATTTCTTTAAGGATTTATTTTGATTATTGACCGAAATTTTGTTTTCAGATTTAGGTTGCAGTTCGCTAGTACGGATTCTGAAGAAAAAAAAGTTCGTGGTTTAAATCTGTAAAAAAAATGTGCTATTAGCAAAAGGTAATTGCGTTCCAACGATGCAAACTTCAACATCATATACATATACAACATACACATACACACACACACACACACACACACATATATATATTTATATATATGTATGTATGTATATAGATAGATCAACACTCATACACCCATACGTCTAATTAAAAAATTAAAGCCTCGAAAAACCACACACACACACACACACACACACACACACACACACACACACACACACACACACACACACACACACACACACACACACACACAAATATCAACATACAGACTTCAATAAGTGCATAATTCCTATCTACGCAGGGCATAGGGTTCGCAAGGGAGCAAGGTGGGACGGCTGCCCTTAAGTGTTTCTATCTCAATCATTGGTCCCCGGGAACGAATAAATTTAATTAGTCGTCTCGTTAGACGGATATTAACTATCGCTCGAGGAGGGAGGAGAGAGAGAGAGAGAGCGGAGAGAGGACGACTCGGCGGGCTGCAGGCGGGTATACAGGCTCGCGCCACAGGGTTCGCGGCCTTCGCTATCTTAATTAGACGATTTCCTCAATCCGCGAAACTCTGGTAATTAGCGGTTGCATAGGTCGACTTGTTCTTCAGGGATATACATCAACGACGACGAGAGCCGCGCAAGGAAGTGCACGCGCGCGTACTCGCTTGAAACTTGGGCAAGTGCGCGGCTACCACGATCGTCAAGGAACTGCATCCCGGAGTAGTGCCGAGTTGATGAAACTCGGCGATAACGTTTGGGGGGGGGGGGGGGGAATTGGCCAATTGGACGAGCGGAGAAAATAAAAATGGAAATAATTCATGAACACGCTGCGCACCACAAATATGTGAGGTTACGGTTGGTCCTTCAAAAATGAGACACCATATGCTCGTTACATACAGGGTGTACCATCCAAGTTGGCATAACAGAATATCTCGCGAGGGATGCATTTTAGAAAAAAAAGTTTGAAACCAAAGTTTCACTGTTTCGAGGAGGAAAAATAATGGTCTTGGATACTTTTCATTTGGTGGCAATTTTCAAGGTTATTTAGAGGTCAGTTGAGTTTTTTGGACGGGAATCAATTGTTTATATTTGAGAATCATTTTCTGCGTAATCAAATTAATAACTTTTGTTTGAAAGGCTTTTTTGTTTGACTTCAATTTTTCGAGATATTTTCTCTATTTAACAAAATATTTTGAACATTCCGAATATCCTCAAAAATTGGAGGCAAACGGAGAAAAGTTTCAGGTCAAAGTTACGTATTTCGTTGCGCGAAAAATTATTCTGAAATGAAAAATGTCTTCCCATTTGAAAAAGTAAAGTAGACCTCGAAATAACCTCGAGGAATGTAACCAGATAAAAAACAACCAACATCATCATTTTTCTTCCTTACTGCTCTGGAACTTTTGTTTGAAACATTGTTCCTGAAATGCATCCCTCTCGGGATATTTAGTTGTGCCAACTTAAATAGACTGCTCTATATGCATCGTATATGTACATTAGGGTGGCCCAAATTTCAGCTCTATTTTTTTCCTTTTTCTCACCATCCAATTAACAAAAGAAAAAAATGGTGGCGAAATCTGCGAGCGGTCAAAAAATATTTGGAGGTCGCTCAAGCCTCCCAGAAATTCAAGTTTTCATGAAAAAAATGGATTTGTTTTTTTCGTTCACTTCTCACCCATGAATTTCACGGTTAAAATTTTTTAAATTAAGCTCCCGAAAGTTCTGTCCGGCTAATGAATATTTAGTGGTCGCTCAAGAGCTTAGAAATTTCCAATTGTCGCGAATTTTTTTTCTTTTCTCACTCATAAATTTAACACTTTGTAAAATTTTCAAAACAATCAATGCTTTTTCTTCTTCAGAAACGTTTTTTTTATTTACCTCACACTTCTGACTCGAGAAAACGGGGGACCTATAATTTTGTTTACGGACAAGAGCTTTGAAGAATTATTTAATGAGAACAAAGATTATAATTCTTGGGTTAGTAGTTGGAGGTAACTTTGAAAAGTCTGTTTCTACAGAAAAACCATTAATGATTTTGAAATTTTAGAAAGCGTCGAATTTATGAGTGAGATGAGTAAAAAAATAGCGAAAATTGGAAATTTCGAAGCTCTTGAGCGACCACTAAATATTCATTGACCGGCAAGAGATTTCGCGAGGTTAATTTAAAAATTATAAAGCGTAACATTCATGGGTGAGAAATAAACGAAAAAAAAAAAACTATTTTTTAATGAAAATTTGAATTTTCCGAAGGCTTGAGCGACCTCTAAATATTTTTTGACCGCTCGCAAATTTCTGGACACTTTTTTTTGTTCTTTAAAGAAGATAATTGGATGGTGAGAAAGAGGAAAAAAAATACAGCTCAAATTTGGGCCACACAAATATACATACATTATTTTCACCAAACTACGTGAATGTAATGAAACATTTCAAAAGGGTGATAAGTTTTTCGAGGGTTTATGTATCCTCGAAAAGACAAGATTATCTCGTGACCCTCTGCCCTCGTCGCGATCTGTTCATCTCTCATCATTCTTCTCAGTTACGAATTTAACGCGATCAATATACCGTTTATGAATAATGGGCCCCAATATCGAGGAATAAAGGATCGAGGACATTTATTTCAACGGGCCGATCATTTTAAGCACACCGCTGGATTTTCTTCGATATATTTGAGGATGTGACCGTGCCGATTATTGTTTCATAACGTAACAATTAGCACAATTGCGAGAACGGGGTAGCTCATAATAGTTGCAGTGGGAATGTGCATGAAGTTTGCATCGTTGCTATCCAACGGTTTCATTTTTTTTTCGATTTTGTTTGGTTGGTCCCGGTGGCCGTAAATATTTTTTATTCATTTTACCATATTTTTTTAGCAACTAGAGCCGAACTGACCAAGAAAAAGATAGGAAATTACAAAATCGAAAAAAAAAAATGAAACCGTTGGATAGCAACGATGCAAACTTCATGTACATGCAGTGGGATTCTATTTCAAGATTAATATTTCCTTTATATATATATATATATATGTGTGTGTGTGTGGAATGGATAAAACAAAAGGAAATATTAATCTTGAAATAGAATAGAGAATAGAGTATATATATATATATATGAGGTATTCCAGCCCAAGTGTGTAAACCCGTGACCCTGACCATCTCGGATTTCTTTGATTTTTTTCATATGATCGCATTGAGTCTAAAATACACCCTGATAATTTTTTTAGATTTTTCCAAA